>ML787976.1:105203-198481 GCA_009831015.1 Picea engelmannii
AAGTTTACTTGTACCTTAAAAGGAGTGGCACTTCCAGAGTGGCTTTTGGATGTCGATGCACCGCCAGTCGGAATCCGTTGAAGAATCTGGGCAAAGTTGTCCATCATCGCGTTCCTTTGTTTCTCGAGGGCCTCCTCGAGCAAAATTTTGATAGGATCTCCTGCTCCCTCATATTTCTTTTCATCCCCCATGGGCGGTCGTCGGGGTTTGCGAGGCTGATCTTGCAAAGGTTCAACTAGATCGAGCCCCAACTCCTTATACCCTGATCTCGTTGGGGACATGCAAAGAAGGATCGAGAATGAGCAGACCGCTCTGATACAACTGATCCGGATTTATGTAGGAACACAATGAAATACAGAAATACACATAAACATATAGATGCAGCGGAAATAAGACTTCATTTCATTAATAACAAATGATTGAAATATGCTTACAGACATAACAGAAATAAACTAGCTAGGGCACTGGTAGCTTATCTCTGCGAAGAGATGTGGCCGCTACTCGCATCCGTGAGAAGATGATTACAATGAGGCTCTGAAGGCCCTTTTACAATAAACGGGAATGCCAAAAGTCCTAGACATCCAAAAACCTAACCCTGGGAGATGAAGCGCCAAAAGTCATGTGGGGCCCGTTTGGGTAAGTTGGTGCATCAACTTCCCGGGGTCGTAACTTTTGCATACGATCTCCGTTTTAGGCATATGATAACTCGTTGGAAAGATATATCTGAGGCCTACAATGCTCGAGACAAAATAGCATTGTTAGTTGTTATTTTTCAAGAGAAACATACCCAAAAAAACATCATTTAGGGCCTCAAAATGGCCCCAGAAGTTCAAGACCCGAAAAAACTGCTAAAAATAGTAAACTGTGCGAAAACTGAAAAACTGAAAGAAGCAATGGTGGGGGTCCAAGTGGAATAGGTGGGTGGCCACCAATATCCACCTGGATTAATTGATTTCGAACAAAGACTTGATTGGATGTTCATGATGGTCGGGCATGAGGGCAAGAGACAAACTGCAGAGGGGCCGACTCGGGCTTGGTAAAAACTTCCCTTGGACAATAGCACGACAAATGATGAGACTCAGGCAACATGGCATTAACATAAGTTTACGAGGCAAGAGACAACACAAACTCTCCATATGTTTGGAAAAATAACCAAACGGAGGAGGACATAGCTCTATGTAGCGAGAACAACTTCCTAAGGTCATATTAAATCCCAGGGTTTGACGAACAAATGGACCAATGTGCTTTATCCAAGGGCGACTCATTGTGCTGCCAATAAAAAGAAAATACTTTTCCCTTCCTCTTTTTGGGGTATATTTGATTTTTTTTGTCTTTTTCAATAATTTTGGAAAAATAATAAAAGAATGCTACGTTACAAAGGAGGGATGAGTGTTGCAAACATACAAGTTCGAGGTGCAAGGACAAGACTGATGTTCAAAGTAAGGACACTCAGGAAAAATCCTCCAGGGGCCAAAGGTGTCAATACGCAGAGGCAAAGTGCTACAGGGCTTGCGTATAAGGCATGATTTAGATGGTTCAGTTGAGAGCAACATGGAGTCGACATTAGGCCAAAGACGCAGGTATGCAAATGCGATTAATAAAACACACAATGGTAACGTCCTTCGATGTAAGTTTAACAAGCCCAGAGAAGGTAAGCTCGACATTTTTTCATATTTAGAGAGTCTGAAAAACGTAAAAGGAGACTCCACTGGGGTACCTTTTTTGAAGGTAATCTAGTCAGTTCGAAAAAGGGGTAAACTAGCACCGACAAAACGTCTATTCAAAACCATTTTAACGAGTGTGATAAAGACAAGATCACTCGACCATTTTTTCATTTTTAAGGAGTCTGAAAAAAGCTTAACTATGGACTCCATCAGGAATGTTCTTCTGGACCATTTTAACGATTGTGAAAGAATAAGGTCACTCGACAATCTTTTCAATTTTAGGGAGTTTGAAAAGAGCTTAACTATGGATTCCGTGGGGGTTCCTTTTTCGTACATTTAGTCCCTCAGGCCCGAAAAAGGGTTAAAACGATACCTGGGGGTACTCTTCTAGAGAACTGAAGTTCCTTAGAGTATACCTTTGTTCGTACAGTTGACCGTCCGAACCGAAAAAGGGGTAAACTACCGTTGGATAGACATGACTTCAAATTTTAGTTTAACAAGCATGAAAGGTCACAAGATCGCTTGACAATCTTTTCATGTTTAGAGGGTCTGAAAAGGGCTTAAAAGAAGACCTGTGTAAGGAACGTTCTTCTGGACCAATTTAACAAGTGTGAAGAAACAAGGTCACTCAGAAATCTTTTCATCTTTAGGGAGTCTGAAAAGGGCTTAAAGAAGACTCCATGGGGGCTACAACTCATGTATGAAACTGGTTCAGGTAGAGCCCACTGCTAGGCTCAGACCAAGAGTCTCTTCGATAGTCAACTTGGAAAGTCTCCCAAAAGGGAAGAAAACACAAACTACGGTGTAAGTCCTCCCACGGTATAGAAACCGTAGTCATGGATTCAAGGATAGCCTCATCTGAAGGCAATTCAAAATTTGAGAAATCACGCAAACGAGGGTCAACAGTCCCAAAGGGTGAAGTAAACTGACCATACTCCATATGACAATGGAAGTTCTGGCCAGGATTGGCGGAGTCTATCAGTGAAGAATCACGAGCACGAGGGCTTGAGGATCTACACACAATGAGATCAGACTTAGAAGGATACTCAAGCCCACTTGGACCAAGAGAGGGAAGCAAGGCCTCCCATGCCCCCATTGGATAAACCAATGGATCAATTTTTGAGACCAAGTATCAAGAGGGAACACATGATTGCACCAGTTCCTGCTCAGAAGAAATTGAACACCGAGGATAGGACGCCACATAATTAACCCGTGGCGGGGTAGAGTTTACACGAACACTAGGAACATATAAAGGGGTAGTCTGAAATAATGTTGAATTAGGATGGTGATTATCAAATGCCAACTGGTTGATAGTGACAATGCTTCCATTGTGAGGGAAATTCATCACCCGGAAGAGCGTAGACACTACAACATTCATACCATATACATAATCACGCCTGAGAAGCATATTGAAATCTAACGGGCCTTGCACCACTATAACATAAACAAGGACAATCTTCCCACCTAATGAGATAGGCAACTGAGGAAGAATCCCCAAATATTCACTAGGACGTCTGTCAAAATCCAACAGCTCATGCGAAGCAGACACAAGCTTGGGATATCCAAAGACTTTCAAAACAAAGGAGGATAAAATACTTGCAGAGGCTCCCTCATCCACAATACATCGATAAATGTTTGTTGAATTAACTTCAACCCTTATTTGAAAAGGTGCGGCAGAAGGAAGACGAGGCTCAACAAGGTCATTTCAATCAAAGGAAACCATCCTAGGGCTTGGATAGGGTGTGCTCGGAATGAGCAGAATGCTCCCTTATTCTGAAAGTATTGAACCAAAAATGCTAAAAAAATAGTCGGTAGACACTTCACTCCCCAAGAGAGGAGTGGGATCATCCGATGACCGCATCAACATGACCACTTTCGTAACCAATGGATGAATAGGCTGCAGGACTACATGGTCTAAAGGTGCCGCACCCCCCAAAAGAGGAATTGGATTAGCCGATGACTGCATCGACATGACCACTTTCTCAACCAATGGTTGAAAAGGCTGAGAGACTACAAGGTCTAAAGGCACCTCACCCCTCAAAAGAGGAGTGGGATCAACCGATGAATATATCGGCATGAACACTTTCTCAACCAATTGCTGAATAGGCTGAGAGACTACAAGGTCTAAAGGCACCTCACCCCCCAAAAGAGGAGTGGGATCAACCGATGACTGCATCGGCATGACCACTTTCGCAACCAATGGATGAATAGGCTGCAAGACTACATGGTCTAAAGGCACCTCACCCCCCAAAAGAGGAGTGGGATCAGTCGATGAATGCATCGACATGACCACTAGCTCAACCAATGGCTGATTATACTGTGAGGAAACCTCAAAAGACTCAGAATCATAAGAGCTTGCAGACAGGGACCACAATATTTGTACCTCTGAAATGCCAGGGCACAAATGAGTAAGGTGATCTCCCTTGCAAAGCTTACAAGGGAACTTAGGCTTACATCCTATCTGTCTAGGTTTCTTAATAGAATTAATGCCCCCAACATGACTAGCAGTAGTTGGTTGCACATCTCCAACATGACTTGCAGAGGTTAGTGATGGGTCGATAACATGACTTGCAGAGGCTACAGACCTATTACCAGTATCACTAGCAGTGACTGGACTTTTTCCCCCAGCATGAATTGCAGAGGGTGGGTGATCTCCCCCAGCATAACTTGCATAGGCTGGGTGCTGGTCTTCAACGTGACTTGTAGAGGTTTTCGACCTATCTCCAACATGACTCGCAGAGGTTGGTGATTTCTTCTTCCTATTCTTCCTCTTTCTATTTCGTTTAGACTTTCGGTTACTAGTAACTGTACTTTCACCAGAGGTGGGAGAAGGAGGAGGAGAAGACTTTGCTAATGAAGAAACATCAATAGGGTGCCCATTGTTAACATTAATTATTTATTAGAGGAGTGGGTTGTTTTCTCTCCTTTGAGCCCGTGGCCCAAGTTGCGAAGAAGAAGGTCTAAAAGTCCAACAAGGGCATTTTTATTCAAAGGGCGCAGTCATGAGCGCCAAGCGCAGCACACAGAAGAAGTCCTTTTCGGGCTTAAAATCAACCGAGTGGGCATTTTGTTTTCAACGACAACGATTCATCGACAGAGCAGAGAAGTGGTCGATGGGTAATTGCAATCAGCCGAATCGTGCCAAGTATAGTGTAGAAGTTTTAGAAGAAGTGAGCGGTCGGAATTCTCCGTGGGGCACTCGCAAAGTTACGAGGGTCGTTGATCGCGAATCATGAGAATTGTGGAAAGGAAACGAGTCATCGCGTCTCGGGACTTCATGGGGGGAGAATGCCAAAGTTCAACACTCCAACTCGCGAGATCGCGAGTTGCGAAAGGCGCTAGTACTTGAGCTCTGGCCGACGGTTACATGTGGAGGGCACTAACAATATAAAGAGCTATACCTGTAGTGCCATCTCGCGTCTCGGGACTTCGTAAAAGGGGAGCACGAAGGTTCTACCCTCCAACTCGCGAGATTCCGAGTTACGAGAAGTGTCCAAAGCGAAGTCAACCATTGCTGACCCTCGCGTCTCGAGACTTCGAAGGAGAGACACGTGGCGCACGATTGGGCCATGTCGCCTCTTCGCGCATCACGACTTTGAAGAACAAGGACCAGCCTCCTCCCAGCTGCGAGACGCAAAGTGCTGAAGGCATCCAGTACTGGGGCCCACAATCTCGCCGAAATGATCCAGGCCGTCCGTCCGGGAGGAGCACGTGGTGTGCGATTAAGATCTGTCGCAGCTTCACCCATGGCGAATTTGAAACACTTTTCTTTGCAGCTGGGATCCCCGAAAAGTGAAGTGCCGAAGGTGCCCAGTATCGTAACTTTGGACATCGCGACTTTGGAATGCAGGGGTCTCCCCCCTCCCATTCGCGATACACGAGATGCAAAAAATTCCTTGGGCACGGGCCCATGATCACAGCGCAAGGTCATATGGGTTTTAGTCACCAAGGGTCCTGAATGCTAGAATGAGGGAATTTCCCGAAAGGAGGAGGATCAAAGCACCTTAGAAAAAGGCTCTAGGTCATGACCATGGGGTACAATGATGGAAGCCAACCCCCAAGCTCAGGAAGCGAGCGTGTGGTCATTTCTTATGCTCGAAGTTTCGGTCGCTCACCATAGAAGGGAGTGATTAATGAAAAGTAGGCTGGTAACTGAAACTTCGAGGTCTAGCCATGAATGTGAGGCATGGAGGTTCTGGCAGGTAGTCTGCCCAAGACCGTCTGGTGCGCAGGTTGATCTGAAGGGCCCATGTCGATCTGATGTTCTCATCCGGCCAAAGAACCTGCACACGATAGGTTGGACTTTAATGTCTCAGCTACCCTACTGATGCCAAGGGAAGCGCACTGTTCTGAATATATATTCTCAATTATTGTATTTTTGGGGGGATTGATGGTTGAGCAGAGGCTCCCGATTGTAAAGTTTTGATGAAGCACTGGTTGTTCTGGTTATGTATTGGCTTTTGAGACTTCTTGCCTTATGAATGTCAGCTTCTTTCCACCTCTCTGTGTACACTATGTTAGAACCGCTCGAAATTGGAGGATCCAGTTGAGTTACACTGTTATAGGATGATGTATGTTGGATCAATGTAATAGTTGTATTGTTTCTAATCAGTTCTTGTATTTTCTCAACGCTGAATGATTAGGAATTGGAAGATCCAACCAAGTCACTCTTCAGTTCCCCGAAACTCTGAACCAAGAGGATCTTGCATTCTGATTTTTTCCTCCTCAAGCTGCTGAAAGACCTGATGTCCCAAGTAGTCTTGCTCACTCATCTCACCAAGTCTCCCACCTGCTCATTTTATAATCAACTCACTGAAAGAAGTTAGGCTAAGACATCCTTTGTTTTTTCTACATATCAAGCCCAATTTTTTGAGTAAGAACGGTTTCCTCTTGAGTCTCTATCCATTCGGTCACCCCATTAAATTATTCGTGACAAAAACTGATGGGCGTTGGGCTTTGCTCCTGCTGCAATCCAGGAGTGACTTCCGACGCTAACACCCATGACATAAAGTGCTTAACTGAGAAGCATCAAGATCATTTGGGACATTTGGAATGGTACCCAACCAAACCGGTAATCCCACATTCAACCCAGGAATGTACAAAGTGGCCATCAAAGGGACACCAATGTTTTCGAAGAAGGGAAAAGCACAAGAATCCCCTTGTGAAGGGGCTCCTTGGTTGGTATCGCCAGGAACTTTAGCCATGATTATCCTATGCACAGGTTCTCCCCTTGCAGGATCATTCAAGTCCATAAAAGTCTCACGCACTGACTTTGGCAAACTAGTGGTATAAAAAAAATGCCTATAAAGAGGTGGCTCCACGTTTTGAAGAGGAAGACAAAAAATTCCTCACGACCAACAGAGTGGGCGGTATACCACCCTAGTTCAGAGACCCAAAGCCACGACTGACTAACTCACTATGGAAAACTAGGGAGCACATAACACACACTAAAATTTCCTAAAGGCAAATTAAGCAAATGACTAACTAGTTGGAAGAATAGTTACACCAACCAACACTAGAGCAACTTACCGGTGCAAGTGCAACTCGAAAACAGAATCACCCTTCGGGTATACTCTGTAAAGCATGGCCCGATGTCTATCCTAGGTACCGCGGTATACCCCCGCAGTCACCTGTGTATGTCACTAGAAAGATAGGCAACTAGGTCGCCAACGCGCAAACAGTCACTAGGCGGGTACAGTCAACAGTCGCGTAGACCACAATGAGCAGGGTATCAAGCCCGAAACCTACCAAGGGTATCGAACGTAAGTGGTCCGGTAGACAACTGAGGACCTTGAACGGATTCGAGACCCACAAAGCTCCGTGGCAAATGCAATCAACGGAATCCCAAGACAAGCCCTCTATATGTGTTCTCCACTACGATTGGTCTGGCTTTGGAGGGGTTATCTTCGCTACCTTTCCGCATGCGACCTCGTGTTTTACCCTGTGTTAGAGGGGGTTCCTGGATAAATTTTACGATACTGGACTTGTACACTCCTTAGCACAGACTCATATGTTTTTTTTATAGCCTTGAAGAGTTTCCTCTCCAACCTAAATCAAGGCTCTAGCCTAATCTAGTTGATGGACCCTACAAACATAAAGTCTAGTAAATTTTAATTAGCGTTCTTTTTACTAGCTTGATTTACTCAAAAGGGTACGGTAGTGCAATTGATGGTGTTAAGACTCTTGCGAAAAAATGATGAAACTTACATGAACACTGGCAAAGAATGAATATATTTCTTATTTTTTTTTTTTGAAATGCTTTTAAGATGAGAAGAAAATACAACACTATGCTAATTTCTTTTCTTTTTCAAATAACAATGCAAAGAAAATGCCAGGAAAGAAAGAGATCTAACAAACCATTTTTTTTTATATTTTCTTCCAATGCAACTCATTTTTCTTAAAATTTCAAGCTAAAAATAAGTTAAAAAAGCTAAGAAACAAAATAAATTTTTTAATGAAAAAACAAGCTATTGCTATGATCAAACCCAAGTTACTGACCGCTATGACAGAGACCCAAAAACCTGAGAGGTATAACTCTTGACAAAGGAAAGGATGACTGCCTTACCCTAAACAAAACTTTTCTCTACAGGCACGCTGCTGACAGTTCAACAACAAGCGTGTGCACAGGAGCTGTGTAAAGTCAGGGTGCGTGTACACGCGTGCTAGCCTTATACAGGCCACGTGTACCTCTGCAACTCTTCAAAAAATGAAATGACAAGCAATCAAGCATTGGAAAAGACTAGTATTGAGAACCAGAATCTCTTGAAGACTCATAAACTTACTTTAATAGAAAAAGAAAACAATTGAAGGAAAATTTCATAGAACAAAACCAATCTGAGGTGAAACCTAAGCTACAAAACTGCAAGAAACAGAGACTAGAATGAGTTCCAGAAAACCCAAGAAGGATTACTTTTGACAGGGGAGAGGATGACTGCCTCCCTAAAATAATTTTTTTGAAATCATACACGCGACTGACACCTCCTCAACTAGCGTGTACACGCGGGCTGTGTGAGGGTAGGGCATGGGTACACACGTGCAAACCTTATACAGATCGCGTGTACCTCTGTGGGTCTCGAAAAAAAGATGCAGTCAAGCAAAGAAATAGAGATAACTGGTATGGAAGACCATAATCTCTGTTAGCTCAGACTTTTGCAGAAACTTTAAAAACAAGTAATGAAGCCAATTTTTAAAAAATACCCAAAAAACAAAATATTTCCAGAAACCCTAGAGTTCCCTAGTATGGTTGCCAATTCTGTTGTGGGTGGGAAATCCCTCCTACAGAATAGCACTAAGGTTTTATCATGCATGCAGAAATGACCTAAATATTCTTACTTTTTACCATCATCCCATGCCTAAACCCCCGTTACTCATATGTAAATACAAGGCTCAAGAGATTAAGTTGACATACCTTATTTCCGGTGTTTGATATCGATCCCTTTTCGTGCTTGGTCGTTCTTTGACTACAACTCTCCTCCCAGTGATGACCTGCATTCACTAAAGACAAACAAAGAACTCCACATGCATTTGATCTATGAACTAGCAAGTTAGAGATTTAATCAATCATACAATCAATATTCCAATAATGACAATCTCATATGGCGGGACGGGAAAAACAATTCTTTTATTAACTTCACAATGATACCTTACAATGATAAAGTCGGCTACTGCTCCTCGATCCTGGTCCTAGGCTCTTATTCCACTGTCTTCCAACAACTTTTCTCTATACTTCTCTTTGCACAAGGATGGCTAAAGGTTGGGACAAAGGGAATGCTTAATCGAGTATAGTTTCTTTACTATGATTCTCCCCCATTCAAATGGGATCCCTAACCCTTCTTTTATAGGCTAGAAGAAGCTAGGTATTTGGTCGAGTGACCGGCCATGCATGGCCGAAAGGTTTAGTTAAATTACCCAAAGTTGTGTGTTCCATCAACAACTTTCCTTTTTCCGTGCTTTTGTAGGTGCATGCGGGCTGTCTTGGGTCAGCTAGCATGTACACGCATGCAGTAATGGAGCATGGCGTGTGGGTATTTATAACAAGGGTTTTTAAGAAGAGTTGTTCAATAGTGTTTTGGCAAAGAAGGAATCTGATATGGCCTGATGCCACGTAAGTATGTTTGGTGCAAATTAGGGTTATAACACCTGTTTCTGCATTGCCAACATGGAAAAACAAGTACTTTTCTGCATAGTTTCTGGAATTGAATTTTTTGACATTTCTAATTTTGTCTTAGCCTAAATAGTGCTCTTATAGGATTCATTTATCCTTTTAGGGTACCGGTACTATATTGTAATGCATTCTTTGAGAAATAATGTAGGTTGAGAAAATATCCCCTAGGGTTCTTAGTAACTTCTACTTTTAGGTTTTCTTTTGGTTGCATTGCATATTTTTGTTTCAATATGATTAGGATAGAACCCTAGCTTGCTTCAATAGCTCTTAGATGTGCTTCATTCAAAAAAAAATTGGACAAATAAAAGCCTCCTTTGTTGCATTAGTACTTGTCCTAGGGTTTGGATTTTTTAATGGAGTATTAGTCTTTGCTTTTCGAGATTGCTACTTATCTCTTTTCCAACTTTCATCCCTTTCTTGTTTGCTATTAGATTAGGCCTTTTATTTTGTATTGGAAAGTCTTTCAAGTTAGAGAAAATAATATCCCTTGATTCTTAGTACACATCTTGTTTATTTTGACTCTTCACTTTGAAAGTTCATGCTTATTTAGCCCTAGTTCTTAGCTAGGATGAAGTAGGAGATTTTATTTGTAGATCTGAATTTTTTCATGCTTCTTTTTCCTTTAAAATTTCATTAAGATAAAGAAAAAGTTTCATTTACTTGAGTATTTGTCTTAGTTTTTAGATTGTTTTTCAATTTAAAATCTCATTTATTACAACTATTTTTTTATAAGCATTTTATTTTGAATTTAATCACACCACTTGTGCACCCACTTCACACCTTGAATCATATGCTTGGTTCGTGACCCCAATATCAGCCTTAAAGTTAACCACTTCACTTAACACACTTAATCCACCCTCGGGGGACTAAAGTAATATTGTATTTAAGTTAGGGTTGTGGGGATAGGGATCCAAATAACTCACCACAACCATTTGACATTTGAAATATAGTGTCTAAATGTTAGGGAACTTGAAATCCTTTATATCTGATATAGTCAAGACTCATTTAACAACCTGTGTGTTCTTTGGAGTGGATAATGCCAAGGTTGGGACCAAAGGTTTGATTGAGACTCATATATCTTTCAATACTGAAGATACCCCAATTGTTTTATTTGAGCTTGAAGGCAAGGAAACATGTTGCATGTATTTGTGAAGAGGTAGCTTAGTGGCCATTCTAGTAGGTTTCTTACCTAGGTGGCTCTCGTAGGAGGGAGGGAAGCTAAGAAAAATTTCTATGGGAAATTGAGACTTCATCACCTTTTGTCTCCTAGTTATAACTATCTCATTCATACCTTCACTCATCTACATGGAGGTCTTCATTACCTCTTGTGTTAAGTTGTTTGGAAGGCCTTTTTTCCATGGTTTAGGATTGTTTGAGCACTCTTAGTTTATCTCTTAGGCTAGAGTAATTTTCTTTGATAGGACAAAAGGCATCAAATAAGCCACATATGTTTTAATTCAAACACACATGAAACCACTTTTTGCATCACTTGAGCATGTAGTGTTGATGTTTCATCATTTTGTTTTCTTGATTGATTGCTTTGGTGACTTTAACTTTTGATAGATTGATTTCCTTATAGCAGAGATACTTACACTTAGGAATCATTGCACCCCCAAGGATAATCTATTGTAGACTCTATGGCCTATCTCCTTTGAGTATTATTGTTCATATCTTATCTCATGCTCAACAAGTTAGGGTGAATCTGTCTAGCCCAACTTTGGGCTCATCACCCTTGATTTCAAGAAGCTCATCTTCTTTGGATTTGGAACCCTCATCTTCTTTAAGGACTTATAGTTCAGGTGCTCCCATAACTAGTCCCCATTCTATTGGTTTACCTTCACCTAACCTAAGTACCACACTAGTTCTCATTATGGCGGGAACTAATCCTAATACTAATCAAGTGAAAACACCTGAAGATACCCCAACTAAAGATATCTCTTTCAATACTGAAGATACCCCAACTGTTTGATTTTAGCTTGAAGGCAAGGAAACATGTTGCATGTATTTGTGAGGAGGTAGCTTAGTGGCCATTCTACTAGGTTTCTTACCTAGGTGGCTCTCATAGGAGGGAGGGAATCTAAGAAAAATTTCTATGGGAAATTGGAACTTCATCACCCTTTGTCTCCTAGTTATAACTATTTCATTCATACCTTCACTCATCTACATGGGGGTCTCTTGCGTTAAGTTGTTTGGAAGGCATTTTTTCCATGGTTTAGGCTTGTTTGAGCACTCTTAGTTTATCTCTTAGGCTATAGTAATTTTATTTTATAGGACAAAATGCATCAAATAAGCCACATATGTTTTGATTCAAACACACGTGAAAAAACTTTTTGCACCACTTGAGCATGTAGTGTTGATGTTTCATCATTTTATTTTCTTGATTGATTTCTTTGGTGACTTTAACTTTTGATAGATTGATTTCCTTATAGTAGAGATACTTACACTTATGAATCATTGCACCCCCAAGGAGAATCTATTGTAGACTCTATGGCCTACCTCCTTTGAGTATTATTGTTCATATCTTATCTCATGCTCAACAAATTAGGGTGAATCCATCTAGCCCAACTTTGGGATCATCACCCTCGAATTCGAGAATCTCATATTCTTTGGATTTGGAACCCTCATATCCTTTAAGGACTTATAGTTCAAGTGTTCCCATAACTAGTCCCCATTCTATCGGTTTACCTTCACCTAAACTGAGTACCACACTAGTTCTCATTATGGTGGGAACTAATCCTAATCCTAATCAAGTGAAAATACAAACCCAAACCACTTTACCCTATATGGTAGGGCTGAATCTCCCTAATTTGAAAAAACTTTCGAATGATCCCATCAAACATAATCCAACTATGTCAACCATGCTACCCTCAAACATCTCTAAATACGAGGGTCATGTTGTAGATGACCCTTCCAATAACAACATGTGTTTACACCTTTGGTGCTCTTCTAATAACATCATGGGTGACTCAATTCAATTGAGGTTGTTTCAACAAACTCTCGTGGGTGTTGTTTCCAAATGGTACATTGATAAACCAACCTATTCCCATAGCATCTTGGAGTCCATAGCCAAGGTGTTATTAACCTTTTTTCATATTCTAGTTCCCCGTGATGTAAGAATCGAGATTCTCACCAACTTTCATCAGACTACCACCACCCATATCATGGATCACATGCATGAATGGCGTAGATAATGTGGCTTGTGTAAAGTCAAAATTAATTGTAGATTCTTTATGGAGTAGTTTTTTAAGTCCTTACTTCCTCCCATCACCAAGGATGTGGCCATGAACATACCTAAGAATGAAGATGAATCCATTCAAAAGGCATAACAATATGGCCTTATCTATGCCTATTCAGGGTATTTGTACATTATTCTTGATAATTCCCCTCACTCTAACTTAGTTGAATTGTCTACATCATGGGAATACCATGCGGTTGATGGTGTCATAGGGTCTGTGTTGCAAAAAAAATCCATACCCTCACCCCCCTAAAACTAGTGGGTATGGTACCTCATATAGTTGGGTTAGTACCTCTTAACCTCAAGATCTTGCAGGATTTCCTTCGATACCTTACAATTATGTTAACCCCCATTGAATTTTTATCATTATTCATATCAAGTAGGCACTATCACCTCATATTTAGGTTCCCTTACACACCAACACATGTATGAAATTCTTGTACTATTTGTTATTATAATGGATCAATCATGAATCCATACTATCCCTTTCTTGGCCCTCCACCAATAGCTTCAATTCCTCCAATGAAGGTACCCAAAACTCCTATTAATGTTTGTCAACCAACACCTCCACTTCAAGAGTAGGCGTATGCTCAACAACATGTACCCAACCACCCCCCCCCAATAAAAATACCAGTAATAAAAAGAAGAATAAGGGGAAGGGAAAACAAAATGATCAACACCAAAACCAAGGGAATCAAAGAAAAAAAATAACCCAATAATGTTGGGGGTAAATAGAATACTACAAATCAAGGTCAAGGTAACAATCCCCAACCAAAATAAGGGTAGAACCCTTAGATTCACATAAATCATCCTTGCTCTTTTTTCGGTGTTTATGGACATAGTACCCATGATTTTCTACTTTTACCTGTGTTTCTTTGATTGAAGGATGTGACTGAGAAATATCATGCAACAACCAATCAACCTACCATTCAAACTAACCCTCCTTAATTGTCACAACAAGAAGTGTTGCAAAACAATTTTCCCACACAAAAAATTATATCCACACCAAAATCCCTTGCTTCTATTCAACCTACCAATTCCAACCCTTATGGAGATGGTAATTACCAAATATTGTACATGAACTCAATCAATGTTAAGATATAAACCCAATATTATCAGTATGGCATGCCCCCTGAAGCATCACCTACCAACCCAAGTGATCCCCCTTCGACTACCAATGAACCTTTGTAGATTCCCCGACCTAGTGTCAATCTTCCCCCCAAGGTGCCAAAGTTTCCTTTATGTCAGAATTTCTCCAATCCTCATGCATGAGTTGTGTCTTCGTTAGAAGTCCTCTAGAATTTTACTTCAAAACAAAAGGATTTGTTATCTACATTTGGTGCAGTTGATCCTTAAAATGACAGAATGATAGTTTTTGATATCAACAAATTTGAGCCGCGTCTTCCCCCTTCTATTATCTTTTAGCTTCAAGTCACGATCAAGAATGTCATTGTTCATCGACGTATCATTGATTAAGGAACCTCCACATGCATGATGTTTTCTCATGTCTGGAAGAAGTTAGGTTCCCATGAGCTTGTTTCATCTACGATTACCCTCCATGCATACGATGGTCAACCCTCCCAACCAAAAGGGTTGTATAAAAATTGTCCCATCCATTTAGTTGGGAAACAAGTTCTTCTTGATGTTGAGGTTATATATTCCCCTTTATACTATAACATTGTTTTAGGATGTAGTTTTATGTATGATATAAAGGTAGTTTCCTTTTTGATTTTTTGTACGTTGATATTCCCCCATGATGGGAAGGTTGTTACCATCGATATACTTACTTTGGAGACAAGGGGGCACCAATAACTTTGGATATTCTATGGCCACTCAAACCACCACATCTAGAGTCACCACCCCATGTTCTTTATTTGACCTCATTGATGATGCAACCAATAAATATCTAGTGCTCCCATAATTGAAGGTTATTTTTAACATTGATGATTTATAACTTAATCCCTCCACTCTCATGATGCATATTACTCTTCTAGAATCATCGAACAAGTGTATTAAATCCTTGCACACAAACCACCCCTTTACTTTGTGCGATACATAAAGTCACTATTCTCATCATTGTCCTAAGCTATCTTAGTTTTGCGATTCCCTTGCTATCATTCATCATCTCGATTTGTAATACCTCTAGGCCGAACCCCAAATTGTAAATGTAAATATAGGCTAGTGAGCCATGGTATTTTAAGCCACAGTGACTTTGTATATATGTTTTGAAGCCAGAGTTCCTGTGTGGTTATTAGGATGGAGAGCTTGGATGCTAAAAGGCCAGTGAGCCTATCATTGTAATATGAAATCACACTGTTGAGGAAAAGGTATGGATTACCTTAGTAAATCATTTCCAGATCTTGCCTGGCTAGCACAAGATAGTTGGGAATGTCACCCGAGGTTTATAGCCTCAAAATATTCACTCAATCCGCAAGTATTAATTACAAGGACTGAGGCTAATTTTATAATTTAAATATGTTGCAACAATATTTTTTTTTTATAAAAGCTACTGGAATGTACACATATTTTACGATAAAGTAAACATGGAGATCAAAAGCGGAAAAGTAACCAAGTCATGAAAACACATGTATGAGACATAATAGCAATCTGATTTTATTTCATTCTGAGATACCAAAATTGTTTTCTCTTTACAAAACCCTGCGACGGTATGGACCAAAGTTTGACTTAGAGATCTCTGATGAACACCATACAAAAAGAGTTTGATAGTAAAGTAAAACTGAAATTAATAATCTGGATCAGCTTGCCACAAACTGCTGCCATTTTGACTCTGCAAGATATCCTTTATCAGCCATGAAAATTAATTCACAAACATAAAAGAATACACGGACTATCAAGGATGAATCAACACCTCTAAAACAAGCAGCTGAAAAGTGTGGTTCAGTCTTGAACTTTGCTGTCTACAATAAGACCCTATTGTCAACAAGAGAATTAGGCATTCGAATAAACTCAGAAATGAATGAAAACTGAAAATATCTGATGTAACTAAAGAGCAAACCTTAGTCTTGTTTTCTCCTTCTATTCCCCCTTATCTTTTCTTCTCATTGAGATTTTATTCTTTCCCAATAAGTTGAAGTAGTTCAACTACTTTCTTTAGTTAAGTTGTTTTAACTTAACTAATTAGTTTAGGAGAAATAAATAATAATAATATAATTAAGGGTCTTACTTAAGAATAACTAAGTAGGTGGGACCCCTTGTGACTCCCATCATTTCTTCTTTTTAAATCATGAAATATAACACACAAAAGATAATCATTTAGACCATATGCCACCCTTGTAACTCCCTTGAATATCTTTTAAACTCGATATTTAAATATCAACAATAATTTATATCATATCCAAAAAGAATATATATCCACATTATCCACAAAATGTCCAAAAATAAGGCTTGTTGTCCAAAATATGCTGAAAACCATTAAACACTGTCCTCATCAACTAAATCACATAAAACATAATTTAAAAACCATACTTTCCACTTTGTGAGGCAATTTTCCTTTTTTCACTGCTGTCTCCCTTAGACTTTTCTGAAATAGCCTGTGGTTGATTGGACCCTTGGGGCTGTATCTCGCTGATCACATGGGAGAAAACATCCTTTAAATGAAGGCGGGAAGACACATATTTAGAGGAATTAGTGGAGGGAAAAGAAGGGAAGGAACCTACTTTTCCTTTGTTTTGCACATGTTGGGGACTATCAATTTTTAATCTTTTACTGGCATGTGAAGACTAAACTGGCGAAACAAAATGAGAAATTTGAACATTGGGATTAACCGGTGATGGTAAAGGAAATGACATAGTGGCCAACCCCGATGGTGAGAGACAGGCTGGTGGATAATTTGTTGACAACCATCATTTGCAGGGACTTTGGGATGCAAAGACACATGTGGAGGAACGATAATGCCAGGAATATTTTGAGGAGGCTGGAAAGGGGGTGTTTCTGGTCGAGGGTGCATTATCCCATGTCCAACCCAATTAAAGAACCCAACTTGGAACAATTGGTTCAATTCTTGTGGGTCAACGTCAAAATGGATAGAAAATCTAGGCCTCCTATGGCCTTGATTCCAATTTCCCCTACCTCGTTTATTTCAACCATTGCTACCTCTATTGAAAAATCTCATCCTGTAGCAACAATTTGTCAGTAATGAAGCTCTTAATAAACCATACATGACACTCTGCTTACATGAATCAAAATTTGGCTCCAAAATTGACACGAGATACATGCAAATCCATCCATAACACACCATTCATTAATTTCCATGTGAACATGGAATGATAGGGTTCATGGGAAATATGGAGGGAGTGTAAATAGCGAAAAATGGTATCATGGAGGGAATCAATATACGAATAATGTTCAACAATTAACCAAACAATTAACTGTGTATATAAGAATTTCAAGAATATCAGTCCTCAACCCTTGCTATGTTATCTTTATCTCACTTCCACACAAACTTCTCTTTTAAAATTTATATCACAGAACAAGGATGCAATAAGTGAAATCAGGATCGTGGAGGGAGTGTAATTAGCAAAAAATGGTAGAATGATAGGGAAACTTTACAGATACTGTTCAAGTGAAAAATCAAAACATGTTATCTCTAATGTAATCAAAATATATCTCTGTCCAAAATTTTGAAGTTTAAACAGTAGTCTGTTTCCAAAACAATAATCCAAACTGATGCCTTCTTTAACAAAATTGTTCACTGGCATTTGAATTGTTTTACACAGTAAACTATCTGATATGCCCAGAAATATTTAACCATAGTAACCATTATAACAATATTATCATTATATAACAAAAATGATGAACAACATCATAATCGCTACACGAATACAACAATAATCTTAGAGTGGATGAGCCACGATTCATAACATCAACCCCAACAATGGTCTTTTAAAACCCACAGGGTCACACACAATTCTCCCAAAACAAAACTCATATCCATCATTAAATCAAACCACCGTTCAATGCAATCTATTTTAGTTTCATTATGGACAGTATTATTCAATTCAAGCATCAAACATTTCAAAAACAGGTGCCTTCGCAAACAATAAAACATGACAATTTAACCAAGATAAATAACATTTGTTATCAGGAACGCAAGTTTCAACAGATTGTAACTTCCAATGAATAGGTGAGTACAAGACTCTTTCCATAATTTCCAAGCAAGAGACCAATTAAACTCGTGCCCCAGTAATCAAGCAAGAACAATGGTCTCATCAAACTTGAAACTGGAGTAAGCAACGCCTTCATTGTAATGCGTAGGGTTCGAGATATGTCAATGACAATGAGTGGTAGAGACATCGGGGCAATTAAAACAGAGGGTTTGGCAGTTGCATAACACATAAATCTTACTCCACAGGTTCTTTTCATTATTATAATCGATCACAGATAATATAACAATAATTCGCAACATTGCTATCGACTTCATGAGCTTCGTATAAACAAACTGTAACTTCCAAAGAATATGTGAATCCAACAATTCCTTCATCACAACATAACAAGTGACAAATTAAAACCCGTGCCCAAACCAAAATAGCACGAATAGTGCTCCCACTAAAATTTGGGTAAGCAATGTCCTCATGCTTGCATAAGGTTCACCATGCAACAATGACAATGAGGTCATAAGAAGGCAGGCTAACAAATGAGGGTTTGGCTAGGACAACGCATACAAGGTTTTATTCCTTCATCATATTTCACTTAAACATTCACATGGCAGTGACTAAGGCGTGGCATATTAACCACACAACCGTAACTCAAAAGGCTGATGGGGTGTAAAAATAACCCATAGATAGGAAGCGGTGCAGAGTTATGAATAGGGAAAACTCAAGACATGAACCAGAGGTAGGGCATGCCTGGGGTTCCAAACTTAATTCTTTTCCATAAAAAAGGAATACGATCAATCATACATAGTAAAAGACACCACACTATTCCTTCAACACCATGGCTCAAATACAACCACCATAGGAAGAAAAAACTTGCAAATAACCAATACACAGTCTAAAATATTTCATAACAACTTGAGAAATACACAGACCATGAGCAACCAAAGCCAACACTTTTATTTAAGGGTAGATCGAATTTCATGGATGGAGAAGTAAGAAAACCCCATACCTATAAAAGATTGCGTAAGGAGAAAAAACCAAGGTTGTATACTTCCTCCACGACCGGGCAAGGTGGAGCAACAACAACTAACAAAGCAAAAATGCAAGAATGACTAGGGTGGTAGGCTCAAGGCGAGTTTGAGTGACGTTCATTTACTGCACATTGCTTCTTCCTTCATATTTTCATTCATGGATTAGTACGAGCCAATCCCACGAGCCAACTCACCATACCATTAACATTCAAAACCATTAATGCAACCAAATATTCCAAATTTTCCATGTTACAATTTGCAAAGTGCGCGTTATTCCAAAGTGCGCCACCCCTCACCACTATCCATATTTCTCATATGACAACTTGCTAGGAAAACAACCAAATTGCAATTCAAACCAATGCACATAACACTAGTAGAAAGGGTCGAGGTGATCACCCAACTTTGCTATGGACAATATACAATATCAAAATTAAAACTGGATTATAATTATTTCATCCAAAAGGAAGCATAATCATATTTCGTGAGAGATAATCAAGATCATATTGTTCCTCATTTTAATCACCTTGACCACAACATAATCAAGATAACAACATAATTATAATTATTATTATAATAATTATCACCTTGACCTGGATTATAATTATTTCATCCAAAAGGTAGCATAATCATATTTCGTGAGAGATAATCAAGATCATATTGTTCCTCATTTTAACCACGATTTGAAGCAAATGAGTTGTAGAAACTGTGTCACAACCAATACATAGGAAAACAAAATATAAGTGTCTCTTATCCATCATAGTTCCATAAGTTAAACAAGGGGTCCCACCTACTAGTATACTATTAATATAATTAAATAATAAATCTTGGCAATCATTTGCGAGCATAGTATCCAACGTTGCGCTTTCAAGTGTCAACACACACTTGGATATTAATAAAAATACATCATTGCTGCAAACCAACTAGACAAAAGAGAATGGGGGGGATAGAAATCCACTAGAAGGGAAAGGGGGCTAAGGGTCTAGGAAGAGGGTCTAAGTCAAGGGGGATTAAGCCAAAAAAACATTATAATAATACTTCCTAAAGTCTAAGATATCTAATATTTTTACCCTAATTTCCTAATGATGAAGAACATATCACCCAATTGGGGGCAAGTGGGGACAAGGTAGTTCCCAACATGACAAGTGTCAAGTTGGGAACATGGAAATATGAAGTGGGAAATTAGTGTAATCCCCATCATGCTAATCATTCTTCTAATCATTCTCACTATTCCTATGGTCATTTGTACTTTCCCTCCCATCACAACTGTACCTGTACTTGGAAGCATTTGGGAGCTATTGGTCTCCAGTTAACTTGGGTAGTTTCAGCTAAAGAAGTAGGTTGTCAGGCTTGTGTGCATGCTCAACAAGTGTATTTTTAGGCCCGTGAGCATTCTCTCTAGGTGAGAGAACTACTAGGAATTGTATTCCTTGTGTGCTGGAAAACAGCTACAGAGCTCCGAGACTTTATGTCCGACCTGTTTTTGAAGCCCTGGAAGGGAAGTGGGACAACCGAAGGACTATTGAACAGAGAAGGGGCACACTTCCTGGAGTGGGACAAGATGTGGGAAATGAGAGGTTGTTGGCTAGTTGTATCAGTTGGGACCTTGACATGAGTTTCATTGTGCTAGTTAGACTTTAGTATGGCTTAGGAAGCCTTCCCTGGTGGTGTTTCTAGCCTAAGCTCGGGGGTGACCTGCTGCTGAGAGTTTATGAGCAACATAGTCTATGGATGGGAGGAATGTTTTAGGTCTGGATGCAGTTGGTGACTTATTCAAAATATAAGTGTCTCTATGTGTTTGTTATAATTACTATGTGAATAATTATGTTATTTTTGTTATGGTTTTATGGGTTTTTACTATTATTAATTATGCATGAATAAAATATTGTTTAGGACTGCATAATTGTAATCATATACATGGCATACTTTTAATTAAATTGGTAGAAAAGGCATAAATTTTGTGTGGAATGCCCTAGCTTGGGGTTGGGGATGCTACAATGTGGTATAATAGCTCAAGGTTCAACATCGAGTCTGCATGGGCCAAATATAGAGCATATAAGTGAAATTTGTAGAGTATGCATGCAAACTATTTGAAAGAATGTTGAAAATGGATATTTGCAAATTGTTTGACAAAATTACTGCAGAAAAATTTGGGAAGAATTAATGGGTAATTCAATGGAATTGAACCCAAGAATTAAAAATCGTAAATTCAATCCTTTATTGAGCATTTTTGGGCTATAATTGGGCGAAATTTGGAGTTTATAGTGCAACCATGACAAGATTTATAAGAATCCCTAGTATTCTGAGTGGAATTGAAGAGAAATCATTGCTATAATTGTCAAATGGTTGCACATGGAGATAATGGGTAGTTGCAGAGGTTATTTGGCGCTTATAAGGATTGTAATTGGTTTAATCGTGGATTTGGAGAGTGCCCATGGTGAAATTGGGAGAAATTGGGCAAAATCCCTAATTGCCACAATGGAATGCATGGGGAATTCAATGTGAAGGAGTCAAATTTTAAGAGCCGAAGTCGAATTGATGCTTACAAGGTCAAAATTTTATGTAATAAGTTAGTTTTAGAGATTTAATGGAGGCTCGATAAAATAATTATGAATTTGGGCGTAATTGGGAAAATAAAAAAAATTCGAAATTTGGGAAAAATTGGAAAAAATTGGGTATTTTTTGTACAACGACGTCAATGTGACATGGGAGCCACGTGTGAGATGACATGACAAAATGGTGACATGTATTTCCATGGTGGAATATACATAATGGAAACATGTGGCAAGTGGCAAATGACATGGAGCCGCGGTGGTTGATTGTTAACATTCGATAGGTTGGGGGGACCCGAAACGACTTTTCGACTGTTGATTGTTGTTGATGCATCCCTATCCTCCACCGTCAGATTGGAGCGGTGTGAAAGTGTGCACACATGGGGAAATTGGTGCAGAATGGGGCCCTCTCATCCCCATGACCATTTTATATGTTCCACATAGACAACTCGGGGTTGTGGGGACCCAAAAAATAGGAAATGTGCGCCTGTAGAGGATGTAAAGAGAGAAGAGGGAGGAGGAGAAAGATAGGTGTAAGGGGTTGGAGAGGAAGGATAGGGTGGCTATAGAATGACATGGCATCAATATTAGGGTGCCATATGGACCCAAATTTCCACTTCAACGTCCCAGTGAGCTAAAATTCTTAGAAACAATAAAAATTTGATGGAAATTTATTCTCAGGTCATTAACTTGCAGGCTAGTTTTCAAGGCCTAAACAACATTTTTAGAAGTATAATTTTTACGAAACTATAAGCAAATCCAAGACATATATTATCTATATGTAAAATGATATATCTTATAGAGAGATTTCTAATGAGATAAATTGTTCTTGAAACAAAGTTTGCATGAGGAAGTTACATACCAAAAAGTGCAAGGTAATTTTTGGGTACCAGTTCACTCTGAGGCCATAAATTCCTTCTCATGAATTGTATTGGGGCATAGAAGAATTATACGGAAATATATTGAGCCAAAGAATATATCCATGGTGTTAAAATAATATTTTGGGTACCTAAAAGTGCACAGGAGGATGTAAAAGGCACCTATAGTAATTAGGGATAAAAATATAATTGGCCTTCACCTTCAACAAGCTGTAACTAGCATCCTGGAGTTGGATGAAGGTGAAAATAGGTTAGGTTTTCCAAACTATGGTAATTAAGGAACCCAGTTGATATCTTGTCAAAAATCCAAAGGATCATGTGCAAACATGCATGGACACAACTAAAAAAATTGCACCTAGTTGAAGGGTGTGAAAAAGGAGTAAATGGGTAACAATTAATTGGCCATACCTTTCTGCTCAGGAATCAAAATTGAGTAAGAAAATAGTCATTGGAAAGGTATTGGATAGAGGAATCCACATACTCAACTAGAAATGTGATTTGAACTGAATAATTCACAAGAAATTAGACATAGTATTTATGGAGTATTTAAAAGGTAGAATGGTGCATAAATTGTTAGATTTGTTAAATTATTGTGGTCTAACAAATCCTATTGCATACACAAGTTGAAGAGTTAAGGGAAAATAGAACATAACATGATAAAAACAAATACCAGAGGCATGGAATATGAAAAAATAACTTACATCCATGAAGACGAAGTCAATGGGTTGTGTGTGAGCATGGGTAATGTAGGGACATAATCCAATGGGCATGGGGAAGGAAACACAGTATGAATTTGGTGGAGACTATAGAGAGCTTGCAAAGAGATGTCCAAAGTTATAAAGATGATAATGAGAGGCTTATGAAATCCAAGGAGAAACAATATGGCCTCAACATCAAGTTGATGCAAAGATTGGACATAATAGAGAAGAAAATGGATAATGAGACATAACAAACAAGTCGATGAGTCATAGATCTTATGCCAAAAGGGGAGAATATGAAGGTGCTAGTAGACACCATCATCACTCACCAATACACTCGATTAGAATATCACATAACAATACAAACTTATCTCCTATCATAAGGCATAAGAGGAGGTAGGGGGTAGATGAAATACAAGGAGAAATGAATAAGATCAAGCCTCCTGCCTTTGATGGTGAACACAAGAAAGATAAATATGCAGAGACTTGGATATTGGGGATGAGGAAGTACTTTCAATTGCACAGTTATTACTCACAAGCAGAATGAAGAATTTCCATCTACCCGCTGAAGGGAAATGCATCAATGTGGTGGGACCAGTTTGTGCAAGTGTAGGACATCGACGAGAAGAAGATTAATTGGAGGGAGTTCAAAAGGTATTTTCAAAAGAAGTACTTGACCAAGAATTATTATGATAGGAAGATGAAGGATTTCTTCGAACTCAAGCTTGGTAATATGACCATGGATGAGTATGAAAGGAGATTCTTAGAGCTGTTGAAATATGTTGACTTCATCAAGGATGAGCAGGTCAAGATTCAAAGGTTCTTGAGTGGGATGCCATAAATTTTTAGTTATAAGATACAATATGATGATCCAAAGACATTGGAGGAAACCATAAGGAGAGCTAAATTCCTCTATGATCAACATAGAAGAAGACCAACTTTCCAAAAGTCTTGGGAAGAGAAGAAATTCAAGGTGGAGCAGAGGAAGAAGGGGACCAAGACACCATTTTTTAGAAACAATTCTCAGGGATAGCCATCTCCCAATGAGTTTAGAATGACATAAACAATGGGGAAAATATCAAGGTAGCAGCCCATTAAATGTTGGGCTTGTGAGGGAGATAACATGTACATAGATTTCCCTCACAAAGGAGAAAAAGTGAAGACTGTTCACACTGTACAACATGTTGATACAGTGGAGGACATGGGAAGAATCATGCCAAGGATATATGCAGCCTTGGAGAACAATTAAGTTGAATTTGAATCCCACATGATTGAAGTGGAAGGTAAGATTAATGGGAAACCTATTGCTATTTTAATTGATTTCAGAGCTAGTCATAGTTATATAGACCCTAAGTTGGTGGAAATATTTCATTTTCCAAGAAACAAGAATGGGAAACCTTGGATATTTCAATTAGCTACAGGAACTAAAAGAAGAATTAATGAAATGGTTAAGGAATGTCTAATGGATATGAATGGATTGAGCACAAAGGTGGATTTGAATATCATACCTTTGAGCTCA
The DNA here is from genome assembly GCA_009831015.1 of Picea engelmannii. Lineage (NCBI taxonomy): Eukaryota > Viridiplantae > Streptophyta > Pinopsida > Pinales > Pinaceae > Picea > Picea engelmannii. The sequence continues at coordinate 130,056 of ML787976.1, forward strand.
TATGATTGCCTAATTGGTATGGATTGGTTGGAAAATAATCATCTTATCTTATACCATTATAATAAGGCATTTACTTCCTTAGATGAGGAAGGAAACTTGAGGACAGTTCAGGGTATTCCCAGGGAAGTAACTATCATAGAAGTTTCATCCTTGCAACTGAAAAGAAGCTTCAGGAAAGGATGCCAAATTTATGCAACTCATATGGAGGAGGAGACTAAGGATGAAGGGCCAAAAATTGAATACTATGCTTTTCTAAAAGAGTTTAAAGATGTATTTGGAGAAATACTGATGTTGCAACCCAAGAGAAATATTGATTTTTCTATCAATCTGATGCCCGAAGCAACCCCGATGTCCAAGACTCCTTATAGAATGAGTACACCGGAATTGAAGGAATTGTAAATGAAGCTTGAAGATATTTTGAAGAAGGGTTATATACACCCAAGTGTGTCACCTTGGGTGCCCCATTGTTATTTGTGAAAAAGAAGGATGGGACCTTGAGGCTTTGCATTGACTTCAGGAAACTGAAAAAGGTGACTGTGAAGAACAAATATTCTTTTCCAATGATAGATGATCTTTTTTATCAGCTGAAGGATGCAAATATATTCTCCAAGATTGACCTCAGATCAGGTTATCATCGGGTAAGAATTAAATAAAAATACATCAATAAGATGACCTTCAGAACAAGGTATGGCTATTATGAGTTTCCAGTGGTGCCATTTGGGTTGTCAAATGCCCAATATGTATTAATGTGTTTGACGAATGATATTTTCATAAATTACTTGGATAAGTTTTTCATTGTCTTTCTATATGGCATACTTATCTACTCCCACTTTAAAGAATAACACGAGAAACACTTGAGGATGGTGCTACAAGTATTGAGGTATCATCGACTATATTCAAAGTTGATCAAGTACTCATTCGACTAGAGGCAGATACATTATTTGGGCCATATGGTTTGAGAGGAAGGGATAATAGTGGATCTAAAAAATATAAGAGCCATTGAGGGATGGTCATTACCAAAGAATGTCTCAGAGGTGAGATCAGTCATGGGGATTGAAGGGAATTATAAAATATTTATTGATGGATTTTCAAAGATTGCACATCCAATCACTTTCTTGCAAAATAAGGGTGTGAGATTTGAATGGACCTCTGATTGTGAAATAATTTTTCAGCACTTGAAGAGCTTGTTGACAAGTGCACCAATTTTTAGGATTGTTGATTGAAATGAAGATTTCGTTGTGTGCAATGATCCATGCAAGGAAGAACTTGGTGGAGTCCTTAGTCAGAATGGGCACATGATATGCTACGAGTAAAGGAAGTTAAAAGAACATGAGAGACATTATGCCACTCATGATTTAGAATTGGCAGCCATAGTGCATGCCTTGAATATATGGAATCACTCTCTCATGGGAAGAAGATTTGAGCTCAGGATAGACCATAGTGGTCTGAAATATTTGTTTGGATAGCCAACCTTGAATGCCAGAAAAAGGAGATGGTTGTAATTCCTCAGTAAGTATGAATTTGATATAAAATGTATCAAAGGCAAGGAGAACAAGGTGGTTGATGCACTCAACAGGAGGGTGCATGAGATGAATGCTACAACCATTATCATGCACAAATATAATTTGAAAGATAGAATTTTAGAAGCTGCAAAATCAAATCAACACTACATGGAAACAAAGGAAAAATTACAACACAATAATTTGCAGTAGAAAATTGAATATTATGAGCAAGCAACAGACATAATCCTCATGTACAGGCTTATAATTTATGTGCCAAATTCACAGAAGTTAAAAAATATGGTGTTAAGAGAAATTCATAATGTGCCTTATGGTAGGCACCAAGGGTACCATAAAACAATTGCAGTTGTCAAGAGCCAATATTTTTGGCCAGGTATGAAGAAAGAGGTAGTTGATTATATAGTCAGATGTTTAGAATGTCAAAAGGTCAAGGATGATCATAGACATATATCTAGTTTGATACAACCATTTCCCATTCCTGAGTGGAAATGGGAAGTTGTGACAATTGATTTCATCACCAAGCTGCCCAAAACAGTGAAGCAACATGATACCATCATGGTGGTAGTGGATAAGTTCACTAAAGATGCTCATTTTATTCTAGTGAATCTAACTCGTACAACAACTAACATTGCAGATATTGTCAGGCTTCATGGGGTGCCCAAGGAAATTGTGTCTAATAGAGATCCCAAGTTCACAACAAAGTTTTGGAAGGGATTATTCAAAGGATTCAATACAAATATGAACTTTAGCACAACATATCATGCAAAGTCAGATGGGAAAATAGAGAGGGTCAATCAGATGATTGAGGATGTATGTGATGGATAAACCATCGAAATGGGAAGATTATTTGCATTTGGTTGAGTTTTCTTATAATAATGGATATCATGCATCTTTAAAGATGAGCCCATTTGAGGCACTATATGGAAGAAGGTGCAATACGCTAGTGAGATGGGACAACCCAATAGACAAAGCGGTGGTTGGGTCAGAGTTACTCAGGAAAATGGAAGAACAGATGGTGAAGATAAAGAAGAATTTAAAGGCTTCCCAAGATAGAAAAACTATGTAGATAAGGGAATAACTCATAGAGAGTTTAAAGTGGGTGACATGTGTTCCTAAAAGTGAAGGCCAAGAGAATTTCCTTGAAATTAGGGAATTGTGCAAAGCTAGCAGGGAGATATTGTGGACCATTTGAAATACTGGAGAGGATTTGTCCTATTTCATATATACTTGCACTACATTCATCCATGAACATTCAGAATTTATTCTATGTGTCTTTTCTTAAAAAGTATGTACCTGATGCTAATCATGTAATTGATTGGAATCTGATACATGTGGAGCAAGAAGGATACTTCCAAGTACAGTCGGTGTGCATATTGGATCGGAAGGTCAAATTTATTTCGAATCAATAAATAGGGATGATAAAGGTCCAATGGATCTGTTACGGTCCTAAAGATGCAAACTGGGAGCATGAAGATGCCATGCGGGAAGAGTACCCATATATTTTTGAATATTTTTGAAGATTTTGATTGTACATGTGTATATAATGCACTGATGACAATGTATAAATAAGGGGGAGGGGAATGTAATACCCCTATCCCGAACCCCAAATTTTAAATGTACATATAGGCTGGCGAGGAATGATATTTTGTGATCCAAAATGGATCCCGAAGCCAAGATGGGGTCCAGAAAGGCCTAAAAATAAAATTGCTCAGAATCTCTTCAAAACGGACGTGTGCGTAGGCCTCATTGATATGAACCCAACACAACTTGAACGGGCTCAAATGGACGTCATATGCAAAAGATATCGTGTTCTGTTCATTTTTCCAAACGAGCAAAATTTGATGGTTATATAGTCCATATAGTGCTGACGTGGAAGCTGACTGTACAGGCCGTACAGGTGACATGGTAGGGTGTGTTGGCATTCTCATGTGGATATGTTGCTAACTGAGTAGGAACATGTGGATGAGTCCTATTGTGACACGTGGCACCACTGTAAGGGTGACACGTGGCACATCCGTACGACTGACGTGACAGGTCCGTACAATCGTACGACACGTGGAAGATGACTGGACTACGGGATGATGTGGTAGGTGCAATTTGATGCTGACTAGGCATACATGCAGGAAGACAAGTGGGCGAATAGGATGTTGACACATGGCATTTACTTGGGCGAATGTAAAGGTGCCACGTGGCCCAATCATGTGCTGCCATGTGGCACCCATTCATTGGTTAATGTTTTTGGTTAAAATTTTGTTGAGGGTATGTGGGGACCGAACCCGTGACCTCCATGGGCGGTCGAGTCTTCATGTAGGTCGGGCTACCAGCCCGCCTACACAGTAATGTTTAACCATATAGCACAAAACCTCTATTTAAGTTGCATCTGTTGTAAGTTTGGGCGGAAAAAGGGTTGGGGCCTAGCCCCAACCCCCGATAACTACCATGCGACCATTTTAATGTGACTAAGACCTTGTGTTATAACTGTCCGCGAATGTTTAGCCCTGGTCTGGAGTAAATCCTGGCGCTTTGTAATATGACCATCACATGTGATCGTTGGTATATGGTGTTGGGCACAAATGTGTAGGCTTGGTGCCAAGGTGCTAGACCAGGGGCCAAACAATTGTTGGGGTCGCGTGGAAGCTTAGAGAACTGATACATGGCCTTACAAGAAATGACCAGGGCCAAGATTCCATGGGGCTAGTGCGCCCAGTCTAGTGCGTGGCCACATGGAGGGAATCCACATGACCAGGAGCCCAGGAAATCGGGGGTTGCGCCCTAATTATTTTCTATTTGTAGGTTTTCAACCTTATATTATGATTTTAAATGGATTTTTATCCATATTTGGGAGATTTAATCCATTTTTGGAGGATCTTGGGCCCTTTTTGAGGCCAGATCTTGGGGGGAAGTTGGGATTTTGTTACCAAATTCCGGCCTATATAAACCAGAGGCTATTGAAGCCATGGGAGAAGTTCAGAGTAGAGAAATGCTGAAGAATTGTTGAGGCAAAACCATTTTTATGTAGGGTAGCTATTGAGGAGCGCACCTTTGCAGGCCATTTCTGGGAGCTTTGTTCATCCGTTTTTAGTGTCGTCAGTTTTGATGGGTTCTTGAAATCTGGTAGAACATGACCAGATCAACTTGTAATCCTTTTGGCACTGTTATGATGTACTTTTAAAGATTCAAACAAAAATAGGAAATCCTCACCCACTGAGACAAAGGCCCAGAGACGTAGGCAAGATCGTTGAACTCCGTTATCACTTTAGTGTTTATGGTTTTCTTTTTTTCATGCTTATTTTCAGATCTGTACATTGCTCAATGGTTGTTATGTTTTCTCTTTAATTCTTCCTCTTTCATTAATTTCCTAAATGGTATAATAACACATGAAAAATAACTCAACCATTTTCGTTTAAAAGATCTTTTTGATCAACTGGTATCAGAGCTAGTTGACAATTGGTTTTTGAGTTTGCATGTTTACCATGGAAAAGCTCATCTCAGTTGAGAAGATGGCATCTAAAGAGGGACTTTATCAAGATGAAAAGGATATGCGAAAAACTCTCATTGCCATGTCTTAGATGGTGAAAGTGTTGTATGAAGATTAATTGGAACGAAAGAGATTCATTCAAGAGAAATCTTCAAAGAACAACAAAAGAGAAAAAGAATTGAAGGAATTTCCTTCTACACCAAATTCAGAAAACATCTTTGAGGTATGCAGTGGAAGTCATTCATCAATTTTGCATTGTTCCCATCAAGATGCTTCTTTTGGTGCATTTGAAAAACATACCATAGGTATAGGTTTGAAATTTCTAACCAAGATGGCTTATGAAGGAAAGGGCCTGGGAAATAAGGGCCAAGGTATCATTAATCCCATATAGGTTAGGGATATGGTGAAGCAGAGATTGGAGAATTCTCCAAAACATCGAAAGCAAGTGATGCTTCAAATGATCAAATTAAGTCATTGCGGTAACACTTCACAAAAGGTGATGGTGTATCACTCCCTGATGGTGATAGTGAATGCAAATCATCCCCTAAGAAAAGTGACAATAAGAAAGACAAGTATAATGGTCATGGTTTTTCAAATTCTCTTTTTGATTATAAAAAACATAATCGTGTAATTTGAAACTTGTGGAATATGTATCCTTGTACTTTTTGTCATTCACCCAAGCATCGTGTGGAAAAGTGTTGGAAGAGACAATTTTTGTACAGGAAACTTATGTCGACCAGGAAGGAGACACAACATAAAGACTCAACTCCACAACGGAATAAAGAGAAGGGAAAACAAGTCTGGATGCCAAAAAACCACTGCACTTATTGCAATAGGGGTGGACATCAAAAGGCTAAATGTTGGAAGCTTAATCTGGAGCTTCGTCCAAAGAAGGACAAAAGGATTGTGCATGTACTCACAAAGGAAGAGGGGTTACCAGTGAAGAAAGAGGAACACCATGAAGGAAATAAAACAGTCACTTGGTTTTTCTAGAAGTGGATGTCACATCTTGATTGTATTTTGCTTCCATTAATGTAAATGTAATCACACATGTTGAAATGATGACCTGTTATAACATCATTTTTGTACAACATAGTGTTTTTTTTCTCCTTATGAGTATGTAATCAGTAAGGTCCATTTTTTTTTAACATTTTGGAGGACGAAAAGGTATTTAGTGGGGAGGTGTGATCCAAAATGGATCCCGAAGCCAATATGGGGTCCAGTAAGGCCTAAAAATCAAAGTGCCCAGAATCTCTTCAAAACAGACTTGTGCGTAGGTCTCGTCGATATGAACCCAATGCAACTTGAACGGGCTAAAACGAACGTCGTATGTGAAAGATATCACGTTCTGTTCATTTTGCTAAACATGCAAAATTTGATCATTGTATAGTCCGTACAGTGCTAACGTGGCACTTGACTGTACAGGCCATATGACCATACAGGTGATGTGGCAGGTTGCGTTGGCATGTTCACGTGGACAGGTTGTTGACTAGGAAGGAATATGTGGATGATTCCTATGGTGACACGTGGCACCACTATAAGGGTGACACATGGCACATCCGTACGACTGACGTGGTAGGTCCGTACAATCGTACGACACGTGGAAGATGACTGGAATACGGGTTGACGTGGTAGGTACAGTTGGATGATGAATAGGAAGACATGCATGCAGACAAGTTGTCGAATAGGATGTTGACATGTGGCATTTACTTGGGCAAATGTAAAGGTGCCATGTGGTCTAGTCATGGGATGCCATGTGGAACCCATTAATTAGTTAATGTTTTTGGTTAAAAGTTTGTTGAGCGTCCATGGGAGTCGAACCCATGACCTCCATGGGCGGTTGAGTCTTCGCGTAGGCCGGACTAACATCCTGCCTACACAGTAGTGCTTAACCATATAGCGCAAAAACTCTATTTAAGTTGCATGTGTTGTAAGTTCGGGCGGAAAAAGGGCTGGGGCCTAGCCCCAGCCCTCGAGAGCTACCATGCGACCATTTTAATGTGACTACGAACCTGTGTTATAACCATTGGCATATGTTTAGCCCTGGTCTGGAGTAAAGCCCGACGCTTTGTAATATGACCATCACATGTGATCGTTGGTATATGGTGTTGGGCGCGGATGTGTAGGCTTGGTGCCCGGTCGACCAGGCTAGCCCACCAACCAAGGTGCTAGACTAGGGGCCAAACAACTATTGGTGTCCCGTGTAAGCTCAGAGCATAGACACATGTCCTTACAACAAATGACCAAGGCCAGGATTCCAGGGGGCTAGTGCACCTAGTATAGCACGTAGCCACATGGAGGGCATCCACATGACTAGGATCCTGAGAAATCAGGGGTTGTGCCCTAAGTATTTGCGATTTGTGGGTTTTCAACCTTATATTATGATTTTAAATGGATTTTTAGCCAGATTTGGGAGATTTAATCCATTTTTGGAGGATCTTGGGACCTTTTTGAGGCCATATATTGGGGAGAAGTTGGGAGTTTGTTACCAACTTTAGGCCTATATAAAACAGAGGATATTGAAGCCATGGGAGAAGTTCAGAGCAGAGAAATGTTGAATAATTGTTGAGGCAAAGCCATTTTTATGCAGGGTAGATATTGAGGAGCACACCTTTGCAGGCCATTTCTGGGAGCTCCATTCATTCGTTTTCAGTGCCGTCCATTTTGATGGGTTCTTGAGATATGGTAGAACATGACCATATCAACTTGTAATCCTTTTGGCATTGTTATGATGTATTTTTAAATCTTCGAACAGAAATAAGAAAGCCTCACCCACTGAGACAAAGGCCCAGAGATGTAGGAGAGATTGTCGAACTCTGTTATCACTTTGGTGTTTATGGTTTGTTGTTCTTCATGCTTATTTTCAGATCTGTACATTGGTTAATGGATGTTATGTTTTTTCTTTAATTCTTCCTCTTTCATTAATTTCCTAAATGGTATAATAACACATGTAAAATAACTCAACCATTGTCGTTTAAAATATCTTTTCGAATCATTTTGGGCCAGAGTTCCTTTGTATATATTTTTTGAGGCCAAAGTGCATGTGTGGTTATTAGGCTAGAGATCCTGGATGCTAAAATTCCAATGATTTTATCATTCTAATATGTAATCACACTAAGATATTAATAAAAATACATCACTATTGTAGACCAACTAGACAAAAGAGCATGGGGGGATAGAACTCCAGTAGAATGGAAAGGGGGCTAAGGGTCTAGGAAGAGGGGCTAATTAAAGGGGGTGTAAGCCAAGGAAATATTATAATAATATTTCCTAAAATCTAATATATATGATATTTTTACCCTAAGTTCCTAATGATGAGGAACATATCACCAAAGTGGGGGCAAGTGGGGACAAGGTAGTTCCCAACATGACAAGTGTCAAGTTGGGAACATGAAAATATAAAGTGGGAAATTAGTGTAATTCCCATCATGCTAATCATTTTTCTCATCATTCTCACTATCCCTTTGGCCATCCGTACTCTTCCTCCCATCACCATTGTACTTGTACTTGGAAGCATTTGGGATCTGTTGGTATCCAGTCAACCTGGGTAGTTTGAGATGAAAAAGCACGATGTCAGGCCTATGTGCATGCTGAAGAAGTGGGTTTTCAGTGTAACATACCTAACCGCCAGTATGGGCCACGCTACCTTAATACTCCCACCAATAATGTTATGAAACTAACTTGGAACATACCCAATAAAACAAATACCAAAACAATTTTCCTGAATACCGATGTAAGACGTACCCATTGCCTGGGTACTTCCAAATTATCCCTCTTAGACTAATTATGAATTTTTGTCATATTCTCTTGGATACAGAAACATGGATTCAACAAATGAAATTAGCATGAACATGTTAAACCATCCAAGAAAGGAACAGTATGTCATGCACAACAAATAACCATCAAGCATGCACACAAAAATATATCTCAGAGATAAATAAATACACAATGTAATATACATTATACACAAAATATAGAGAGGACTTATCTTTTCAAGTAAACATTCACCAACTGGCTACAGACCAAGGATGTTTCTCCTAACCATAGACATTGTTGTTCATTCACTCTCAACAATAGTGTCACCCCCAAGCTAGGGATATGAATCCATAAGGATGGGTCCTAGGCCAAATCTAAAACCACACTAGTTAGATAACATGATCTCATGTTTTCCCAACCACACAACAATCCTAATTTCCAACTCTCTTCCCCTTAATCATACACAACCCAAATAATTGAACCCCTTTCTCTACCATGTGGTCCCTTGGGCAGTTCCATTTCTCTCCATGGCTCCAGTGTTATTGGTCTAGGAAATATCAATGTTGGAAACTCCAAGGATTCTTCAGAACTGACATCAATATCACACACATATGAATCCATTCCCTTCTCGAATGATCAATAATTTCTCACAGACATCTCACAATGTCTCTCCTCCTCCATCCATTCATTTCCATGCTCCAACCAAGAGCACATGAATTGGAAAGAATGAGGAAGATGAGTGATGGAATTCTTAACAATGAATGAAGAAAAACGAAAACCCCCCAAATAGCCCATAGATAGAGTTTATATAATTACTAGAACCAAGAACCACATGGCCTCCCCCCAAGAAGCTCATGTAACCAATTTTCACAATTAAAACCAAGATGGTTAAATAAAATATAATAAAAAGACTTAGCCTTTTTACCCCCCTCTCTTGTGGAATCATATCCCCCTATCTCTTGTCCTTGTTTGTCTTACATCCAATGATATATATATATATATATATATATATATATATCATTGGATGTAAGACAAACAAGGACAAGAGATAGGGGGATATGATTCCACAAGATAGGGGGATATGATTTCTGGAAGTAGTTCTAACCAACAAGCTCTCATTCCCCATTATTCCACACAACCCAAGGAAGTGTACCCCCTTCTCTGCTCTGTAGTCCTTTAGGATGTACCACTTCTTTTCAAGGCTTCAATGCACTCAACTAGGAATTCATAGAGTTGCTTCCCCAGGAACTCCATCTACAACAAGTCCACTGAACTCTTCTTCATTCCTTATCTTTGTCCTTGAGCTCGATTTCCTCCTGGTGCTCTTCTTCCCAAGATTCTAGTTCAATAACCAACATCTCATATGTATTACACACATACAATCATCATGAGATAATATCATAACAATTTTCAATCATAATGTCAAATATGTTTTATACACGAAAACATAATTTCCAATCATGAGATTCTGGCTCATAATTCATTTGGCTCTTGCAGCAACAAGCATCCGTATTTATTATAGCTCATAGTAGTGCCATACCCAAGGCCATTCTTCGTACAATTTTCCTCAACCTCAGCCAAACCAACTATTAGCATAACAATTTTTAATTATAAATTTCCAAATCAATTTTATACAAGAAAATAAAATTCCCTATCCATGAGGTTCTTGCTCATAATGTTTGGCTCTTGCAATTGTAGATATAAATATTCCTTATGGGATTACATCCCTACCATATCCAAGACCATTCTACTTGCAAATTCGTCAATTTACACTCAGCCAAACAAACTGTTAGCATAACATAACAATTTGTCTCAAATATATTTTATAAAGGAAAACAAAATTTCCAAGCATGAGTTTTTTGCTCATGATATTTGGATTTGCAGATATAGATATCAATCTTCCTTATGGGCTTACATCCCTGCCATATCCAAGACAATTCTACCTACAATTTCCTCAATTTACACTCATCCAAACAAAATGTTAGCATATCATAACAAATATACATTTTCATGGAAACAATTACAAAGTTTCAAAAAGTGATCTCATAATTGATTACAAAAACAATTCAATCACTTCCATTAATCCAACTATTAACTGGAATTAACCCATCATCCTCTACACATGTATTATCAACCAATATTTTCTTTCTTCTAGCCATCAATATTTTTATACTGTATTCCCTCGACAAATCTTTTTTGTAATTCAACATTATGTAACTACTTTAATCTGCAACTTTCTTATTGCAGTATCTAACAACTCCTGAAGTGTTCTCAACTTCATGAGTTAGCAATACTCACATCATTTCAACTGTTAGCATAATCATTTCTATGCCATATAATATATACATGCATTCACCAAAATGCATTCAATAATTCATTTAATACCACTTGTAAGATTTTCAATAGATCCAAAAAGTGATCTCAGAATTGTAACAAACAACAATTCTTCAACTAATATTCATATTAAATATAATGCATCTATCCATCATTATGCATTTTCATCACCACACTATTTTCATAATGCAACAAATAATTACTAATAAAATAGCAATTTATGTTCCAATACCCATGACCACATCTACACAATGCATCCCTGCATTGACTACATAATACAACATAACTATGTCATGCATTCCACCATGATGAGTTGGAAGGTCTGGCCAATGCATCAACACATCATTCAAACTCTTCCCAATACTTACCAACTATTTGGATGCCCTCCTCTTCAACCCATACACAACACAAGGAAACATAATTCCTAAGTGCTCTTCAATGTTGACAACAAGGTTGCAATCCAAACATTATCTATACAGGGAAACCATTGAGAACTCACATAGCGTTATATCCCTTCCATATCCAACCATATCATGGTCCCACACATGACTATCCCTATGAGTATTCATTGATATAGTAAGAATATGTCTTTTGATTTGACTTGGTTTTGATCCTATAACCAATGATAACAGAATATGCAACTAAATTTTTTCTAAATGCATTCTAGCATCAACAACATTTATATACTCTAGGTCCTTAGCCATTGCATATCAATTTAAATCTTGAAAAATTATCTGAGGGAATTCTTACATCAATTCCCTTAAACATTTATGCATAAAAAACAACCAAATGCATACATGCATGGTTGTTATCAACCTACTTGATGCTACCTGACCAACTGGTATTTGTAGAAGCATCATTTTTATTATCATTCCTACCATCCCCATGGGTCTTCACATAGATGGAATTCATAAGCAACAATATCATCCACACCTTTAACCATGCTATAACATTCTTCTTGAATACATAATCCATCATTAGTCATACTCAATTTCCATAACATGATTATTGCATAATAACGAACTATTCTAAGTTCACAAGCATGCCATATGCATATCCAAGCATGTACATATGCACAAATTCACATCCATATGCACCAAGCATTTACTATCAGCATGCCTACTAATGCATATTCATTTTAAATTCCATGGTATGCATCATGCACTCTAGTTCATTTATGTTTCAGTTCACTTATTTATTTACTTATGTTGTAGCTGATTGTCTCTGAATTTATTCATATCATTGTTGCCTTGTGTGCTCCCATTCTACTCATCTTCCCTACCATTCTCTGGTCTGAACACTTTCCAGCCAATTTCCACTTGGCCATTCTACAATCTAACTAATTTTTTCTATTTGCAACAACTTCTCTTAGGAAATCACACCCAATATTTGCCTTTATAAAACATTCCAACATATTGGAATGAGGTAGCTCACAACATTCCATCACTCTACTACCAAAACATTTTTTAATCAAGTTAACCATACTCATTCTACATCCCTACTATTACTTCTATCTGTCCATTGGGTTTCTTCATTTAGCAATTCACCATGAAGCCATACATTTCGCACTCAAGACCATTTCCAACATAAGTCTATTTTCATTCAATGACACCTAATTTCAAGTGAAAGAACCTTCACTATTCTATCCCTAGTTCCTCTGCATTGTATCCTACTTCCATTTTGAACTATGATACCATAATGGATTTCTTTCTCTGAGTAATTTTAGACAAGGTAGTTAAATCATAGATAGCAAATACTTCCCAGCCACTCCTATGCTTGGCACATAGAGATGATTCACGCATCTCCTCCTAAGCTCCTTATTCTCTTTCACATCAATCTTGAAACAATCTACACATATCTACCTTCAATTCTATGGAGTATTAATTTTCCTTTCTATGTCCATTAATGACATTCTTCACCTGTTGGCTTCATGTCCTATGGGAGAATTCTTGTTGTTTTTCCTGCAATTCGTTCACACTCAATAGCAGCTGAATAATAATCCTTTTGTTCCATTCTTGTTTTAGTTATTTATCCACTTTTCATTACTTTCCCTATATATTTTTATTACCTCAACCAACTTCTACAATATCTGTAGAATTTTTCACCCCAACAATCTGGAAATATGGAAATGACAACAACAATCTGGAAATGACAACTTTGTCCTTTTTCACCCCTTTTTCCAGACTTGGAATTTTTAGCAAAACTGACTATCTCTCAGTTTGTGCACTTTTGGAAAACTTTCACTAAACCAAATTTATTTGTCTTGATGAGTGTATGAAAAGTTGAGTACATAAAATTTTCCATTTTTGTGATATGGGGTCACTTTTCCTCCAAAAATATAAAGCATCTTAAAAAAGTGGGCTAGAATAGTGGATTTTGGCCTATTTCAGCATCCACATTCCAATCCCCTTAGGATTTATTTAGTTCCTTCGTGGGTTATTTCTATGTATTCCTTTTGTACTCTCTCCATGAATTGCATCTTAATCTGGATCTCTACCAATGATCTGGACCTACATCTTTAAAATTCATTTTTTTCAATTTCTGACAAATCCAAGCAGAAATGGGTAATGGCCTTGTCTGAAACTTTTTTAGATCTCATCTATGCGGAAAAAACCTCAAAGTTTCATCTCAACCTGATTTAATATGCTCCAGTTATGGCGAAAATAAGAAAATTGCTCCAGACTTGGTTTTTTCTTTTTCTTTTTTTTGAAAATGTGGAACAATTTTTCCTATGTGCAATTTGCATTGTTGATTTCAAATCAGAAGAAATATGAACCATTGATATTATTGGCCTTGCCAAGCTATGGATAAACCTCCATAAGCATGTCAAGACTCTTCTTCGGAACCTTCCCATCAAAAAGCTTTAAATTGTTGAGGTACGTGGATGTCTCTGAAAGCCGCAGTCTGAAACACTATCATACTTTGCCCATCGGGATACCTCCATCAAAAACAAGATTTACTTGCTTGTCTACTTTTTTGAAATCCAAATACTAATAGCCTATCAAGCTAGCTCTGTTAGTCTTCATCCATCGAAACCCTTCCCAAACAAACCTTCTGATAGCCCTCTTCTGAAGGCTCTCAGGAACCATTCATCCTGAAGCCATGCACTCAATTTCCACATGACATTCTATGATTCACCCACTCTTGATGACATGTCCTCTAACATGGCACACTGACGTGGCGGCTTATGTGGAATTATCCTCCACCCTCGGCCCTTTCAAGACAACATGCTCGCATGATAGATCGGATGGTCAACACTCGTTTTGATCAACGACCGCAATCAGCTTAGGCTCCAAAACTGTGCACTGGTTACCTCGGTCGGACTGACTTCATCGAAATTTATTTTGAACAAGATCTTTTGAAAAAATAATTCCAAAACAACATCTTCGCGAGATCTGGCGACTGATAATGACCCCAATTGATCCAATGACTCTCTTTCTTTTTGGATTTTACCATTGGGATTTTCTTCTTCGTACCTCAAGTTGCACCCTGTTTCAAAACTTTTATGAAACCCGACTTCCAATGAGTGACTAGGATTGGCCCTCAATATAATGAACGATCCACCTTCATTCATCTCACATCATAGAAATCCTCCCTTTGGACTCAACCTCATGCCCGACTCCAAGTCTTTCCAAAACCTTATTCTCGAAGGCCTTTCAGGACTGCCTTGCTCTGATTCTCTGCGATTGAATCTCAACCACTGATCCTCACAGTCGAATTAATCTGGGTCGTCGATCTATAAACTTCACAGTCACCATGAAACTCATAGGAATTCGAATTCCATCACTGAATTCGAGTCTACAAATTGTAGATTGATGCCATGAATTACTTCTTCAACTTCTCTAAAGCACTAAAACTCAAAATTTGCTCACAATTTGGGGATTTCACTTCTATTCCCCATTTTTCCAAAATTTGTCATGGGACGAAATATGCAACCACAAAATTGCTCAATTCATGTTGGCTCCTGGACCCTACAAGCTCAATGTTGAACCTTGCGCTCTAATACCACTTTGTAACATACCCAACCACTAATGTGGGCCACGCTACCTCAAAACTCCCACCAAGCATGCTCTGAAACTAACTTGGAACATACCCAATACAAAAAATACCAAAACAATTTTCCCGGATACCAATCTAAGACATACCCGTTGCCCAAGTACTTCCAAATTCTCTCTCTTATACTGATTATGAATTTTTGTTCCATTCTCTTCGATAAATAAACATGGATTCAACACATGTAATTAACAGGAACATGCTAAATCATCCAAGAAATGAACATTATGCCATGCACAACAAATAACCAACAAGCATGCACACAAAAATACATCTCAGAGATAAATAAATACACTGTGGAATATACATTATACATAAAACACAAAGAGCACTTATCTTTTCAAGTAAACATTCACCAACTGGCTACATACCAAGGACATTCCTCCCAACCATAGACACAATTGTTCAATCACTCTCAACAATAGTGTCATTCCTGAGCCAGGGATATGAATCCACAAGGATGGGTTCTAGGATAAATCTAAAACCACACTAGTTAGATAAAAATCTCTCATGTTTTCCCAACCACACAACAATCATAATTTCTAGCTCTCTTTTCCTTCAACTTGCACAACCCAAAGAAATGAACCTCTTTATGTGCCATGCATTTCCTCAGGAAGTTTCATTTCTCTCCAGGGCTCCAGTGCTACTGGTCCAGGAAATATCAATGCTGGAAACTCCAAGGATTCTCAGTTGTGGAAAATTCTTTCAGAACTGCCATCAATATGATGCATACACACATCCATTCCCTTCTGGAATGATCAGTAATTCCTCACAGCCATCTCACAATGGCTATCCTTCTCCAGCCATTCATTTCCATGCTCCAACCAAGAGCACACAAATTGGAAAGAATGAGGAAGATGAATGATGTAATTCTTAACAATGAATGAAGAGAAAAGAACAACCCCAAAATAGCCCATAGGTAGAGTTNAAGAAGCTCATTCAACCACTTTTCTCAATTAAAACAAAGATGGTTAAATAAAATATAATAAAAAGACTTAACCCCTTTATCCTTCTCTCTCGTGGAATCATAGCCCCCTATCTCTTGTCCTTGTCCATCCTACAACCAACAATGTATTTTATTAATATATATATATATATATATATATATATATATATATATATTACATTTCTAGGCACTCCGACCCCTTTCCAACTTTACTGGCTCACCAACCTAAGTCAAATTTACATAATACATTCTAGTTCATAAGAGTTAAACCAGGGTGTTACAGTCAGGCCCGAGAGCAGTCTCTCTAGGTGAGAGAAATGCTAGGAATTGTATTCCTTATGTGTTTGGCAATAGCTACAGATCCTTGATACTTTCTATTCGGGTTGTTGTTGAGGCCTTGTAAGGGAAGTGGGGCAGCCAAAGGATTGTTGCGCATAAAAGGAGCACACTTCTTGGGGTGGGATAGGATGTGGGAAATGAGAGGTTGTATGCTATTTGCAGCAGTTGGCACCTTGGCCTAAGTTTCATTGTGTTGGTTAGACCTTAGTCTGGCTTAGAAAGCCTTCCCTGGTGAAGTTTCTAGCCTCAACTCGGGGGTGACCTACTACTGAGAGTTTATGAGTGGAAGATTCTATGGCTGGGAGGAACGTCTTATGTCTGAACACAATTGGTGAATTATTGAAAAGATAAGTGTCTCTATGTGTTTTTTATAATTACTATGTGAATAATTATGTTATTCTTGATATGTTTTTATGGGTTTTTACTGTTATTAATTATGCATGAATAAGATATTTTTTAGGACTGCATAGGACTGCATAATTGTAATTATATGTAGGGCGTACTGTTAATTACATTGGTATCAGAGGCATAAAATTTGTGTGGCATGCCCCATCTTAGGTTTGGGGATGATACATGATTTCTCTCCCAAGGAGAAACTAACTCCACTAGTGAAGGACCTCACTATTCGGTGTCAATAGTTTTTGCAGACTGAGGGTAAGTTAATTCTTGAAATGAGTGATCCTATTATAATTGATGAGAATACCATGTACATTCTCTATCTCTCGTCTTTCATGGGATTGAGATAGTCTAAAATCATTTATTTTTGTTTTATGTACATCGAAACACCACTTTGATGTCTTATGTCCCCTTGGTATCAACATCAATGGAGCCTTCATCCACTAGTTTCCTATCTTCCTTGTTAAACATATCCTATGTGAGTCAAACTTCTTGTTCCTATGGTGTTCATATAGGGTTCAATATCAGATCTTCCACCACTTCTATGAGATAAACTCGTAGCATAGACTCTAGTACCCCCATATTTCACTCTGATGAAGAAATTTTAGAGTCTCTTACCACTCCAGATTACCCTTGGGATGATCTTCATCATTGTTCCTACTTTTTACTTTAGAAGATGGGTTCCTGTAACCAATATGATGTTAAAACCAAATAATTTCTCCCCCATGGAAAATTCAATTGGTTTAAGAATCCCATTTCTATGCCTAATGTGTTTGAGGGGAATTTGGACAATATTTCACCTACCATTAAAGTGGATATCTCAGTTACGCGTAGTGTTTAAGAAAATATCCTTCTCGTTGAAAATTTCCTCCTAAGGAGATTGCTACTTATAAATCCATTTTCCAAGAGTTTCAATATGTTTTTGTCTGGTCATACACAGAGATGCCCAAAATCGATCCTAACATTATTAAACATCACATTGATTCATGGCCGAATACCATACCTATTCATAAAAAACAATGACCTATTCACCCTTACAAGGCCCCCTCCATTTACCCCAGTTGAAATTGATAAATTGTAGTAGGTATGATTTATTTACCCTACTGCATACACTTCGTGGGTTTCTAACCCTATACCCATTGCAAAGAAACAAGACACCATTCACATTTTCACTTATTTATGTGATCTAAATTGGGCCTATCTCAAAGATAATTACCCAAATCCATTCATCGATTAGATTATTGATTCTTTTGTAGACCATGCGATCATTTCCTTCATGGATGGAATCTTAGGATATAATCATATCTGGATTCATCCCCAAGATCAATAAAAAAATGTCTTTACTACTTCTTCGAGAACCTTCACGTACAAGGTTATTCCTTTTGGATTAAAGAACACTAAATACACTTTTTAGTGTACCAAGTCCTATTATTTCCATGACTTGGTTCACATTATTTTGGCTTGAATCGATGACCTCACTACTCGCTCGAATAAATTGTTGCAGCACTTGGAAGACTTGCGTACTATCTTCTTTAGGTGTTGCAAGTATAACACATGATTAAACCTCCTTATGTTTGTCTTCTACATGCCTAAGGTAGGCTATTGGGATTCATCATTTCCAAGGTTAGAATTACTGTAGACCCTATAAAGGTTCACGCCATAATTGAACTACCCTCGCCTCATAATATACACCAATTATAAGGCCTACAAGGGAAATCCAATTTCTTGTGTCGATTTGTCCCGGACTACACCGCCACTGCTCCTTGTTTTCTTTGGTTGTTATGATACAATGCGTCCTTTGTGTTAAGACCTAAGTCTGCACCCCTGCCCCTCTCTCTCTCTCTTTTGTACCTTCCTAGAAATATTTCCTCTTAAGGTTGGTGAAGTTAGTTTCCCATTTGTTCAATAACTAGGTTTTCCTTTTTTTCCTTGCTTGACTTATTCTTTGTACATAGTTTTTTTGTTTTTCTTGAAGGATAAACACATATCGTGATTTGGTTCGAATTACTTGTCATGTTTTTTGCCATTAATTGAGCTTACAACAAGTCGATCAAGTATATTGTATGCACAAGGAACAACCATGAGAAAAAAACACAACATTCAAAAGAAGTCAATTTCAGGCTCAGAGGGTGGGAACATATAGGTTAAAATTGCAACAATGGAGTTCCAATAGGTCACTCAGATCGATGATTTTCATTCATTCAGGGGTTTCAACACTGCGTGAGGTTTAACGACAAGCACAGATCTCCAAAGAGCCAAAGAGACGAAGTGTCGAAGTGCCGAAGTTCTGAAGCTCCGAAGTTCCAGAGTGGGCCCTCACTGCCACATCACTTTGCAAGTTCGTTCATCCAGAAGGTTTTGGTCTAGAGCAAGAAAAGAGACGAAGAGCCGAAGTGTCGAAGTTCTGAAGCTCCAAAGTGTCGGAGCGTGCCCTCACTTCCACATCACTTCGCAAGTTTGTTCATCCAAGAGGTTTTGGTCCAGAGAAAGAAAAGTGCCCCAAAGTGCCGAAGTTTCAAAGACATGTGGAAGTCATCATGCATGACATGTGGCACTCATTTTAGGTCTTTTGGTTGCATCATTCGCCCATTTCCAAGTGACATGTGTCACTCTCCTTCTGATACATGTCACTTTGAGCCTGTACTACTTCGGGAGATTTTCATGCTTCACTATCCAAATCTCCCGAAGCCCGAAGTGCCTAAGCACACATAATGCATCTGTCAAGACATGTGGCATCCATCTGGTGCTGACATGTGGCATCCATCTGGCATTGACATATGGAATTCATTCCAGGCACCTTGGGGAATGTTATCTGCTCAAGTTCGAGTGACATGTGTCACTCTCCTTCTGAGACATGTCACTTCAGGCCCATACTACTTCGAGAGATTTTCATGCTTCATAATAAAAAATTCTAAAGCACGAAGTGCCGAACCGCCGAAGTCCCAAAGTGACGTTAGGCTTCCACGCCACTTCAAGCCCATACTACTTCGGGAGATTTTCATGCTTCACAATCCAAAACTCCCGAAGCCCAAAGTGTCGGAGCACACGACACTCATCCATCAAGACATGTGGCATCCATCTAGCGCTGACACATGACATCCATATGGCACTGACACGTGGCATCCATATGGAGCTGACATGTGGCATCCATCTGGCGTTGACATATGACATTCATTTCAGGCACCTTGGGGCACACCATCTGCTCAATTTCGAGTGACACATTTCACTTTCCTTCTGAGACACGTTACTTCAGGCCCATACTACTTTGGGATATTTCCATGCTTTACATCCAGAAACTCCCGAACGTCGAAGTGTCGAACCACCAAAGTCCCAAAGTGACGTCAGGCTGCCACGTCGCTCTGGGCCCTACCACTATGAAAGTTTTTCAACTCGGCATATTCTGAAATCGTCGAAGGAGATGTCAACACATCCAGTCATTTCCAGTGGCCTCAAACAATGCACATGCATGCCCATGCTCGACACATCACTCATCTCTGTCACTCCGAGTCAGTTTATGTCAAAGGCTCAGTGCAATTCAACTTATGCATCAGTCTGGTCTACCATCAACAACATTTTTTAGTTATTTAAGTTGAGACATTTCAAGTTAATGCATAATAAGTGGTCATTTGTATCACGTCCCTTTTAATTAAGTTAAGTTTGAAGTATGCATCACTGCACTCCAACAATGTCGTTTTAAAGTTAATAAGTTGTTTACAACTGTTAGCACAGAGTGAAGCCTTAGTCCCATATGGACGAGAGTCTTTTCAACTCCGATAAATACGAAGTTTTTGTATGTTTTTAGGGTTTGATTTTTGGGAAAGGAGATCAATACATCAGTGGGTTGAACCTGTTCTATTTATGAATTAAATTTCTCTACTTGGTGAACATACTTTTGATGACAATGTTTTTGTCCAAATCTTCATGTGTTTTTTTTATCTTATCTTGAATGCAGTTTTGATCTGTGCGAAGTACATTTCATTTCCTTTAGCTATTGTATAACTTATGTTTACTAATATGCAACCTTTAAAACAACTAATTCTTTGGTGAATATTTGTTTTTATTGCAACCTGTGGGAGCAATTGCATTTTTTATACATGTTTAATGTCTTGAAATGATATTTTAAGTATTAAACTTCTTGCATCAGATTATTCATTGAGTGGTTTGTTATTTCTCTTTGTTTTTATCTCTATTATTTCACTTTTCTTTCATTTCTGTGCCACTAGCCAAGGAGGAACCTCATCCATATCATTTTTCCAACCCAACCATGCTCTTGTCTTGGTAAACCCAACCCTCTAACCAACCAACAAAATTAAAAAACCAACCATTCTAAACTTGAGGTGGCCTAGCTCTGCCCTTTAGCAGTCAGGTGCAGACTTTAGGACCAACATCTTCTGGCGCTGTTTCCGGGGACGGAATAATGAAATATCTTTCCCTTGGAGAACAACAATGATAAGATCTGATCTTTGATGGTGAACAAATACCAAACACATTTAGAATGAAGATCATTCACCTGGCGACTCCATGGTTAAAGAATCCAGTGGCGACTCCACAATTTTAAGAAATCATATTTTCAGTTGGAAGCCATCTTGGCTCAAAGGTTTTCTCCTTTTAATTTCTCTGTTGTTCCTGGTTTTCCAAATACTGTTCCTACTATCGATGAGTGGGGTGAGTACTTGCCTAGATTTAGAGAAGATAAAAATGATAACCGTGCAGATCATTTGCTTGAATTCCATGAGAGCATGCATCAGTTCGGTATACATCATGAGGATGTATTAATGAATATGTTCATGTACTCATTAGAGGGAGATTCTCGTGAATGGTACTGATCCTTGCCTCTTGCTAGCATTTCTTCACTAAAAGAGTTCCATGCAACATTTAGCAACCATTGTAAAAGGTTTTTTCTAGCTGATTTTCTTTTTGAAAATTGTTGTGAGGAGTTTGATTTATATATGCAGAAGTCTATAGTTGGTTCCTCTAGTAGTATGAATGAGAAGGATGTTGATGTTAAACAAGTGGGAGAAGAGTCATCTCCTTGTGAAATCTTCTCTAGTTTTTCTATTCAGGAGGAAATTTTTATTGATTGTTCTGATGACCAAAAAGTTGATCAGGATTCTGTAGAAATGTTTGAAATTATATCATATATCTCTAACAGTGTTTGTTATAATGAGATTGATGCTCCAAAAGTTTACATAGATCAGGCTACTATTATGTAGTCAATCTCCCAAGGATCTCATGAAATGGAGGACTTTGAAGTTCAAGTTTCAAGAATTTTTAAAGACCAACCCATCTCTAATAAATCTCTTGATGATGAACAATAGAGTTCTACAATGATACAGATGGAACTTCTTAGTAGTGTCTTGATCTATGACAATTGCGAAGCAGATTATCTAAAGAGAAGTGAAGGATATGATATTGAAATCACAAAGAAGCATCTAGGTTTTTGGTATGAACTGAACATGCATCATGATTTTCAAGATCCAGTAGCGACTTGCATGGAGTTAGTTTTCCTAGAGGTCTTAATTGTTACATCATTTGTCATGCAATCAAGTTGCAGCGGTAAGTATAAGCTTACCATTCAATTTCTGCTGAAAAAATCTTTTCATTTATGCGTTCTTTTATTCAGCTACAAAGAGCAAGGTTATGTTGTCAGACACCTTCTTGCTTGGTTGTATTGGAAATTTCATGTTACGTGAGCAATTGGACTTATGTTGGTTAGGAGTAGGAGAATAAGCTCGTAGTTTGAGCATTTAATTTTTAGTTCGTAGATTGTTTTTTAGTGTGTTGATTTTCAATAGCTTGTTTGAATAAGAGACTCCATAGCCCAACACATGCACTGGGGTGTAGTTGTAGTTTTTAGTTTCATTTTGAATAAAGACTCCATAGCCCAACAAAGGAAATGGGGTTAGATTCAATGTTAATTTTCAGAGATACATGGCCGACAGACAAAAACGAAGGTAAGAAAAGGAAGGTGGGGGGAAAGTTATTGAGTTCAAAGGCACTGATCTGTTGTTCTCAGCGCCCCACAGGGGGGTGCTTTCCCCAGTTGGAGCCAATGTTAAGACCTAATCTGCACCCCTGCCCCTCTCTCTCTCTCTTTTCCGTACCTTCCTAGAAATATTTCCTCTTAAGGTTGGTCAAGTTAGTTTCTCGTTTGTTTAATGACTTGGTTTTCCTTTTTTGTCTTGCTTGAATTATTCTTTGCGCAGATTTTTTCCGTTTTTCTTGAAGGATAAACACATATCATGACTTGGCTCGAATTACTTGTCATCTTGTTTGCCATTAATTGAGCTTACATCAAGTCGATCAAGTATATTGTATGCACATGGAACAACCATGAGAAAAAAACACAACATTCAAAAGAAGTCAATTTCGGGCTTAGATGGCGGGAACATACAGGTTAAAATTGCAACGATGGAGATCCAACATGCCACTCAGATCGACGGTTTTCGTGCACTCGGGGTTTTCAACATTGCACAAGCTTTAACAACAAGAACGGATCTTCGAAGAGTCGAAGTGTCGAGATTTCGAAGCTCTGAAGTGTCAGAGTGGGCCTTCACTGCCATGTCACTTCGCAAGTTCATTCATCCAGGAGGTTTTGGTCCATGACAAGCAAAGAGCCGAAGAGCCAAAGTGTCGAAGTTCTAAAGCTCCAAGATGTCGGAGCAGACCCTCACTGCCATGCCACTTCGCAAGTTTGTTCATCCGGGAGGTTTTGGTCCAGAGAAAGCAAAGAGCCTCGAAGTGCCGAAGTTCTGAAGACACATGGCACTCATCAATCATGACACATGGCACTTATTTTAGGTCTTTTGGTTGTGTCATTCATCCATTTCCAAGTGACATGTGTTACTCTCCTTCTGCAACACGTCACTTTGGGCCCGTACTACTTCGAGATATTTTCATGCTTCACAATCCAAAACTCCTGAAGCCCAAAGTGTCGAAGCACACGACACTCATCCGTCAAGACATGTGGCATCCATCTGGCGCTAACACATGGAATCCATCTAGCGCTGACACATGGCATTCATCTAGCATTGACATATGTCATTCATTTCAGGCACCTTGGGGCACGCCATCTGCTCAAGTTCGAGTGACACATGTCACTCTCCTTCTGAGACATGTCACTTCAGGCCTATACTACTTCGGGATATTTTCATGCTTCATAATCCAAAACTCCTGAAGCCCTAAGTGTCGAACCGCTGAAGTCTCGAAGTGACGTCAGGATGCCATGTCACTTCGAGCCTGTACTACTTCAGGATATTTTCATGCTTCACAATCCAAAACTCTTGAAGCCTGAAGTGCTGAAGCACACGACACTCATCCATCAAGACATGTGGCATCCATCTGGAACTGACACATGACATCCATCTGGTGCTGACATGTGGCATCCATTTGGTGTTGACATATGGCATTCATTTCAAGCACCTTGGGGCATGTCATCTGCTCAATTTCGAGTGACATGTGTCACTCTCCTTCTGAGACACATCACTTCGAGAGATTTCCATGCTTTACATCTAGAAACTCCCGAATGTCAAAGTTCCGAACCGTCGAAGTCCTGAAGTGGCGTTAGGCTTCCACGTCACTCCGGGCCCTACCACTCCAGGACTTTTTCAACTCAGCATAGTCCTAAATCGTCGAAGGAGTTTTCAACACATCCAGTCATTTCCATTGGCCTCAAACAACACGCATGCATGCCCATGCTCAACACATCACTCACCTCTGTCACTCTGAGTCAGTTTCTGTCAAAGGCTTAGTGTGATTCAGTTTATGCATCAATCTGGTCTACTATCAACAATAGTTTTCAGTGATTTAAGTTGAGACATTTCAAGTTAATGCATAATAAGTGGTCATTTCTATCACGTCCCTTTTAATTAAGTTAAGTTTGAAGTATGCATCACTGCACTCCAACAATTTCGTTTTTAAGTTAATAAGTTGTTTACAATTGTTAGCACAGAGTGAAGCCTTAGTCTGAGATGAACGAGAGCCTTTGCAACTCTGATAAATATGTAGTTTTTGTATGTTTTCAGGGTTCAATTTTTGGGAAAGGAGATCAATACATCAACTGGCTGAACCTGTTCTATACATGGATTAAAGTTCTCTACCTGGTGAACATACTTTTGATGACAATGTTTTTGTCCAAATCTTCATGTGTTTTTTTTTATCTTATCTTGAATGCAGTTTTGGTCAATGCGAAGTACATTTCATTTCCTTTAGTTATTGTATAACTTATGTTTACTAATATGCAACCTTTAAAGCAACTAATGCTTTGGTGAAGATTTGTTTTTATTGCAACCTGTGGGAGAAATTGCGTTTTTGATACATGTTTAATGTATTGAAATGATATTTTAAGTATTAAACTTCTTGCAGCAGATTATTCATTGAGTGGTTTGTTGTTTCTCTTTGTTTTTATCTCTATTATTTCACTTGTCTATCATTTGTGTGCCACCATCCAAGGAGGACCCTCACCCATATCATTTTTCCAACCCAACCATGCTCTTGTCTTGGTAAAACCAACCCTCTAACCGACCAACAAAATTAAAAAACCAACCATTCTAAACTTGAGGTGGCCTAGCTCTACCCTTTAGCAGCCAGGTGAAGAGTTTAGGACCAACACTTTGTATGGGATGATCAGGCCTATCATTCCTTTGATATGTTCAAGTGTGCCCTTACCTCAACACCTTTAATTAGTCATCTCGACTTTGATAAGGATTTGATCCATTACATTTCAGCTTCAACATTTGCTATTATTGGAGTGTTAGTTCAGGATGAGCTTGATAGATGTAAGTGCATCATCTACTATGTGAGCCAGAACTTATCTAGACCCCCTTTATCGTATACACGTGAGGAGAAATCGGCCTTGGTACTTGTTTTCTTTGTTCAAAAGTTGTGTCACTATATTATGCTATGTAAAACCAAGTTAGGTATGAATTCAAACCCTATGTACTTTCTATTGAGTTGGTGAGTTATCAATGGACAATATGCTTATTGTATTATTATCCTTCAAGAATTTAACTTATAGTTCGTCATGCCCAAGAATAATAAATCCTTAGCCCTCACTGAGTTCTTTTTTGACCTCCGAAATGGTGCACTAGAACCATCGTTGGATGAAAATATTCCAACTTATCTAGACCCCCTTTTTCCTATACACATGAGGAAAAATTAGCCTTGGTAGTTGTTTTCTTTGTTCAGAAGTTGTGTCACTATATTCTGCTATGTAAAACCAAGTTAGTGATGAATTTAAACCTTGTTTCCTTTCTATTGAGATGGTGAGTTATCAATGAACAATATGCTTATTGGATTATCATCCTTCAGGAATTTAACTTAGAGTCCATCATGCCCAAGAGTAATAAATCCTTAGCCCTCATTGAGTTAGTTTTTTACCTCCTAATTGGTGCACCAGACCCATCGTTGGATGGAAATATTCCAAATGAAAACTTGTTTTCTATATCCATAGTCGACCTTTGGTATGGTGACATTTTAGTCTATCTGTGAACCCAGAAGTTTGGGCCTCACCTATATTGTGATGATCCACATTGTATTCATCATTAGGATCCTCAGTATATCCTCATTGGAGACGACCTTTATGGTCGAGTAGTCGATACATTGTTATGATGGTGTGTCACTCATGATGAGGTAGAGTAGGTCTTGAATTCCTATCATAGTGGTGCTTGTGGTGGCTACCTTTCAAGGATGGATGATGAGTCACAATTTTACCATCTTTTTCCACCCTCTTTTCCTTATTTATAATCCTTTTAACTTACCCATAACCTTGGACTAATCCTTTTTAATGTTAAAATGTTGTATTTAGGCTTAAGGTATTTTCCATTGCATTTCCTTAGTATTTCATTTGAAAATGTGATTAACATTAGGAGAAGTTTTTATTTTGTATTTTATTTTGATTAAACTCTCATTTATGGATTATTTGTTATAGAATATTGCTTCAAAGGCCCATCTTCTATGGAACAAGTTCCTATTCTACATATCCATAAATTATAGTTTCAACATATGTTATGTTATGGGTCCTGTTGACGTGGTTTTTGTGACCTTGATCAACAATAGGGGTTTCTCCTATTGAGAATCCCCCAATTATACCTCACACCATTTGGAATAGGGAACCCATCTGAATTCTTGACCAAAAACCATTACTAGTTTGGGGTTTGCCGGTTACGGCCGGGTCCACCGGCAATGGTTTCTAAGCTAAATATTGAAATGAAACTAATCTAAGATGTGTGCATCTAGAAAAAACTAAATATAACAAGAAAGTAAACACAGAACCACACATGCTTCTATCAATGGCCCGAGAAATAGTTCACATACAGAAAATACAAGAATATGGGTAAATAACTGCAAACCCAAAATAGTCTAGCATTAAAATAGTCATTTACAGTCCTATGTTCATAGATTCAGACAAATATTTCCTGAAGAATAGAAATAAATATGCAGCAATCACACATAAGAATAGTCTATAATGTGAGATACATTCTTGCAAAACTCCATTGCTGAGAAAAAGGTAGTAAAACAATCCACAACAAGTGTAACAAAAGAATCTGAGTTCTCTAGAAAATAACTTGACCAAAAATTCTTATCCTCATTAAAGTTCCATCAGTAGCACATGAATGCTCCAAGAGCCAAATTCCCCGAATTAGAGTACAATCCCCCTATTATTGAAATGCACCATGACTATTGGCCTTCTGCATCCCTTCCTCTTGACCTTCCATTTGCAAAAATTTTGTCCTTATCCTCTATGGAATGATGAGGGAATATAGAGAGCATAAATGGTTATAATTTAATGTATCATACATCATGTACTTTCACATTTTGAATTTGTCTTTTAGTGTTTGTGGGACATCATGGGTTTTGGTCCTAGTTCACCTTATATAACTTGGTCATTATTTTGCACACTATGGGTCCCTTTTTCCTCTTTGCTTGAGACTTGTCTACCATGAGATTTGTACTTCATATTCTGCCATTTGGGCTTGATTTTTGTTTGCTCATTGCTCCTCATGTTTTGACATGTCATCCTTTGTTGTAGATAACATTTGCTAAGACATTATTGCACACTGACAGTAGACCTTGTCATGATGTATAGAATGTGTGTCTTTGTAGTCCACTTCTTCTTACATTATGTATTCATGTTCCTGTGTATGATCTTCTTTCAATATTTGTACCTGGATGCCATTTAACAAAAAATAGATGAGCTTCCAATATAAACTCACAAAACATACTTTAAAAATGTGCATTTAAACATATTGAATTCAATTGGTAGTTGAGTGACAAGTTCAGGTCTAATTCCTTGAGTTTGATCTCTAGTCCCTTTGATGATGACTTAACGAACATCCCCATTGAAATGTTGTGTTATTAGGTACCTGGGATGTTGAGGGTACACTAGTATTCAAAATTAAAAATATTGGAAAAATGGTGAGAAATATCGTGAAACTTGTAATTGGGAAGTTTTATATATTGATGAGACCTTTCCAACGGTATAAGGAGCATGCAAAATGGAGCTTGGAGTCAAAATATAAGGGAAAAACAAAAATGGGAGCTGGGTTTTTCCGAGAGTCACGTGTTACACCCTCGCCAATGTCTGGGGTAGCACGCCTTGAGTTTATTTTCACACTTACCATTGCATACTTCATAAATCTTGTTTATTTTCTGACCTTAAATTTTATTCATCCATGCCTTGAGGGATCAAATCTTATTCATCATTTTCGTTCCCAGGTTGACTTGTAAAAATGGAACTGAGAACAGTTTAAGGGGATGGCATGTATCGGTGTGTACATGATGTCCCTTGTACATTGTTTGAAACACATTGCATTTTGATGCTCACAACATATTCCATTTCCAATGTATGTTAAGCCTTGTCAGAGTTTGAGAGTTATTCCATCGTTTGTATTGGGGGAGGAGATATATTTTAAAATGTTGAAGAGGCTATGATGTGTCAGGGGTTGAGGCAAATTCAAAATATTATGACACACCAATGTATCGAAGGTTGAGGAATATACAAAATACGTGATAGACATTGATGTTTCGGGGGTCACGAGGAATACGAGATGTTGGAAGGTCATTGAAACATTAGAGGTCGTGAGGAATAAGATTGTGAAAGGCGTCGATACATGGAGACGAGGGTTAAAAGAAGAGGATATTAAATAATATTAGGAGGGGATAAAGTATGGTTAAGAAGTGGAGGACATATTAAATAATTATTAAAATGTTTTAAGAGGGGCCCCTTTGCCACCTCATCTTCACCTTGTCTCATGTGAAACTTCAACATATTTTACTATCACTTAATGTGACATTCTTTAACTTTAAATTTATCTTATTCCTTTCAAATATTTTATTATTGTGTCAGCATTGGAATGATATGTGGTGATTGACACGTTGGGGGGAAAGCAAGATCACAATGTTGAAGGAGCCTTGAAATGTCGGGGGTCGAGACAGATTCAAGATGTATGAAGGTCGTTGACATATCGAAGGTTGAGGAGGATTCAAGATCTAAGGGATGCTCCCATGTATCAACGGGTGAAGAACATTTCAAAATTGTTAGGGAATGCTGATACAAGATGATTCAATGAAGTTGTGATGCTTCTAATGTATCAATGGGTGATGAACATTTCAAAATTGTGATGCTTCTGATGTATCAATGGGTGATGAACATTTCAAAATTGTGAGAGAGCACCGATACAAGATGAGTCAACAAATTTGTATAATGGTTAAGAAGGGGGTTAACCTAATATGACTTAGAAGATAAATAATTCACCCATACAACACTTGATTGAGTTGTCGTTTTTGTGATGTGGAGATCATGGGGAGAGGTTTCCAATGGGAAAACTTACAACTTCATTCAAACATTTTAGCAGTTTCAAGATTAATGAGGTTTGCTTGACGTGAAATCCTTGGTGATCGTTTTGGCACTTATGGGTCTCCTATTTTGATTTTTTCAATGGTGTTGGGTTCATAATCCCACAAAACCCATAGTAGGCCTACTTAGGAGGTGAAAATTTCACTTTGACCAGTACCCGAAATTATGAGTAAAAACATTTTTTAATAAAAGTTAGAGCCTTGTTCTTGTCACCGATTTACCTGAATTCAGTTCCATAAATTCTTGCAACATCTGTGTTATATAGGATTTCAAACTATCCATTGAAACTAAGGCCATCCATTAGTATCTAAGATGTATTATCTTGTGAAAACAACCAACTAACATTTGGAGCACCTAATGTTGAGTATGTGACATGAGTACCAATTCTTTTCTGAGAAGCAATTTAGAGCCAACCTATGTCTTGCAGATGTTGCAATCAATCCACATAATGATATATGGCACTTTCAAAATCAAGGTTAGTCAGAGAACCAAGAGGTGCAAAACACATGCAGATGTGATAGGCATAATAAAAAATACTTGCAACACAAACAAACTTGACAAGACTATTGCCACACCCAATCATGACTGCAACATAACATAACTCAAAAATAACAAGTAATCATACATTGGTCATCCATTTAAATAGGAAATGATCTACAGTTAAAAATAAAGAGAACCTGGATAATGGGCGTAGTGATTAAAGGATTCGAGGTGGAAAAATTTAGGAGGGGCCCCAAGCCTGCTAGCTTAAGGAATTTGTTGAAGCCTCAACAATTGGTGGCACACTAGACGAAACTAGAATCTCTGCTAGTCTTCCCTGACTTATGAGAATAAAATGCAAAGGGGCATTCTCTTATCCTCAAGGTCATTTCGAAATAAGTATGCAACAAATATACGAGAGATTTCATCATGGTGGGTTCACCAGTGATGTTTTCATGCCAGCTAGTGTATCTTGTCTATTGTAATAAGATAATGAATGATGATGAGATTTATTTCCTTAAATTGTGTTGACAATCCAAGTTGATATCTTCATTATGGGGTTGATATAGGTTTGGAATATAAAAATATTTTCACCAGGTGTGTATATATTATCCCTCACGTGTTGCTTCACTGCTTATGGGCATCCATAGTCCCCATGGAGTCATCACGACGTGACAAACCTTTCTCCGCTGCTAGGTAATGTCCATAGCCCCGACGTAGATATTTGCATGTCCCCTAATCTTATCAATCTTTCTTTCCTAGTCCTTCCCGGTTTATTTAGTATATGCTTAGTGTCTGATCAATGGGGAAAGCGGTGGCCTTATTTCATTTTCTTTTCCTTTATTTTAGCATGATAGGGGATGATTGTAAACTATTGAAATTTTTCTCGTATATTTGTTGCACCTGGATAAATAAAATTATCCCTTTTTTATTTTCAGCCTTTAGGGTTTGACATTTCACCCTTCACGTGAGTAGTTGCTCAGTGTGTGAATGGTTCCCATGTTGCATAATATCTACATATCAACCAACATGCAAGGATAACCATTGATTAGCCACTTTGTCAAGTCATGGTCCAATCGTTTTCACAATATTTCAAAGCAACCCTGATTTATTTTCAATAGGACCCTTTAGTTAAGCTCATGAGCCAGGAAAGCCTCATGCAGACTGCTTCATGAATATTACATGTGCGTGATGTTTCCTAGATGCGACAATGGAACAAACATATCATCAAACATTATTAGGGATTCCAAAGAAACTAAATTGGAAGCATAGATTGGCCTCAGGGGAAGAGACAATGTGAAATAAAACCAAGCAATCATATTTAGAATCAAAAGATTAAACTCAGTTTGAGACTCGATACAAATGAAAAATGAAACCTTTAGTAAATGGAAAGTAAATATAGGAAATAAGCATGAAACATATTCCAAAAGACAAAACATGAATGTGAGTGTTGCAAGCGGATTTAAAATACTCATGCATCCCAACACCAGAAGTATTTATGCAGACTCTTGAAAAGACTAGACACATAGCATTTCATCTAAATGGGCTTCGATGCTAGGATTTTTGAAGGTTATCTCACATCTTATTTCAAAAATCCCGTGAGCTCATCCTTATGGCCTTGTGCTTCAAGTAAGGGACTAGAAAGAGATTTATTCTCTACTTCTCTAGTGGCTTTGCTCTAGTCTTGTGATATTCTAAGGCTTGCAGAATTTGTGCTCACTCTCTGACTCTCCAAGTCTTGAGGCGTATTATGAAGCATGAACATGCTCACTTCATCACTATTTCAAATCAGGCGTGTGATATCCAATGGACACTTGTAATAACTACATAGGAAAATCATTTAGGACATAGGATTGATTTTAACCAAAACTTTCAGAAATGAAAGGGCTCAAGATAATCATGTGCAGAGAATTGAATGTAGAATCCAAAAACAGATCTATGAGTAATGTTCCCAGGTGTTGTGTCGTATGGGTTATGTTATATTTTTCTAAATCCTTAAATTTCCTCATGGTGTGTCTCTCTCTTTAGGTGAGAAAAATCTTCAATGATTGAGGTCTGCACATAGGCATTTACAAGACAAGCTTAAACATGATACATTGAATATTAACAATAAAACCAAAAAAATTATCCTAGTTTAGTTGGCTCCTAGCATAACATAATTTGACTGATAAGGAATGATGACTAAGAATTTTTCTCCGAAGAAAACACACTTGTAGAGATCTCATGACATAAAGAAAAAAATGAAGGCTATATCCAAGTTGGCATGAAACATGCAAGCCAAGCGGAAATGCTTTGAATTCACAAGGAACCATACATGTTGGGATGCATTAGATCTAATCTTGAGTCTTACCAATTTCTTGTTTCCAAGCTCCCAGTCAGGGGTGATTTTAAGAACCCCTCTTAAATTTATATGTATAATGTCAAATCCCCATGATATATAGGAAAAAATGAAAGCTATTTTATCTCTAATATATATATATATATATATATATATATATATATATATATATATATATATATATATATATATATATATATATATATATATGGTGAATCTTTTAATCAATTATGCAATCTTGTAAAATCTTGGCGAATCTTTCACTGAATTATAAAACCTTGTAAAGTGTTGGTAAATTTTTTGATAAAGTATAAAATCATATATAATAATAGGAAAATGTATTCATTAAATTGTAATATACTCATTTTACATATTTGGAAAAAGAACATAATTTTTCCATCCTCTAGACAACATTGCAAGCATCGGGGGTTATGTTTGTCAAGGTTCTCACTATACACTCTTGCATATCTCTCTATCAGTTTTGATGATATTTCACCACAAAGTTCATATGTGTTGATCTTGACTACCACTTATGTCAAGCTCAAGAGATATTAATATTTTTTCTACCACTTCTATTATGGATTCTTTATTATTGATTCATAAATTATAAAAAGACCCTTCAAACAAGTTTGTTATAGGATGTTCTTAAATAGGTGCGCACATAATTATATCCATCAATAACTCCAAAAGTATAAAAATATTGATAGGTGACATTCCATGCATGACTTCCTCTCTAATCATCCATTTGTACTAAAAATGTACCCCTTTCCAAGTAAGAGAGGCCTCTTTTATCCCTTATATTTTTATTGTCTTATAAAAAAGTCACGAGACACATAGCTTTGTAATAAATGTTGGGCATAGATTAGGACTTAGAAAAAGAGATAGTCTCGGCTATATTTCCATAATTAAGCAAGAAAAATATGAGATGTAGATTAATTAAGGGACATTATGCCATCGTGTATATCTATACCCGATGGTAGCATGGTGCACAGACAAAGTCCTATCACCCATTTTAATCCCATTAAGAGTAGCACATGCAATGTCTCTCACTTGGATCCTACTACACACATACTCCCAAAATTGTGTTGCAAAAAAGTACTGAAGAAATAAATGATCATGAATTATATAGAAAGATATTTTTTCCATGTGATACAAGCACCAATAAACACACATCTTTCTTAGTTACATGAAACTCTCCATAACATGTGCATTATTAGCAGAAACTATGTAATGATTTTTTTTCAACATTGTTTATCAAACTTGTTCTTCAACTTTGACTTCAAGAATGATAGTGCAATAAACATTCTCTCATCCTCCACTGGCTACATGTAATGCTCTTTTAGTCTTGACATCAAAAGTATAATTGCATTAGAGGAATGTCAATATCATGCTAATAGGTCTCATATGATAAACACATAGGAACCTAGTGCATAGACCATTTTTCTCTTCGTTTAACTAAGCAAAGCTCATTTCCCTTTCTAAATCACCAATAAGTCTTTTCAAAGAAAATATAAAATAACATAATAGATCCTAAAAGGTGAAGATGCTTAAGTCATGCGACAAAGTGAAAGGAAATAAAAAAAAAAAAAATTCCTTGAACCATCAATATATAAAGAAAATAATAATTATTATGGAAAACACATTGAGTGCCCGTAGAATAACCAAATTCGTATATTGATCCTAATACCATATGTTTCTCAAATAAACATGACAAAAAGAAGAAAAAAAGTTTTTTTACTCAACAAAGGTCTTTAACTTTAACCCAAACCCTTGACTCAATGGAAATTGAATGAAACCAATCATGCCACAATAAATGGTTCAGTCAAACATCAAATGAGAACTAGAAGCATTCGAGGGACTAACACAATTTTTAACCAAAATAACCCAAAATTTCAAACTTGACAAAATGCTCCAAAATGCAACAAACAAACAAACCATTAAAATTTACCAAGGTATTAGATCTAGACATCAAATAAATTTCATCTACTTGAATGAACTCATTCTTGCTTAGCGAAAGTCTTGTTAAATTAGTTATTTACCCTATAATACTAGTACACTATCTATGTGAAGAGATAGGTCATAACTTCATCAAATTCTAGCTTCATTTCCTCTCACATACAAGAAAGAGACCAGTTAATAGTTAAATATCAAAACATCAATCTTAAAATAACTCATCAAGGAAATGTGGCTCTAATATTACAATGAAAAATACAAAATATAAAACCAATTTTGACCTGAAATGCAACCTCAAATTGGCAGATAATAATCTTGCTATGATTAAAAGTTTCTAACTTACTCCAAAAATAGAGGAACAATGAATAACAAGAATCACATCATTTGTGTTATTCCATTCACTATTTCTTGAACCACCAATGAAACATGTATACCAAAATAAGTGTCCCCTAGGCTCTCATATATATTGGATTAGATAAAATCTTGTGGTATATCAATTTCTCAGTTCTCATCTAGGTCCTCATTCGCTTCATTTTGAATAGGACCTTCTCCAGATGGACTATCATTATGAGCCTCCATAGAATTATGTTCCATATCAAGTTCATTAGAGAAATTTATTATCTTGTTTTTTCCCCTTCTATCACAATCTAATTGCCAAAGAGCTAGTGCTCTTTCATACGGAAAATTGGTAATGTCATACTTTGTTACATATAATCTTAAACAAGTATCCATATGTTTATCAAGCTTGTTCCTAATCTTTGACTTAAAAAATGACACTGTACTAAACATTCTATCATCCTCCACTGATCCCAAAATCATGGTTTGACATAAATCCGCTAATTTGAAATATTATGATGTGTTTTTTTGTAAGTATTGGCTAACACCTAAAATAGTTCATAATCTTGTTATTGCACCATATTCTAGAGGATTCTCCAAAACACAAAATTACTTCCACATTATTTCAGCGAAGCGTGTGGATTGTTGAAACAATTTTGATGAATTTAAAAAACCTTGAACCTGTTCTCCATGTATCTCAACCTTCTAGCAAAAGTGGTGCACTAAAGTATTTAATTTTTCCACAAAGTAATGTTTTAAAGTAGTTTGACATTGTTGATTGTTCCAATATTGAAGGAACACCACATATATGACCTCCAACAATTCATCTCGAGGAAATCGTTCTCTTATCTCTGATGCTAGTGATTTTGCAATTTCTATCAAGTTTTGTCTCATTGAAATGACAACATTGTCAAATAGGTCTCTTGACATAGGGAACTCTTTGGTGGTTCATCCTATCTTAACAATATAATGAAAATGAACCATATACCCATGCACTGCCATACATAATATCCATTTTTCATCAAACTTCATTTTTTTAGTATTTTCTATATCAATGATCATAGTCCAATTTATAAACCGTGGACCATTAAAAGACTCTAGCATTGTATACAAATTACCCAATTAAAGGAATGCTAATTTTCTTACATTTGTGTATTCTTCAATATACATTGTGTGACTTTGAGACATTTTCACGAGGACATTAATTTCATCTAACATAGGAATAATTCCAGCCAATGTTAATAATGTTTCTATGTTAGTCGAAAGAGAAGATCTTGAGCTCTATCGACACTGAAATGATGTCCATACATCACCCTACCAAGGATTGGTACTCACTAATAGTCTTTGAATTGGTCCATTCAATGAGATCCATCTTTTATCAACATCTTTTAATAGCTTGTTTCCATTTGTAACACCATCAACAAATTTTTGAAACTCTAAAAATCATTTGTGACTATGACAAAAGTATGCATAAGCCTCCCGTACAAGATCCTTAATTTTTGAAACATATGGAAAATTGCTTACTATTTTAAATGCAAGATTCATCCTATGAATCATACAATGAATACTCAACATATACGGTGAAACTGATAGTTGTAGTCTAACACAAAGGCCATTCCTTTGTCCTTGTGTTACTGATGCTCCATCTACTCCAACACATACAATTTTTTTTGTGATCATTAAATGATCCATACCACCAATTTCCTTCAAACTATTATTAACAAGTTCATAAATATTTTCATCTGTAGAATTCTCCCTCATTGTATGAATCCCAAGTAGATAGGAATGCCTAAAATAGTCATTAACCATATAAATACTCATGCAGATCCATGAAGCATTATCAATAGTTGTAACCTCATCCATAGACAATGACAAAAACCTAGTATTTTCAATCTTCTCTTTCAAATCATCATTTTCTACTTGAGCTAGATATTTTTCCTATTCTCAACCACTCGTTATAGACCAATGAGAAGATGGAAAATTTGACACTTGAAGAAAATATAGATATTTCATGTAATTCAGATAATCTGTCATAGGATGACCTTTAGATAAGATGTGAAATATAGTGCTTAATTGCATTGTCTTGGATAACAAATTTCTTTCCATCGTCTTTTCAAATAGAGATGTGATGGTTCCTCCACTTGCCTCGAGTTTTCCCTTATTAAATATTTATTGTATTCATCTACATATTTGACATGTCGACATTCCTTAGAATATTTCCATCTGATAATAGATTTCTCCTTACCATCTACAATTTTATTTTCATACACCTTTCCTGCATGCTTCTCTATTGTATTTAACTTCATCTAAAATGTCAATGGTGTGTTAAGTTTCCAACTACATATATTGCATCTAACTTGTGGTTTATCTTTCTCATTTTTTGGAGGTATTGGTTCAATAAATGAAAAACCCATTCTAGTTGGAATAGTCTCCCTATGTCCCATTGACATTTTTGTATTTTTCGTGAATTGATTGTGTTCTTTTCTAATGAAATATTTTTGAATTTTTATTATGAATTTCTGGTGAAAATGCATTTATCTCACTTTGATCATGAGATGAACCTATTCCCTCATCTATTAATATTTGGATATTAGATGCATTCTCGTAAGAGTTGACATCTATTGCAGTGATAGGTTGCTCAAAAGAGCTCGAAGCATAAAGATAATGTGGATCCTTGGATTGAGTTCTTTGAAAGTATGATGATAGATCATTTTGTCTTGATCTTTTCTTCTAATCCAAATTATGCCGAGAACGAAATGAGATATAAACAGAAATATAAAAGAGAACACAAAAATGAAATGAAAACCAACTTCTATTAATGGATAAAATAGAAAAAATAATGTAGAACGAAAAATGGCTAGAATGGTGGTAGATTATCTCTAAATAGAAAGCGGTGTCAACTACACTCATTCTCAAATAAGCATTACATCACACTCCATTGCCTTCTTAAAGGACCTCCTCCACCTCAATTATATGTGAGAGAGTGAGAGGAGAATAATTTTCATGATGCATGTGGGATAAATTGGTCTAAGTTTACAAATGTCATAGGCATGTAACACACTAGGATTTCTTAGGCGGTCACCCATCCCATTACTACTCTAGCCTGAGCGTGCTTAATTGTGAATTTCTAATGGGATCCAATTTATTAACGCTATATTGTAGGCATGTACATAAGACCACTAGGAAATCATTACATGATGTCTGTAATTAACAAATGGAGATGAAATTACATTACATTCTCCATCAAAAGGGTAAATATCATGGTTTATCAAAACCACAGGTTTGAAAATGTTGATTCGGTGGAAAAGGTGGTTGGCCACCGAGATTCACCTTGATAATTCCTCTCCCCTTAAGAAGAAATGGTCCCCATCACATCAAGTTCACTTGAGAGATGGAGAAAATTTTATTGAATCCAAACCTTGGTGAGTTGCTTGCCTTGTTGAAGTAGCTATCCTACTTGTACTTGGCCTATGGAAGGATGTCATGAACATGTTGGTGGAGGTGTTGGATCCATTCAACAGATATGGTTACATAATCTTCCTTGGCCTAAGTGTGGGAGGACTTTATCGATGAAGATGCAACAAGAAGAGCTATATCAACCGGGGCTAATGGTTGGAACCCCAAGAAAGCTTGAAAAGGGTCGTGGCCAATAGAGCTATGATGAACATATGGAAGACTCTCATTCTCTAGAAGGGTTCAACTGTAGATTAGATCATTGGGTAATGGAGCATCATGAACCAAGTCAATGGAATGTGGGATGTGGTAATGCAGATTCATCCCCATAGGTGAAGTATAAATATCTTTGTGCTCCTCTGCAATCTTTTCGATTTGCTTCTGCTAGATAGAAAATTCTTTGGCCGAGGCTATAGTGGTTGCACTGGCCTTCTGTTCACCTTCTGATTGGATCGTGAAGAGGGAAAACTTTGTTGTCTGAGAGATTATTTTTCAACACTATTTTGATGACATCAATGAAGTGGCAGTACTCGGAGCTACCTTTAGTACCATGTAAAGATTACTTCCTAGAGTAACAATGACACTGCGGGGCTGAGACACATAGATAGTGTGACATTTCCACATATATGGTTGTACTAAAAGAGAATCACAGACTTCAAGTGGGGAAACATCACATAGTATCTCATCCTTGAAGGGCTTGATTCCGTAGGACATGAGGCATGGTTGTCTAACATGAATATCTCATCCTCGACTCAACCATCCAATGGTGTATGGTTGGGGGTGTGGCATCATTAGAAGATTCAATATCTTGACAACCTTGGTTGATATCGGGTTCTTCTAACTCCCACTGTAGACAATGAAATGAAATGGGGTCCCCTTTACCCACATCTACGAGTGGAAGAGGCATTCCCCCTCCTCTGGTTCTTCTGGTTGTATTGTTGTGGCCGCGATGGTAGCAGTGGGTTCTGCATCGATGATATGTTTCCCTTTATTTTTCTCTGAATCAAAGTCCAAGTCAAGTTCCGATTCTTTTTCTTTGATCTCAACCACTAATGATTGTTTTGAGCGACATTCATCGGTGTTGTGCCAAGAGATTTTGGGGAACTCGCACCACTTTCTGGTGTCTTTATTATCACCGTTCTTAGTCGGTTGTTTGGAATGATTTTCTTGATATTGATTCTCATTTCTTTGTCCTTCGTTATGTGAGTTAGGTTTATCTTTTCCATGCTTATGTTGTGGCATATTTGCAAACCCAAACTCCCACTTACTCCACTGCTTGAATTTCTGCTCAATTTTGACTACATATCAATAAACATCTCCTAATGAATAGATGTACAAGAATTCCATCTCTGTTTGAATGTACTTGTGCATACCACTGCAATACTTCAAAACCAGATGTTGCTCGGAGCCTTTGATACCCATCTTTGAGCGCAAGGTATGAAATATGTTAGTGTACTCTGGCACTGTCTGGTCTCTTTTCTGACACAGAGTCGTCCATCTCATGTACTGGTCATCATAATTTCTGATAGGGTAGAACTCCTCCTTGAGGGAATCTACAAAGGTCACCCAAGTGGGTTCTCTCTCGAATGGCATAGATTCATCCAAACTATACCTCTCCCAATAACCTTCCCACCAAGCTCTAACATTGGGAAGGGCTTCAAGGAGTGCGAAGGTGATCTTTTCGCTTTCGGAATTTTTTTGGACAGAGTAATAATCTTCTAACAGATTTAACCATTTTTCTAGATAATCTACATCTATCTGGCCTTCAAATAAGGGGGTATCAAAATTTGACTTGTACCTTGAAGGGTGATGCACCTATGAAATGGTTTCTTGTTGAAGATGTCTTAGCCTCCATTGGTATTCGTTGAAGGATCTGAGCGAAGTTGTCCAGCATCTCGTTCCTCTGTCACATGAGAGATTCCTCGAGCAATGTCTTGAAAGGATCTCCTGCTCCGTCATCTCTCTTTTCTTCTGCCATGGGAGGTCGCTGGGGATGGCGAGAGTGGTGGCCCTCAAGTGAAACTATCTCGAGACCCAACTCTCTATACCTTGACCTCGTCAGAGACATGCTCTGAGAAACGAAGAGAAAACTTCTCTGATACCATTGATTCATATTATGCTGAGAGCAGAATGAGATATAAACAAAAATATAGAAAAGAACACATAAATGAAGTGAAACCCAACTTCTATTAATGAATAAAATAGAAAAACACTGAAGAACAAAAACTAGCTAGAATGGTGGTAGATTATCTATGAAGAGAAAGAGATGTCGGCTACACTCATTCACAAATAAGCATTACATCACACTCCATTGTCTACTTAAAGGACCTCCTTCACCTCAATTATATGTGAGAGAACGAGGAGAATAATTCCCATGATGCATGTGGGATAAATTGGTCTAAGTTTACAAAATGTCATAGGCATGTAAAACACTAGGACTTCTTGGGCAGTCATCCATCCCAATACTATTCTAGCCTGAGCGTGCTTAACTGGGGAGTTCTAATGGGATATAGTGCATTAACGCTATGTTGTAGGCATGTAAATAAGACCACTAGGAAATCATTACATGATGTCTGTAATTAACAAATGGAATGACATTACATTGCATTCCCCATCAAAAGGGTGAATATCATGGTTTATCAAAACCACAAGCTCAAAAACGTTGATTCAATGGAAAAGGTGGATGGCCACTGAGATCCACCTCAATCATCTTCCCACGATCGATGTTTGACATCTCAATAAATATTCCACAATTGAAATTTCAAATCGATCTAGAAACCAAAAGTGAAACCTGCATGAGAAATAATATAAAAATAGTAAAATTCCTACCAAGTATAGAATCTTTGTATGTATTTATATTTATTGTTTTTTTTATGAAACCAAATTTTCTAAGAAAACACACACCCAAAAAGGAAAACCACCAAATGCTTACATGAATCCTAGAAAATAACTTAGGGTGTAGAGTAAGAAAATACAACATAAATGCATCCAAAAATATAAGCTTACCACTTCCTACAATGGCAATGAAAAGAGTAGCAATAGTGTAATATCCCGATAATTAAAAAATATTGCTTGCATCTACTTACATGATGCCAATAATTACCACTATGTTTAAATCTGTCCTCGGATAAAAAAAGTTAATATAATAAGTTATGTCTGCACTCCCACACTCCTTTAATAACCACATCATATGACTATTCATAGTGCTCAAACAAACTCTACACATCTAAGGCCTATTTAACCAACTAACTACTATCTAAGTTACATTTGGAAAGAAACTCTTACAACATACTGAGTCCTAAGACAAACAATTCCTACATATCTTTGTATGCTCTTCACAAGCTTTTAAGAGGCACATATCTTTGTATGCTCTACACAAGCTATTAAGAGGCACCCAACTTGAAAAAAAAATTCAAATTGTTGACTAACGAGGTATGTGAATGGAAAGAAACCCCCATCAAAACCATTTCCTAAACTTGAATTGTTTTACCAAATGCAAATATAAAACACTCACTGACATAAAATATACCATCAGTCTCACGATATATTAAAAAAAACAAAAAAAATGACACTGCACTAAACATTCTATCATCCTCCACTAATCCCAAAACATGGTTTGACACAAATCTGCTGATTTGAAATATTATGATGTGTTTTCTTGTAAGTATTGGCTAACACCTAAAATAGTTCATAATCTTGTTATTGCACCATATTCTAGAGGATTCTACAAAACACAAAATTGCTTCCACATTATTTCAGCGAAGCGTGTGGATTGTTGAAACAATTTTGATGAATCTAAAATACCTTGAACCTGTTCTCCATGTATCTCAACCTTCTAGCAAAAGCGGTGCACTAAAGTATTTAATTTTTCCACAAAGTAATGTTTTAAAGTAGTTTGACATTGTTGATTGTTCCAATATTGAAGGTACACCACATACATGGCCTCCAACAATTCATCTCGAGGAAATCGTTCCTTATCTCTGATGCTAGTGATTTTGCAATTTCTATCAAGTTGTGTCTCATTGAAATGACAACATTGTCAAATAGGTCTCTTGACATAGGGAACTCTTTGGTGGTTCATCCTATCTTAACAATATAATGAAAATGAACCATATACCCACGCACTGCCATAAATAATATCCCTTTTTCATCAAACTTTATTTTTTTAGTATTTTCTATATCAATGATCATAGTCCAATTTATAAACCGCAGACCATTAAAAGACTCTAGCATTGTATACAAATTACCCAATGAAAGGCATGCTAATTTTCTTGCATTTGTGTATTCTTCAATATACATTGTGCGACTTTGAGACATTTTCACGAGGACATTAATTTCATCTAACATAGGAATAATTCCAGCCAATGTTAATAATGTTTCTATGTTAGTCGAAAGAGAAGATATTGAGCTCTATCTACACTGAAATGATGTCCATACATTACCCTACCAAGGATTGGTACTCATTGATAGTCTTTGAATTGGTCCATTCAATGAGATCCATCTTTTATCAACATCTTTTAATAGCTTGTTTCTATTTGTAACACCATCAACAAATTTTTGAAACTCTGAAAATCATTTGTGACTATGACAAAAGTATGCATAAGCCTCCCGTACAAGATCCTTAATTTTTGAAACTATGGAAAATTGCTTACTATTTTAAATGCAAGATTCATCCTATGAATCATATAATGAATACTCAACATATACGGTGAAACTGATAGTTGTAGTCTAACACAAAGGCCATTCCTTTGTCCTTGTGTTACTGATGCTCCATCTACTCCAACACATACAAATTTTTTTGCGATCATTAAATGATCCATACCACCAATTTCCTTCAAACTATTATTAACAAGTTCATAAATATTTTCATCTGTAGAATTCTCCCTCATTGTATGAATCCCAAGTAGATAGGAATGCCTAAAATAGTCATTAACCATATAAATATTCATGCAGATCCATGAAGCATTATCAATAGTTGTAACCTCATCCATAGACAATGACAAAAACCTAGTATTTTCAATCTTCTCTTTCATATCATCATTTTCTACTTGAGCTAGATATTTTTCCTATTCCCAACCACTCGTTATAGACCAATGAGAAGATGAAAAGTTTGACACTTGAAGAAAATATAGATATTTCATGTAATTCAGATAATCTGTCATAGGACGACCTTTAGATAAGATGTGAAATATAGTGCTTAATTTCATTGTCTTGGATAACAAATTTCTTTCCATCGTCTTTTCAAATAGAGATGTTATGGTTCCTCCACTTGCCTCGAGTTTTCCCTTATTAAATATTTATTATATTCATCTACATATTTGACATGTCGACATTCCTTAGAATATTTCCATCTGATAATAGATTTCTCCTTGCCATCTACAATTTTCTTTTCATACACCTTTCTTGCATGCTTCTCTATTGTATCTAACTTCATCTGAAATGTCAATGGTGTGTTAAGTTTCCAACTACATATATTGCATCTAACTTGTGGTTTCTCTTTCTCATTTTTTGGAGGTATTGGTTCAATAAATGAAAGACCCATTCTAGTTGGAATAGTCTCCCTATGTCCCATTGACATTTTTGTATTTTTCGTGAATTGATTGTGTTCTTTTCCAATGAAATATTTTTGAATTTTTATTACGAATTCCTGGTGAAAATGCATTTATCTCACTTTGATCATGAGAGGAACCTATTCCCTCATCTATTAATATTTGGATATTAGATGAATTCTCGTAAGAGTTGACATCTCTTGCAGTGATAGGTTGCTCAAAAGAGCTCGAAGCATAAAGATAACGTGGATCCTTGGATTGAGTTCTTTGAAAGTATGATGATAGATCATTTTGACTTTATCTTTTCTTCTGATCCAAATTATGCTGAGAAAAAAATGAGATATAAACAGAAATATAAAAGAGAACACAAAAATG
The DNA here is from genome assembly GCA_009831015.1 of Picea engelmannii. NCBI lineage: Eukaryota > Viridiplantae > Streptophyta > Pinopsida > Pinales > Pinaceae > Picea > Picea engelmannii. The sequence continues at coordinate 174,218 of ML787976.1, forward strand.
CAATGAAAACCAACTTCTATTAATGGATAAAATAGAAAAAATAATGTAGAACAAAAAATGGCTAGAATGGTGGTAGATTATCTCTAAATAGAAAGAGATGTCAGCTACACTCATTCTCAAATAAGCATTACATCACACTCCATTGCCTTCTTAAAGGACCTCCTCCACCTCAATTATATGTGAGAGAGTGAGAGGAGAATAATTCTCATGATGCATGTGGGATAAATTGGTCTAAGTTTACAAATGTCACAGGCATGTAAAACACTAGGATTTCTCAGGCGGTCACCCATCCCATTACTACTCTAGCCTGAGCGCGCTTAACTGTGAATTTCTAATGGGATCCAATTTATTAACGTTATGTTGTAGGCATGTACATAAGACCACTAGGAAATCATTACATGATGTCTGTAATTAACAAATGGAGATGAAATTACATTACATTCTCCATCAAAAGGGTGAATATCATGGTTTATCAAAACCACAGGGTTGAAAATGTTGATTCGGTGGAAAAGGTGGATGGCCACCGAGATTCACCTTGATAATTCCTCTCCCCTTAAGAAGAAATGGTCCCCATCACATCAAGTTCACTTGAGAGATGGAGAAAATTTTATTGAATCTGAACCTTGGTGAGTTGCTTGCCTTGTTAAAGTAGCTATCCTACTTGTACTTGGCCTATGGAAGGATGTCATGAACATGTTGGTGGAGGTGTTGGATCCATTCAATAGATCTGGCTACATAATCTTCCTTGGTCTAAGTGTGGGAGGACTTTATCGATGAAGATGCAACAAGAAGAACTATATCAACATGGGCTAATGGTTGGAACCCCAAGAAAACTTTAAAAGGGTCATGGCCAATAGAGCTATGATGAACATATGGAAGACTCTCATTCTCTAGAAGGGTTCAACTATAGATTGGATCATTGGGTAATGGAGCATCATGAACCAAGTCAATGGAATGTGGGACGTGGTAATGCAGATTCATCCCCATAGGTGAAGTATAAATATCTTTGTGCTCCTCTACAATCTTTTCGATTTGCTTCTGCTAGATAGAAAAGTCTTTGATCGAGGCTATAGTGGTTGCAGTGTCCTTCTGTTCACATTCTGATTGGGTCTTGAAGGGGGCAAACTTTGTTGTCTAAGAGATTACTTTTCAGCACTATTTTGATGACATCAACGAAGTGGCAGTACTCAGAGCTACCTCTAGTACCCTGTAGAGATTACTTCCTAGAGTAACAATGACACTGCAGGGTCGAGACTCATAGATAGTGTGACATTTCCACGTATATGGTTGTACTAAAAGAGAAACACAGACTTCAAGTGGGGAAACATCACATAGTATCTCATCCTTGAAGGGCTTGATTCCATAGGACATGAGGCATGGTTGTCTAACATGAATATCTCATCCTCGGCTCAACCATCCAATGGTGTATGGTTGGGGGTGTGGCATCATTGGAAGCTTCAATATCTTGACAACCTTGGTTGAGATCGGGTTCCTCTAAGTCCCGCTGTCAACAATGAAATGAAATGGGGTCCCCTTTACCCACATCTATGAGTGGAAGAGGCATTCCCCCTCCTCGGGATCCTCTGGTTCTTCTGGTTGTATTGTTGTGGCCGCGATGGTAGCAGTGGGTTATGCATCGATGATATGTTTCCCTTCATTTTTCTCTAAATCAAAGTCCAAGTCAAGTTCCAATTCTTTTTCTTTGATGTCAACCGCAAATGATTGTTTCGAGCGACATTCACCGGTGATGTGCCAAGAGATTTTGGGGAACTCGCACCACTTTCTGGTGTCTTTATTATCACCCTTATTAGCCGGTTGTTTGGAATGATTTTCTTGATATTGACTCTCATTTCTTTGTCCTTCGTTATGTGAGTTAGGTTTGTCTTTCCCATGCTTATGTTGTGACATATTTGCAAACCCAAACTCCCGCTTACTCCACTACTTGAATTTCTACTCAATTTTGACTACATATCAATAAAAATCTCCTAATGAGGAAATGTACAAGAATTCCATCTCTGTTTGAATGTACTTGTGCATACCAGTGCAATACTTCAAAACCAGATGTTGCTCGGAGTCTTTGATACCCATCTTTGAGCGCAAGGTATGAAATATGTTAGTGTACTATGGCACTATCTGGTCTCTTTTCTGACACATAGTCGTCCATCTCATGTACTGGTCATCATAGTTTCTGATAGGGTAGAACTCCTCCTTGAGGGAATCTACAAAGGTCACCCAATTGGGTTCTCTCTCGAATGACATAGATTCATCTGCATTGTACCTCTCCCAACAACCTTCCCACCAAGCTCTAACATTGGGGAGGGCTTTAAGGAGTGCGAAAGTGATCTTTTCTCTTTCAATTTTTTTTGGGGCAGAGTAATAAACTTCTAACAGATTTAACCATTTTTCTAGATAATCTACATCTATCCGGCCTTCAAATAAGGGGATATCAAAATTTGACTTGTACCTTGAAGGGTGATGCACCTCTAAAATGGTTGCTTTTGAAGATGTCTTAGCCTCCATTGGTAGTCATTGAAGGATCTGAGCGAAGTTGTCCAGCATCTCATTCCTTTGTCACATGAGAGCTTCCTCGAGCAATGTCTTGAAAGGATCTCCTGCTCCATCATCTCTCTTTTTTTCTGCCATGGGAGGTCACTTGGAATGGCGAGAGTGGTGGCTCTCAAGTGAAACTAGCTCAAGACCCAACTCTCTATACCTTGACCTCGTCGGAGACATGCTCTGAGAAACGATGAGAAAACTTCTCTGATACCATTGATTCATATTATGCTGAGAACAGAATGAGATATAAACAAAAATATAGCAAAGAACACAGAAATGCAGTGAAACCCAACTTCTATTAATGAATAAAATAGAAAAACACCGAAGAATAAAAACTGGCTAGAATGGTGGTAGCTTATCTATGAAGAGAAAGGGATGTCAGCTACACTCATTCACAAATAAGCATTACATCACACTCCATTGTCTACTTAAAGGACCTCCTTCACCTCAATTATATGTGAGAGAATGAGGAGAATAATTCCCATGATGCATGTGGGATAAATTGGTCTAAGTTTACAAAATGTCATAGGCATGTAAAACACTAGGACTTCTTGGGTAGTCATCCATCCCAATACTACTCTAGCATGAGCGTGCTTAATTGGGGAGTTCTAATGGGATACAATGCATTAACGCTATGTTGTAGGCATGTATATAAGACCACTAGGAAATCATTACATGATGTCTGTAATTAACAAATGGAATGACATTACATTGCATTCCCCATCAAAAGGGTGAATATCATGGTTTATCAAAACCACAAGCTCAAAAACGTTGATTCAATGGAAAAGGTGGATGGCCACTGAGATCCACCTCGATCATCTTCCCACAATCAATGTTTGACATCTCAATAAATATTCCACAATTGAAATTTCAAATCGATCTAGAAACCAAAAGTGAAACCTGCATGAGAAATAACATAAAAATAGTAAAATTCCTACCAAGTATAGAATCTTTGTATGTATTTATATTTATTATCTTTTTTATAAAACCAAATTTTCTAAGAAAACATACACCCAAAAAGGAAAACCACCAAATGCTTACATGAATCCTAGAAAATAACTTAGAGTGTAAAGTAAGAAAATACAACATAAATGCATCAAAAAATATAAGCTTACCACTTCCTACAATGGCAATGAAAAGAGTAGCAATAGTGTAATATCCCGATAATTAAAAAATATTGCTTGCATCTACTTACATGATGCCAATAATTACCACTATGTTTAAATCTGTCAGATAAAAAAATAAATTAATATAATAAGTTATGTCTGCACTCCCACACTCCTTCAGTAACCACATCATATGACTATTCATAGTGCTCAAACAAACTCTACACATCTAAAGCCTATTTAACCAACTAACTACTATCTAAGTTACATTTGGAAAGGAACTCTTACAACATGTCCTAAGACAAACAGTTCCTACATATCTTTGTATGCTCTTCACAAACTATTAAGAGGCACATATCTTTGTATGCTCTACACAAGCTATTAAGAAGCACCCAACTTAATAAAAAAAATTCAAATTGTTGACTAACGAGGTATGTGAATGGAAAGAAACCCCATCAAAACCATTTCCTAAACTTGAATTGTTTTACCAAATGCAAATATAAAACACTCGCTGACATAAAATATACCATCAGTCTCACGATATATTCAAAAAGAACTAAACTTTTCACATCCAAAAACAAATTATTGAACTTCCATAACATTAAAAATATATGTTATAGTATCATTTTATGATGCCATAGTGGTCGGATACAACAGAAATACATACAACAGAAATACATACAATCCTCAACAACTTTTACTAAATGTTCCACTGGCAAGACTCAATGAGGAAAACAAATTCATTTCTAAAAGCAAAGTTGCCAAGTCAGAAGACCTCACAATGTGTACAAAACCTCACAAAGTGTATATAGAGCGCTACTCTAGGAATTAATGCACATGGAAACCAAATACACACAACTACATTGAGCACTTAATTGTAATAAACAATTTTGCATAGTTCGGTGGAAAAAGCATTGATTGCCATTTAATGCCCGAGAAAAAAATTGTAATGAGATGACAAATCACAAGCTTCTAATTTTGCAGCTCTTGTCAATACGTATTCATAGTATAATGTATTGATTGTATTTTAATGAAATGCAAAACAAAATCACACGCTAGAGCATAACATTTCACAGAATCCAAAATTCTGGTAATTCTAGTTCAAATAGAAAGTAGGGATGATTTTAGGGGCTAAATTTCGTTCATGGTTATTTTTCTAAGTTTTTTTACAAAAAAAGATTCGATATTCTAAGAATTATTCGCCCAAATTCTATAGGATAAAATTATTTTACCTTAAAAATCACCAAAAAATTATACAAACTATATAAAATCCTTAGAAATTTGAATGTTTTTACAAAAATATCCTCAAACATTTTATAGTTGACATATAAAGAATTAGTAAGATTAGCGAAGGTTTCTACATTTTAAAATAAATTTCCATCCTTAAAATCATCCTTAATAGAAAGTTCAAGCAGATATATCCAAACAGCTAAAAATGACCCAATATCCAATCTTACAATAGATAAATGAAATGACTACAAAGTATACTCCATTCAGTCGTCATAATAAATAGCATTTTAATACATAAGGGTAGAAGAAAAGAAAGGGACATGCATGATGAATTATATAGAATAAATAGCATATTAGTACATAAGGTTAGAAGAAAAGAAAGGGACATGCATGATGAATTATATAAAATCTCAGCTATTCATGTAAACATATTTGAAACTGCAATTCGTATTGCATGCTACAACGGAGTAAATGGTTCTCACAATTGCAGGTTTGACAGTTTCCATTGGATTTTATCATGTATGAGGGTATGTGATTGGAATTTAATCAATAATATCATACAATCAGAATAACCAACCAGTTAAACCAATTATTCCCATGCTTAACAGCCACCTAAATCTATGTCCATAATAGGAAAGAAGGTTAACCAGTGTATTGTTATTTGTTTGACAACAAAGGAGCTTCAAGGAGAAGCAAGAGGTAGCCATATGTTGCTCTAACTAGCATAGAAACAGAGTACATACCAGCAACACAAGCAACCAAAGAATTAGTGTGACTAAAGAGGTTGTTAGCTGATATGGAAAAGGGTCAAGTGATTAGTGGTCTAACACTGTGTCAATCAAAGCTACATAGCACAGAAAGAAATAAAAATAGACAAACAACACTGAACGTAGTAAAAATGACACAGATTGGGCTATCCATAAATGAGAAAGAGAGGAAATAATTTTGGACAGCTTCCTTTTCTGGCAAACACTCAAAGAATCCGAAGTTTCATTTCAGAACAAAACACATGATATCTAACCTCACTTAGTGAGAGAAAAGTTTGCCAGAAAAGAGGTTGAATGTCACTTCTTTAATATTTACTTCAGAAAACATGGTAGTTGATATATTTACTAAATCACTTCTTTGTGCTATGTTTTAGTCTCATGGAAACAAATTAATGTATAATGATTGTGTTTAGCAATAGAGACAGGAAATGTAGGAGTGTCAGGTGGATAGCCTGCACGACACAAGCATCAATGAAGGATTCCAATTGTTCACTAAATGCCAACATGGACATAAAGCTGGCAAAGGTTAGATCCATTTTATGATTTTGTAAATGTTATCTTTACATTTAAATACTCAAATTAATAAAATGCATGAATTGTATCATGTATGGTAATGAGAGCCCAGCTGGAACTGGAAGACCTGGACTGCTAGACACCTGAATGGAATGAGTATAAGGTAGATGCCCCACAGGAAAGGACTAAAGAGAGTAGGGTAGTGTTGTGTTTGTCATGCCGCCTGGATTCATAAACAGTGTGTTGCTATGCTCTGATATATATTCATTTCCAATTGCAGTGGTTCTTTGAACAAGAATTTGATTTTCCTTTTTCTCTGAGACATCAGTTCCTGTAGGCATGGACTGCTTCACACAGTCCTTTACAATAGGAGACACCATCCTAGACATCGAACCCTCTACTTCAGAGTCGGTAGTATCTTCATTATCAGGTGAAGAAACATCTTATGTGGATGCAAAAATGGGAGAGCTTTTCAATTGATATGGAATGGCTGAAGAAGTCCTACCAGTTTGATGATAGTCCAAACCCTGTCCAAATATCAAAGCAATGAGGAAAGTTCTACTCTGTTCATCTCTGTTCATGTTTTGAGATGAAGAAATTTTGTTGAATTCAAGCTTCCCCATGTTGTCGAGAAGTGCAACAATTTTGGTAGCTTCTAAATTCACACTTCTAAATGTTAAACGCAGATTTGTGACAATTTCAAGGATCCCCAAGAAAGACAGTACACTCCAACAGTAGAGGTAAGGCGCAAACGTACCTGTAAAAAGGCTATCTTTCCAAGTCCAGACCTCCTTTCCAAGTGGGAGCTTCCCAAAAAGCTAGCCAACATCTTACATAAGTTTCGATGAACTCTGAAACCATTCCAACTCTTCAACATTTGGAGTCTAATGAAACCCATAGCCCACCAGAGAATTCAACTCATTGTTTCTCCAAATTGGATCTCAAACTCAATTCAAACTCAATGCAAGTGCATCAACCACACGAATAAAACTGTTGAATTATTTGCCCACCACATCAATTTCAACATATTTTACTTGCAACAGCAACAATCATGTACAAGTCTGACATATAATGTGCATGTTGCAGGTGTGCCATCTCCAAGTAAAAGATTTGAAATACCGCAGGCTATTCTTCATCGAATGAATCATTCCCTTACAAATCGAGACCTGCAGTCACTTGCATCAAATACACGTGGATTTGTGGGTGCTGATGTAACTGCACTTTGCAATGAGGCAGCCATGTCTTCCCTTCGGAGATATATAAGCATGCAAAGTCCCATTAATCCTAATGAAATTTATGGTTGCAAGCAAAAGGAGCCTCTTGAAAATAGACATCTTAGTATGAAGGATATAAGAAACACTTATGGATCACAAAATACCATTGCTCCTTCAGATTCTCTGCAATATGTATATGGTCTTCTTTCAGACTTGAGTATTTTCTCTGATAATACACAGAAGCAGCTAGGGTATTGCACCACCACTACCAATGCATATGGACGTGGAAGGGATAAATCATCACAAGCCAATTGCACCAGATTAATAGAGTCTCCATTTCTAAAAGTGACAAAAAATGACTTTGAAGTAGCAAAGATGAAAGTGAGGCGAAGTGTCATTCTTGAGGTAATTTATTAGTCAAGATTGGGAGTCACTCTCTGTTTGAATGATTTTATTTTGCGTAGTTTGGTTCATGCTGTATCTGTGGCTTCTTTCTATGGTAACAAAAAAATGTTTCACCTGTTCATCTTGACTCCTCCCTTTGAAATTTTACTTCCATTGTGCTATTAATTGTTCACTCAAATTAAATGTTAAATTAAATGTTAAAGCATGGGTTATAAACATGAAAGAGGGGCATGGTAAATATTAGTAAGGTTTTTGTGTGCTTCTGAATGACATGTACAATATAAAAGTGACTCTAATTGTATGCTTCTACTTATTTTTTTCCTCAAAATATTTATAAGATCAGTTAATTTAAATATATTTGATTAATGTATTAACTTTATGTTGTAGGCATGTATATAAGATCACTAGGAAATCATGATGTTTAATTAACAAATGAAGATGATATTACATTTCATTCCCCATCAAAAGGATGAATATCATGGTTTATCAAAACCACAAGCTCACAATTGTCATTCAGTGGAAAAGGTGGATGGCCACCTAGATCCATCTAGATCAAAAGCATCCATATTCAACTTAATATCATAATTAAAATAAGAATTTAATATATATTCAAGTAACAACGTTTTATGTTGAACAATTTCTATGAATTTAATCACTAGGAACATAAAAAGAAATATATATTGTAATCTAAACTTTCAAGGTAGTGTTTCCACCATTTAATAACTTTTAGATGAATAGATGAAAGAAATAAGATAACATAAAATATAAGAGAACAAGGTATCCTTAACAAATATGTCTTATAGATATGTCTTGAAACTCTTTCGAAGGAGAATATCTACTAAGCCAATAAATTTAGCAGCAACAAAATGTATCTAAGAAAATACTAAAATATGTTTTAAGATAACAATAGTGAATATTTTGAACACTATTGTTTCAAATAAAGGATTATACAAGGAATTATAGGTCACAATTATACTTATAGTACCATTATGAAATCTGTAATTTAACTTAAAATATCCTTAATCAATTAATAACAGTTGTTATTTTACCAAATTGTTATTTATAATTTCATTTTGAAACAAATAAAACTCTGATACATAAAGTATGGAAGCTTCATGAATAAGAGGATAACATAAAAAACAAAGATTTATAGACTAACACAAATGGAAAAATGAATCTTTCAATCTCTTGATATGAATAAGTGCATCATCCCTGATCCATAATTTCGTTTGAGAAGGTGTCTCAGATATAATAGTAGGATAACCAACATCTAGTGCAATGGAACTTTCAGTTTAGTTGAAATAAAACCTGGATAACTTCATCTATGTTTTATCCACGATATAAGCTCATTATGCCACCTAATATCTGCGAGGAACATTTAAACTATCATTATCCTTTTTAGATTGTTTTTTTTATATCTCTTGCTTTCATTAATCGGGCAAGTTATGGGGACCAGAACCAATTACAATCGTTGATCTCGTTTCATTTCGATCGTGACCAATTACAATTGTTGATCTCGTTTCATTGCGATCGTGATTAGTTCTGCACACATAATACCAAAATATTATTAAAATATATGTACATTTTAATAATGTTATGTTATACATTACATTTTAATTATGTATTATATAGTTGTATTACATCATTTAGAATCAAAACCTTTAATTCTAAAAATTAAAATTTGACTCAATGGGAAAAAGAATTAATGTTACAAGAGTACCTATAATTTCTTTGTCATTTATGTTAGTTAGATTTTTTTTTTTGGGGGGGGGGGTCAACTTTTCTAATTTGATTAATCTTTCAGGGAATTGTGCCTTGGAATTAATGATTATGGATAACAAAGATGGGATTTAGAAGAACTTTAAGAAGAAATGAGGAATACATCCAATCAAATAAAAGCTCTCTATTTTCGATGACATCCAAAGTGCACGAGAACGAGCACAATTGTGTTTCTCGAAATGCATCCATTATGAATTTATTAATTCAACAAAGATAGAAGATAGACATTTTGGAAGCATAATGCAACATGTTAAGGAACTTGGTAATCAACCTTCACAGGGACTCTCTCTCTCTATCTCTTTAGCTTCAAACAATAAGGTATCTATCAACTCTACATGGGTAGGATTCAAGGAAGATGAGACAATTCATCAACTTAAGGAACACATGGACATCAAGAAATAACACTCACCCCATTATATTTTGGTCAGGAAGAGGCTAATAACCAACATGTATTTCGTTAGTTGTTATTTTTTTTAAAGTTATTAGAATTTTAGGTGTCTTTATAAGGCAGGCTACCTTTGATCAAACATAGGAAGTATTAATTATAGTTTGTAGAAAACTCTCTTATGTTGTTTCTAAAAGCTTCTTATTTTGTCTTATAACCATGGAACAATCGTTTTGTAAATAAGTTGTTAGCCTCCTTTTTAATATAATATTTCCCTATTTCGGTTAAAAAATAAAAAGAAAAGGGAATGTTCTTATTTTTTTTCAAAAAATTATATTTTCTCTTAATATTTAATTGGAAAATTTGATAAAGAGAGAAAACACATGCAACATAAAGAGATCTAATTCAAAAAACACAAAAGTTTCCTTAAAAAACAAATTATTTATTTTATATAAAAACAAAAAATAATGATAAAAAAAATATCGAATAGAGTTGTTACAATGCTAGAACATCCTAAACATAAGCGTCATTGATAAAATAGAGAGAAAGCAAGTGAGAAAAACTATATTCACATAAACAACACTCATATCTCCCAACTACGATCTTTATAACACTAAAAAAAGTCAAAACAACAACACTACTGAGAGAAAACTAGAAAAAATAACAGTTGTTTCCAAGGAATGTTGACACAAATCTCAGATATATAGAGGCTAATGATAAAAAACTAGAAAGAAAACTCAAAAAAAAAAGTCCTACAAAAGAGATTTAAAAAGAAAGAAGTCCCTGTGTACTACTATGTCCCACTAATAGATTGGTGTGCTAGCGCTAGAGAACATATAAATAATGTTTTACTCTACCAACCAAATTAAGCAAGAAATATAATAAGGCCTTTGAGAGATAAAGGGAATAGAAAAACATGTAGACTTGTTTTTATTGATGGACCATTCAAACATGAAATAGAAAAGTAGGAGTATTAGCTCCAAATAAATTGCACACAAAAAAATGTAAAAATATCTTCTCTACTCTTCAATGTCAAAACCCTAGATATAATTCATAATCTAAAAATCATTTTAGATCTACTTAATTCATTCAATGAAAGCACAACATGAAAAGCAATATTAAACCAATAAAAAAAAAATATGGGAGGGGATGAGAAAGAAAATCTTATTATAAGTGAAAATAATTACAATATTCAATCCATACATTGCTATGGTAAGATAGCTCCAAATACTTTCCTCTTGGTTTTCAATCCCCTTTAGGCTCTCTATATAGTCCAAGTTTCATTGGTCATATTCAAATGTTTTCAACAATTTCCTCTCAATCCTACATAAGAAAATTTGGTATGCTAAAATAAAGGTAAAAATTAGGCATTCCTTTGTATATTAAGAATAGAATAATAGTTCTTTCCAAACATCATTAAAGGCTCAATCTCTATCTAATATCATTAACCCCATGTAAAAGAGGCATTTTTTAAGGCTTCTTTCTCATGCATAGGATTTTCACATGAATAATGGGTTCATATTCTAGAGTTTACTTGAAATATTTGTGCTTTTTGAGCACCACAAATGATCAACATTAACCAAATCAAATTTGAGGTGCGTTATAATCAAGTTTGATTTTTTCAAAAGGAACAAAACTAAAAATGGATCAATATGAAACTTGAGGCAAATTGTTCTTTTCAATCTTTTTTCTTTTGGGATTATATGTGAAAAAAGACATATGATTTGTCAAAAATTACCTTATCTCAACATGCTCACTCATACACTTTTAAGGATTATTGTCATATTTCTGCTTCTTCCAAGAGTGCATTCCCCATGAGGATTACATCATCTACAGATATTGCATGTGTGTTGTGAATATAAGACACATTTTTATACATATTAATGCTTTGATTTGGTATAACTAGGATAGGAAGTCTAACAATATGTTTGCAACTAAAATGAAGAGTTAGGGATAAAGCAAACATCCTCTCTTAACCCTCTTATATTTTGGAAACTTAATCTTGATGTGATGAAATGATGTCATTTAATTCATTTTGCTATCAATTCAATAAGGGAAAATTTTCATTATATTTTCCAATATATTTTCTCCCTATAACTTTAAGAGCATAACAATGTCCTTGACTTTAAGAGGATAACAATGTCCTTGACTTTTTAGAGTGTAGGAGTTTTTCTATTTCTATTATAAAATTGAAGATTTCCTTCACATTGAAAAGATTGCATATTCTTTTAGATAAGACTTCTTTCACATAGTGTATATTTTCAATGATTTTAGTAATGATTCTGTCATTTATGTTGTAAAGAGAAATTAGCCCCAATTTTTGTACTATGTACATGAGTATGGTCCAGAGGACTCTTCATTACAAACTGTGTCAAACCAGGTGAATACAAACCAGGCATTTTTTGACACCCAACCTAATTCAATTTATCAAATGCTTATCTTGTTTCAACCAAAAATCACTTCCATAATATCCCACAAGTTCTACTATAGACACACCACTTTACACATCTTACTGGATCAAAAACTGAAAGAGAATCTTTCACAACCAACATACCATACACAACGATCCATGGACATAGCTATTGAGTAGATTACATACGAAACAAAAACACAATCAAAATATAAATAAAGTTTAAAGGAGGAATTAGAAATGAAATTCCAAGCTCTCAAGCTCTTGACCATCATGGAATTCCTGAACAAAGAAACAACCCACACAAAACTCCATAGCTTCTTTGGATAATTAATTGGATTTTTTATTGAGCTCCTGGTAGATATGAGTGAACGAATTCCATTTGAAATCATGTATAAGCATGTGTGTCTGAGACAACAAATTTTGCAAGTGCATAATTTCAACCTTTGATTTACCATTTTCCTAGTTAATTACCACCTGAGAATCTCCCAAAACCTGAAGGCGTTTGATACCACCATAATTAACAAAGAATAGAAGAGAGTATAGGGAAGAAAATTTGGGTTTGGTGTTGGATCCCAAACTAGGGGCATATCATATATAAAAACAAATGATGGGAATTTTCATACAAAACCGCATTGTTCCACACCTAGGTTGATGTCCCTAGCTAGCACCATCGAAAAAACCCCAAGGAGTCTCCTGGTCTAGGGGAGGCATAATGAGAAATCTTACTTTCTTTCACTTGGGCTTTCATTTGAATTCCTTGGTGTTTTTGTCAATAGGGCCCACCACAACCTCTTCTAGAATGTGTTTATCCTTAAACATGTTCAAATTTCGAACCCACCAAATGTAATATACAAAGAGACAGGGGAGGGAGTCAAAACTAGCCACCGTTGAATCCTTTAACCATTCTAGCACACACAAATCCAGACTATTATAATTCCATAATAATTGAGAGTTGAAACTATTATCCGGAATCTTCCATACCTTAATTGAAAAAGGACAAGAAACAAAAAGGTGAAATATTGATTATGCTTCTTGTTTACAGAGAGTACATCTATTGGGGCCTATCCAACCTCATTTTATAAAATTGTCCCACATTAGAATTGTCTTCCCAAGGGAAATCCACAAAAAAAAAATTAGACTTCAATGGTTTTTGGAGCTTCCAGACTTAATCTCACCACCAAAGAGTAGGTTCAGAAGATAATGCCTCCATATTTTCTTCATAGCCAAGCTTAGCAATGAACTCCCCTAATAAATCATTTTTGGACCACACTAAGGAATCATGTTCCACTTCAACTAACTCGATTTGGTTAGAGTGAATCTTTCTAAAAAAATTGTGCCATTCCTCAGCATGCTCTCTTATTAATCCTATCTCACTTTCTTATTTCCAACCACTTTGGCCTAGATGATTATGATCTAGGGCCCTAGCATCCTATATAGAGTAAATATCATGGTTAAAAAGGATCAATCCTAGATCATATGAGAGCTCGAGTTCTTCATCCATGCCAACCCATGAATCCTCCTCTATTCGAACTTTCTTTCCATTTCCTATCTTCCAGACAAAACAATTTCCCACTAAAGGGAAAACATCCACCAAATCCCTCTATACAATGGAGCAATTCTTGGTCGAATTTCTGGGAGAGTGAAACCAATCCTCGATAGAAAGGGATCCTAAGTATTTAGATTTCATAACCATTCCCCAAAAGTGACATATTATGAGAGAGTCTACAAATTATTTTTCTTGCAAGAGCCAGGCTAAAAAGATAGGGATTTTTATCCCCCAACCTCCCAATCTCTTAGGCTTGTCTAACACGGACCATTTAACAAGTGGGAAACTGTCCATAATGTGGCTACATGACCATAAGAATTGAAATCTCTTTTTGTGAATTTTGGTCAAAAATCCTTTGGGAACTTTTGCAATAGAGATCCAATATACAAGAATGCTCTATAATATTGATTTGAGAAGAATTAACCTTCCCCCTATTGATAGCCACATGTTAGCCCACAATGAAACCCAGGATTCAATTTTCTTGTAGTTCCACAACCTGTCTTTGAAACTATAAGCATTTGAATTTGGAATAAATCCCCCTGAGTACTTGAAACCTCCAGCCACACATTTATGAGGGAAAGATAAAGCACTCTCCAAGAGGGGAGCCATATCTTCCTGGGGGAACGAATAATGAACATGTGATTTCATCCAATTAATTTCCATTCTATTGGCCCGACAGAAAAGGTCCAAAATACACCTAAGACCCTAAAATTCTTACATCGGACCTACACCAAACATGAGGATGTCATCAATGAAAAGAAGATGACAGATAACTTGGTAGGAGAGATATTGAGACCTTTTATCTCTCCTTGGCACCTTGCATGACACATTAATTTACTGAGACCTTCTGCAATTAGAAGGAAAATGATAAGGGATAGAGGAGATCCTTTCCCAAGCACCCTCAAGGCTCCAAAAAAATTGGAAGGGGAGCCATTGATGATCCAAGTGGATATTGGTGGCCACCCACCTATTCCAACTAGCTCATCTTAATAGTTTTTAGTTCAACATGTTTCTCTGTAATGATGACATTTCTTTGTAATTATGGGTTTTTCACTTTAAGGGCTATCTTGAAGCCCTACACAACATCCAGGTGGATATTGTTGGCTGCCCACCTATTCCAACTGGCTTGTTTTGGAAGTTTTCATGTCAGTACATCTTTTTGTACTTCCAGGGACATTTTGGGGCCTTAAATAGTGTTTTTTTTGGCTTGCCACAATCAATCTGTAGAAAGAGTCAAAGTTTGATGAAATTATGTGTAGTTATCGAAACTACATTTCCAACGGGCTATCACACGCCTAAAACGGAGGTCGTATGCAAAAGTTACGACCTCGGGAAGTTGAGGTACCAACTTACCCATTAGGGCCCACATAACTTTTGGCATTTCATCTCCTAGGGTTAGGTTTTTGGATGTCCAGGGTTTTGGAATTCATGAGTAATGTTAAAAAGGCCTTTGGAGCCTCATTATAATCATTTTTCTCAGACGGATGCGTGTAGCAGCCACATCTCTTCTCAGAGATAGCTACCACCATTCGAGCAAGTTGTTTCAGTTCTGCAGTTTTACAGTTTCAACCTATTTTATTTATTCAATAGAAGTTATTGTTCATTGGATATATGTTGTTGTTCTCTATATCTCTGTGTTATTGTATTCAGTATGTTTTTCATTTTGTTCCGCTCATAAATCTGGATCAGTGATATCAAAGCAGTCTACTCTTCATTTATTTTTCTTCATGCATGTCCCCGACAAGATCTGGGTACAAGAAGTTGGGACTCAAACCAGTTGACCCTTTGCAAGATCGGTCGCATCGAGCCCAACAAAAACTCATGGGGGACGAGAAGAAATATGATGGAGTAGGAGATCATTTTAAATTGTTTCTCGAGGAATCCCTTGCACGACAAAGGAACGAAATGATGAACAACTTTGCACAGATTCTTCGATGTCTTCCCACAGGAGACGCATCTTCATCAAGCGGCCATGCAACCCCCTTCAAGGTACAAGTGAATTTTGATATTCCATTATTTGAAGGATTGATAGATGTGGTTGTTGTAGATAAATGGATGAATCTGCTCGAAGGGTATTTTTCGGTCCACAATTTTTCCGATAGGGAAAAGATTACTTTTACACTCCTCAAGGCCATCCCCCATGTTAAGGACTAGTGGGATATTTACTCTGAGCAAAGGCCCATAAAGGATTATGCAATATTTTTGGTCACCCCCAAATGCGATTCCTTCAAGAATTCCATTAAATAATAGTACTACCTTATTGGAAGCTACGAGGACCAGTACACAAGATGGACCACGTTGCGTTAGGAAATGGACTAGGCAATACCATATTTCACCAATATTTTCCATACCCTGCGCACCAAATTGGGTATCAAAGACTCCGAACAAAATCTGGTGCTCAAATACTGAAGCTGTCTGCCTAGACACATTCAAACATAAATGGATTTTCTGGACATCTCATCATTAGGTGCAGCTTATAGATATGTTGTCAAGATCGAGCAAAAATTTAAGCAGAAGAGGAGAGAGTTTGGATCTTCAAACTCCTCATAGTCGAAGCAGGGAAACTGAGGCTCCAACCCAAAAAACAAGGGACAGAGAAAATATTTCCACTCTCAAGATAACCAGTCCAAGATGCAACCCAAAAAGGGTAATGAGAAGTCGAAGAAGGACATGGGAAAGTGGTGTGAATACCATAAAATCCCTTGGCACAACACCGAAGAATGTCGCTCTAAGAAGTCACTGGTGGCCGAGCTAAAAGCTTCTGAGTCATAGGTAGATTCTGACTCCGAATCAAATCCAGAAGGAGGGAAGCAGATTATCAATGTCGAATCCAGTGCCACTGTCATTACCACCAAAGTCCGGCCAATAGAACCAGAACAACCAGAGGAAGAGGAATGCCTCTTTCACTCACAAATGTGGGTAAAGGGGGCTTCGCTTCATTTCATTGTTGATAGTGGAAGTTAGAAGAACATGATCTTAGCAGAGGTCGTCAAGAAGCTATAACTACCGATGACACCACACCTGCAACCATATACCATCGGCTGGCTTCGCCAAGGAAGATATCTTTGCGTCATCCAACAATGTCATCTACCCTACGACATCAAGCCCTTCAAAGACGAGGTATTGTGTGATATTTATCCCCTTGAAGTTTGTGATGTTCTTTTAGGACAACCATATTTGTGGAAGAAACATGTTGTGTATTATTCTAGACCCGGTTGTGTTATTATTACTTTGGGTAGACAATTGTAAAGGATACCAAAGGTAGTGTCTCCTACCCCTATTTCTTTAATCTCTGCTAAGAAATGCGGTAAGGTCATTTCATAGACTGGAAATTTCGTCTTCTTTGTGATCTGTGCTCACATTAAGCAGAAGGTCATTTCCACATCTGTGACCTCTACATAGAGCCTCTCTTTGGAGTAGAAGCAAGTGGATGGGATCGGGGAAGAGTACAGAGACATTGTCTCCTCACCCATCGAGGTACCAACGCACTTCCAAGTCAAGCATCCAATTGAGTGAACCCTTGGTGCACCTCTTCCTAATGGACCAGTCTATCGTCACTCACTAATGGAAAATGACGAAATCAAGTGTGAGATCCAAGAGTTTCTTCAAAAGGGGCACATTAGACCTAGCTCCTCCCCTTTCGGAAGCCCGATTGTACTGATGTAGAAGAAAGACGAGACTTGGCGGCTCTGCATTGATTACAGAGCATTAAAAAAAATCACAGTTAGGAACCAATACCCAATTCCCCGAATTGATGACCTTCTTGACCAACTCAAGGGGGGAAAATGCTTAATAAATATTGACCTAAAGTCTAGCTACCACCAGATTCCCATCGAACCAACTTATGTATGGAATACATCTTTCAAATCTAAGGAAGGTCTCTTCGAATGGTTGTTCATGCCCTTTAGCTTAACAAATGCACCAACAACTTTCATGAGGTTGATGGATGATGTATTGAGACCCTTCACCAACTCTTTTGTGGTGGTATATCTAGATGACATCATCATCTTCAACAGAACTTGGGAGGAGCACATGCATCATATTCAACAAGTTTTGAGCACTCTGCGGCACACAAGCTATATGCCAACTTGGAAAAATGCTCCTATGGCATGAACAGGGTCCAATACTTGGGCTACATTGTTGATGAGAATGGGGTACATGTGGATCCAAGTAAGATCCAATTCATCCGTGACTGGCCAACCACGACCACACTAACTGAGCTTCAGAGCTTCTTGGGACTTGCCAACTTCTACCGACAGTTCGTGTTGGGATTATCTCATATTGCATGGGCCCTCAACCATGTGACCAAGGGCGGTGGCAAGAAAAAGTTCACATGGGGGAAGGCACAACAATGGGCATTTGATTATCTGAAGCATCACTTGTGATCAGCTCCAGTACTCTCCTTACCCGATTTGGAACAACCGTTCGAGATTGACTGATGCATCTGACTATGTTATAGGTGTAGTTCTCACTCAACATGGTCATCCAGTAGCATATCATGGTGAGACACTCTCAGATACCTTTCGAAAATACCCCACCTATGACAAGGAAATATATTCCATTGTGAAATCCTGCCATCAATGGAAACATTACATTCAGGGAAAGGAGACAATCATCCACAATAATCACACACCTTACAGTTCATACAGACACAGGGGAAGTTGCAGAACGACTGCCATCAAAAGTGGTCCACATACCTGTAGTAGTTTCATCTAAACATCAAGTATAAGTTAGGGAGCACAAATCATGTCATTGACTGTCTCAATTGACCTCCCGTGGCTGCACTCACCACCGTGCTCCATTCTTGTGGGCATGAGGCATCTGAGTGGCCCCAACTTTATCTGCGAGATCTTGACTTCGCCACCACCTATCAACTCTTGGGTACAGGTGTGAATGTCGCCAATTTTCACATTCAGTATAGACTATTATGCCATCTGTTCCACCTCTGTATTCCTGCAAGTGAGCATGCAAAGCTTATTTGAGAGGCTCACTATAGTCATATGGCAGGACATTTTGGCGTGGAGAAAATTGTGGTCATTCTACAAATATATATATATATATATATATTGGCCAAAAATTTGACAAGACGTCAGCAAGTATATTAGATCTTGCACTGCCTATGTCATTGTCAAGTCATCCATCAAGAAGCAAGGATTATACACCCCTCTTCCTACTTCCGAGAGGCCTTGGAAATCCATTTCGATGGATTACATGTATGGCCTTTCGTCCACCAAGAAAGGCAATGATTGCGTATTTTTTGTGGTTGATCGGTTTCAAAGATGGCCATTCTCACTGCCTACAAGAAGAGCATCACAGCGGCAGATACTGCCAATCTCTTATTCAAACGAGTGTGGGTCCATTTTGGGATACCATAGACCATCATCTACGATCAGGATATCAAGTTCGTCGGAACATTTTGGTCGAGTCTCTGGTCACTGTTGGACCAAAGCTCACTAAATCCACTGCCTTCCACCCTCAAACCGATGGCCAAACAAAGGTCGTCAATTGGATGATTGTGCACATCCTGTGCATGTCTAATTCTAAGCATCTATGTACATGGGATGAGAGTCTTCCCTATGTTCAACACAGCTATAACAAGGCTCTCCATATCTCCCCCAGCCATAGCCCATTTCAGGTGGGGCTGGGATTCCAACCCTTGGGTCCCATTGATGTTCCGCTACCTCTTACAACCACACAGACAAAAGATTCCAATGTTTAGTCTAAGCCTGAAAAATCCACTAGATTCATTGAGCAGATTCAACACATCCGCCAACATGTCCATGAGATTTTGCAGAAAGCCAATGCTAAGTATAAGCATCTCCATGATCAACACCGGGTATCGCACAAGTTTCAAGTGGGAGACAAGGTCTGGTTATATTTGTAGAAAGAACACCTTACAAAGCCCCATCAGAAGCTTTGTCCACTTTGTTATGGGTCTTAGAATATCACCAAGGCTATGGGTGGAAATGATTTTGAGCTCAACACTCACCCCTTCCTTGGATTGCACCCAATGTTCAATGTGGACCTCCTCTAACCATATTTTCCACCATTATTGGACACCTCAGAGATCGTAGAACAGTTGACACCAACAGATCTCAACCCTGACTACATGGAACATGAATCCACTGATCAAATAGTGGACACATAGGTCAAGGGCACTCGCCAGCAAAGGATCCAACTTTATCAGGTTGTCAAGGCAGGGTAGCTAATACACCAAGGAAAGTGGCTCACCTGATGGGGGCACTCAACACAATGGATACCATTTCTTCCTGATGGGGGAGGATTGATCCAAGTGGATATTGGTGGCCACCCACCTATTCCAATTGGCTCCTCTTGACAATTTTTAGTTCAACACATTTCTCTGTAATGATGACATTTCTTTGTAATTGTGGGTTCTACAATTTCAGGCCTATCCTAAATCCCTACACAACATCTAGGTAGATATTGGTGGCCATCGACCTATTCTGACTGGCTTATTTTGGAATTTTTCATGTCAATACATCTTTTTGTACTTCTAGGGCCATTTTGGGGCCCTAAATAGTGGTTTTTGTCTTGCCACAATCACACTCTATACGAATTCAAAGTTTTATGATATAGTGTATAGTTCTCAAAAAGTCTTTTCCAACGGACTATCATACACCTGAAACGGATGTCGTATGCAAAAGTTACGACCCCGAGAAGTTGAGGTACCAACTTACCCATCGAGGCCCACATAACTTTTGGTGTTTCATCTCCTAGGGTTAGGTTTTTGGATGTCTAGGGTTTTGGAATTCTTGAGTAATGTTCAAAAGGCCTCTGGAGCCTCATTGTAATCATTCTACTCAGATGGATGAGCGTAGCAGCCACATCTCTTCTCAGAGATAGCTACCACCATTTGAGCAAGTCATTTCAGTTCTGCAGTTTTACAGTTTCAACCTATTTTATTTATTCAATAGAAGTTATTGTTCACTGGATATCTATTGTTGTTCTTCATATCTTTGTGTTATTTCATTCAGTCTATTATTCATTTTGTTCCGCTCATAAATCCGGATCAATTGATCAAGACCACAAAAGAATGATATTGGACACACCCCAGAATCTAGTTGACAGAAGGCTACTATATCCATTCCCAATTGGACTAAAACCATCCTTAAGGAAAGTCCAGTTCACTTTGTTGTATGCCTTGGATAATTCCAATTTAAGCAGAAATGAAGGGATCTTAGAAGTGTGGATTGAATGCATAGCTTCTTGTGCAAGGGATGCCGCATCTTGAATTTTCCTCTTGAAAAGGAAGCCAAACTGTTCCTCGGATATGATTTCACTAAGGATAGGTTTTAGTATGTTCACTAAGATTTTTTAGACCACTTTGTACACTACATTACAACAAGAGATAGGACGAAAATCCTCAAAGGAGACTGCTTCTTTTTTATTATGGATAAACACAAAGAATGTAAATTTCATCACCCCCAAGACGTTTCCACTCCACTTAGATTCACGCATCACCTTTAGAAGATCCTCTTACAGAAACTCGAAAAAACCAGTATAAAATTCAAATGATAAGTCGATCGTCCCATCGATTTTGCTTCATTTCATTGAGAAGAGGGTTTCTTCCAACTCAACTTTCATGACCTCTACTTCCAATGAATCATTCATATCTTTAGTGATATCCTTTGGGAAAATTCTAAGGACTTCTAACATTTCCCTGATAGGACAACTTGTCTGATCGAATCTTTGTATCGGGAACTGAAGTGGATCACATATTCCTCTGCTTTTTCCTTAAAGGAAATATCCTAACTCTCATCTTGATTGGAGACCTCCCAAATCATGTTAAGTTTTTTACATAAGTTGGCATATTTGTGAAAGAACTTGGTATTGTTGTCACCTTCTACCAGCCAGACCCATGTATTTTTAACCTCCAAGTAGCTTCTTCCTTAGCCAACAAATCTTGTCTAAGGGCCATCATATTCTTCAAGGAGGAATCCTCCTCATCAAAAAATATTTTGGAGTTGTTGGACTTGAAAACGGAATCGATCTTCGACTCCACCTCCTTGAGCTATTCTTGGGAGTGTTAGTTGAATTTCAACACCCACTCTTTCATCACCTTTTTTACTTTTAGAATATTATCATGGAACTACTACATGTATGACACTCTTACTTCATCATGAATATGGGTCCAAGTAGAAAGGATTAAATTACTATATTCTTCCTCCTTTAAGCATATGTGGTCAGACTTAAGAGGTGTAGACAACTTTTGCTCAATAGATTCCATCTTCAAGAAAATGGGAAGGTGGTTGGAGCTTCCTCTAGATCCAATCCAAGATTTAATGCATCGAGGCCCTTCTAGCATAGATTCTGAGATCAAGAATATGTCTAGCCATTTAGAGACTCCTTCCTCTCATTTCCTACCATTCCTCCATGTCTTCATAATCTTAGGAGGCTCAAGATCAATTAGGTGAAAATATTCCAAGAGGTGCAAAAAGAAGCCTTCAAAAAGATCCTTATGGGGATTCAAACCCCAAACTTCCTTGAGAGACAAAGTGAAGTTGAGGTCACTCCCTCATATTGTAAGTTTTAAACCTGTGAAGTAAAGAAATGCATATAGATTCTTAAGAAAAACAAAATTTAATCAAGCGCTCATACACAGAGTACACAGAGATTTTACACCAGAAACCCTCAACTGGGAAAACCTTTCTTATATTCATTATATAGAATTTCACCATTCACCATAAAATATATATACAATGTTTTTAGGTATTCTGTAGATACCAAAACCTGAATCCCTTAATCCGGGATTAATTTACAAAACCGCTAAAAATAGAAAAAATCGCCCCAAAAAAAAAAAATCGAGGCGCTGCCCTAAACGCTATGCGTAACCGGGGGGGGGGCATACCTACCCCCCCTGGGACCCCCCTAGGAAAGCGTCTGACGCACACGACACAAAGAACACTACTAGAGGGATCGTCAGACGCAATTGTCATATCTGACACGCCCACACACACACATGCAAAGAATATAACACATACCCAGCATTCTCCCACTTGTTGTTTTCTTTGCATCCAGGGGTCCAGGGGGTTATATAGTCAACAATCCGGGGAAACAATGCCCATTGTTACTCTACACTAGGAGAAATTTTTTGTGCTCACAGACTTTGTCAATGAATTTGCAACATTCTTCAAAGTGTCAACCTTTTCCAGCAACACTTTCTTTTCCTCAACCATGTCTCTCACAAAGTGATACTGAACATCAATATGCTTTGTCTTCGAATGATAAGATGGGTTCTTTTCCAGGAAGATTGCACTCTGACTGTCACAATCTAATCTCACTGCTTGTTGTACCAACCCAATACCTAAACACAATATTTGTAACCATACTGCTTCCTTGCTTGCATGAGTCGCTTCCATGTATTCAGCTTTTGTAGTTGAGAGTGCCACTACAACCTGTCTTTTGCTCATCCAACTGAATTCTCCTCCAAATAGGTTAAACACATACCCACTTGTATATCTTCTACAATCCAGATCTCCAGCCCAGTCTGCATCAACAAATCCATGTATGTCCACCACTCTGTCCAATCTTGGTCTTCCTTGGTAGCACAATCCATAACTGGTAGTGCCACGAAGATACCTGAAGACCCTCTTTACTGTTGTCCAATGCTCCTTACCTAGTTTTGACATATACCTACTCTAAACTCCCACTGCATGTGCAATGTCCAGTCTAGTATAGACCATTACATACATCAAACCGCCAACTGCACTGGCATACAGAACATGGGACATGTCCTCTTCTTCTTCCTGTGTCTTGGGACACTGATTTGCAGATAACTTTACACCTATAGGAATAGGAACCTTGATCGGTTTACTTCCATGCATATTAAACCTATGCAATATCGTCTCAACATATTTTCTCTGATTCAACCATAGTTTCTTGTTTGCACGATCTCTTTTAATCTCCATTCCCATAATGAAGTTAGCAACACCGAGATCCTTCATGTCAAATTTGGAGGATAGTTGCGATTTCACCTCCTTGATAACATCCATGTTATTTCCTACCAACAACATGTCATCAACATACAACACTACATAAATGAAGTTATTACCAACCTACTTGGAATATACACAATGATCAACCCTGCTTCTTACAAATCCCAATCCAAGGATGTATGTGTCAAACTTTTGGTACCACATCCTAGGTGATTGCTTCATACCATATAGTGACTTCTTTAGCTTACTAGCCAACTCTTTCTTTCCCTTCACTACAAATCCTTCTGGTTGCTTCATGTAGATTTCTTCTTCTAGATCCCCATGTAGGAATGATGTCTTCACATCCATCTGTTCCACTTCAAGATCAAAAGCAACAACAATAGATAAAATAAAT
>ML787976.1:208527-218920 GCA_009831015.1 Picea engelmannii
TAGAATTGAATTTCATTCGAAGATATATTGGGTGAAGATCATCTCTCACACTTGCATCTGACAGAGTAATAATGATAGGGCATGATATTCTGCTGAAAAAACTACGATTTGGCTGCAGTTGAAAATCCTTGCCCAAATTTTTCGAACCCGTGATTCCTCATAATCACAACCATTTGATCCCTATGTGGAGTACAGGAGGTTATCATGGGGTCAATCGCCTCCAATATCACGTAAAAGATATGACAGATCAATTCGTGGAGAAAAAAGATATCATGTTGTTCCACTTTGCACACAACGAATCCCCTCAGAATAGATCTCAACGGAAACTCGTTACCGACAATCAGATTCACCTCCATTTTACAGTAACAAACTGGCCCGTGGCCAAGCATTGAAGGAATGGGTCCTGTGATATTGTTCTGCGACAACATTAGCACACTCAGATTGGACAAATTACCATTTTTGGTTAGCTAAAAGCACTAACATTGGCATACCACCATTAACAGACGATGAGTTGAGATCCAGAACCCTTAATGCACTGAGTTGGAATCCATACCGATATGGATCTAGGCAAGAGAAAGTGAGACTCATTGAATCTCTCCAGAAATGTAAGATTCTGCAAACAATCGACGAAAATTTTTGGATTCCGTGACCCCACTACTGTCCTCTTGAATCCAGACAAATTTATATATATAACACACCCTTCCCTGCATTCAATCCCTATCCATATTGTGCAGGGATTGACCTTCTTAGGCCACTCGGGCTCAGTAGGAAGGTCGCAGCCACACATAGAGGGCCATTCATATCATATCAGCGGGTCAATCACGATCTATCGATCCTTCCTGCAAGCTCCCTCTGAACTGGTTGACTACCTGCCACAACACGAATTTGAGGCCATCTTTTATTTCCTTCTGTTCCAAACACGCAATCTTTTTCCATCCGGACTCACGTGATTCAAGTGTCTTTGGAATCGTTTCGACGAGCTCTTCGATCTGGCATAGTTAGTTCCAAAATTCGAGATAGAAAATGTTTGGCCATTTTCTTCATTAAGGAGGATATATGTCCCCATGTAAATTGGAAACTTGGAAAACAACAGAATTATAGTTTGCAGAAATATCATCAACTGCTTACCCAACGGACACCAAGCACTTTCTTCCTGTAATCGTTCTTTTACAATGGTTGAAGGAGCCTCCTTCTTCGTGGTCTCTTTCAGAATCTGCCTGTTGCTTGGTTTGTGGATAATTTCGGGATGTAACTTCCAACACTTGTTCTCCCAATGGCCATTGATTTTGCAGTAACTGCAAAAATTCCTTCGCTTTCCATTCAACCGTGCATTCCTGACGGAAGGACTTGGAAGGTGTGTTTTTTTCTTTGTCTCACTTCTCGTGGACACGTATGTCTTTTTAACCCAAACTTTCTTCATATGATCCTTGGCTACATCATGGTCATATGATCCTTGGCTACATCATGGTTAGAAGACTTATAACCATAATCATTTTTCTTATATGTAAGAAAAGAATTGAAATGTCATTTATACTTTCCTAAGTGGTTTTTGCTCTTATGAGGACAAGTTGGCTTGATTCCTTTCATGGAATCTAACGGTGAAGAGATGGTTTTTGCTTCAGCAAATTTTGAGCATTCTCCAATCTCCTCTTGACCGTATCTCAAACTGGCAAATCATTGTCTTTGTACCACCTTCAATGGCTGAGCGATTCCTTGGCCATGAATGCCAAGTTCACCTCCTTTGTATCCCATCCTCGTGAGGAGATTCATGCCCACGTTATTTTCATACTGATAAAACATTGAACATGACGAAGCATCATATCCCTCAGTTTGAGTTTGTGCATCCATGACAGAAGGCTCTTTGTCTTCCATTCTTTCACCAAGCTGCAACTTAGCCAAGAGATCATCCTTGGTTTGCAATTCAAGTTGCAATTCTTCAATAATTTTGTTAAGGATTTCTCCATGAATCTGAGACCTCTCTTGAAGCTCTTGATTCTCTTCTTCTGCAACCCACAAAAGTCTCCTCAACTCTTCATTCGGCTTGACTGCACTGGTTGATTCTTCCAACTCTTTGAGCCACACTTGCTTCGTTCCTTTGCCCATGGTGATATTCACAATCTGTAAAACTGGTCAAACCTCGCTTGATACTACTTGATCTGAAAACTTGGTGAGAAATCTTCTTACATCCAAATCTTCAAAATAAGATCTTTTACTAACAAAATTGCATGTGAATAAGGGAAATTTGATTAATTAACCATGCTTCATTAAGGAGATAATCACATATAGTTGTCAAACTATTGTGTATGTTTATAAATAAAAGCTCTACTTAACCAAGTGAAAATGCATCAAAATCACACATACAACATTGACAACAATATGATAACAAATTTCACCAGACCCCCTGGCTAGGTCTCTGGATTCATAAATCCCATGAATCTGCTTTAATGATTCTACTTCAAAAGGGATACATAAACAAGCCTACAACCTGTTTCTCCTTTACAAAGACATCCTCTGAATCAATAAGCTCTCAATAAGATTTCCACAAGCTCTTTTCTTTCTCCTCCTCCTCTTATTGACCCCCAAGAAGGGTTTATATAACATCTCCATCTCAACCACATCAAGATTTTCATGGAGATAATATCTCTCAAGATCCCCTAAATTAGGATCTTGGCATATCTCAAGGGATTGGTTTGAGAATATCTCTCAACCATCCATGAAGATCTCAACTCTACTTAGGACTCTCCTTGAGACTAGGGATTGAAAGTCAACATGTCTTTGCACCAAATAATCCCTTTTTAATAATGAAAAATACATAATTATGAGAACCCTATCTCATGTATTAAACATTTTACAAATGACATTTTGCCCCTAAATATCAACAAGACATATCTCTAGCATGTGAAGTCCAATTGACTTCATTCTAAATGCATTGGGAAGCTCAGTGTGAGCTCTTTGTTGACTGGACAATGTTGGCAGTATTTGAAGCCAACTGAAAATGTGTCGATTGTGAATATCCTCCTAGATCAATTCCCCAAAACTGACATATATGAGAGAATCTCCAAAGTATTTTTCTTGCAAGATCTAGGCTAAAAACATAGGGATTTTTATCCCCCAACCTCCCAATCTCTTAGGCTTGGCTAACATAAACCATTTAACAAGTGTGATACCATCCAGACTGTGGCTACCTGACCATAAGAATTGAAATCTCTTTTTGTGAATTTTGGTAAAAAAACCTTTAGGAACTTTTGCAATAGAGATCCAATATACAAGAATACTCTATAATATTGATTTGAGAAGAATCAACCTTCCCTCTATCGATAGCCACATGTTAACCCACAGTGAAACCCAGGCTTCAATTTTCTTGTAGTGCCACAACCTGTCTTTGAAACTATAAGCATTTGAATTTGGAATAAATCCCAAGTACTTGAAACCTCCAGCTAGACATTTCCTAAGGAAAGGTAAAGCACTCTCCAAGAGGGGAGTCATATCTTCCTAGGGGAAGGAATAATGAACACGAGACTTCATCCAATTGATTTCCATTCTAGTGGTCTGGTAGAAAAGGTCCAAAATACACCTGAGACCCTAAAATTCTTACGTCGGACCTGCACCAAACATGAGGATGTCATCAATGAAAAGAAGATGAGAGATAACTCTGGTAGGAGAGATATTGAGACCTTTTATCTCTCCTTGACACCTTTCATGACACATTAATTTACTGAGACCTTCTGCAATTAGAAGGAAAAGGATAAGGGAGAGGGGGAATACTTTCCTGAGCCCCCTCAAGGCTCCAAAAAAATTTGAAGGGGAGCCATTGATGATCCAGGTGGATATTGGTGGCCACCCACTTATTCCAACTGGCTCCTCTTAACGGTTTTTAGTTCAACACGTTTCTCTGTAATGATGGCATTTATTTTTAATTATGGGTTCTGCACTTTCGGGGATTTCCTAAGCCCTACACAGCATCCAGGTGGATATTGGTGGCCACCCACCTATTCCAACTGGCTTATTTTGGAAGTTTTCATGTCAGTACATCTTTTTGTACTTCCATGGTCGTTTTGGGGCCTTAAACAATGTTTTTTTGGCTTGCCACATTCAAACTATAAACGGAGTTAAATAGAGTTGAATTTTGATGAAATAATGTGTATTTCTCGAAAATACCTTTCCAATGGGCTATCACACGCCTAAAACGGAGGTCGTATGCAAAAGTTACTACCCCGGGAAGTTGAGGTACTAACTTACCCATTTGAGCCCACATAACTTTTGGCGTTTCATCTCCTAGGATTAGGTTTTTGGATGTATAGGGCTTTGGAATTCATGAGTAATGTTAAAAATTCCTCTGGAGCCTCATTGTAATCATTCTGCTCAAACAGATGTGCGTAGCAACCACATCTCTTCTTAGAGATAGCTACCACCATTCGAGCAAGTTGTTTCAATTTTGCAGTTTTACAGTTTCGGCCTATTTTTTTTATTCAATAGAAGTTATTGTTCACTGGATAACTGTTGTTGTTATCTGTATCTCTATGTTATTGTAGTCAGTCTATTATTCATTTTTTTCCGCTCATAAATCCGAATTGGTGATATAAGAGCGATTTTCTCTTCATTTTTTTTTCTTCGTGCATGTCCCAGACAAGATCAGGGTACAAGAAGTTGGGACTTGAAGTAGTCAATCCTTTGCAATATCGATCGCGCTGAGCCCGACAACAACTCATGGGGGACGAGAAGAAATATGATGGAGCAGAAGATCATTTTAAATTGTTGCTTGAGGAATCCCTTACACGACAAAGGAATGAAATGATGGACAACTTTGCACAGATCCTTCTGTGGTTGCCCACGGGAGACAGATCTTCATCAAGCATCCATGCAACCCCCTTCAAGGTACAAGTAAATTTTGATATTCCATTTTTTGAAGGACTAATAGATGCGACTGTTGTAGATAAATGGATGAATCTGCTCGAAGGGTATTTTTTGGTCCACAATTTTTCCGATAGGGAAAAGATTACTTTTGCGCTCCTCAAGGCCATCCCCCATGTTAAGGACTAGTGGGATACTTACTCAGAGCGAAAGTCCATAGAGGAAGCTACAATATTTTTGATCACCCCCACAAGGGATTCCTTCATGGATGCCATTAAAGAATAGTACTACTCTATTGGAAGCTACGAGGACCAGTACACAATATGGACCACGTTGCATTGGGAAAGGGACCAGATAGTACCAAATTTCACCAATATTTTCCATACCCTGGGCACCAAATTGGGTATCAAAGACTCTGAACGACATCTAGTGCTCAAATATTGTAGTTCTCTGCATAGATACCTTCAAACAAAAGTGGATTTTCTGGACATCTCATCATTAGGTGCGGCTTATAGATATGTTGTCAAGATCGAGCAGAAATTTAAGCAGAAGAGGTGAGAGTTTGGATATTCAAAGTCCTCACACTCAAAGCAATGAAAATGCAGCTCCAACCCACAAAACAAGGGACAGAGGAAATATTTCCACTCTCAAGACAACCAGTCCAAACCGAAACCCAAGAAGGGTAATGAGAAGTCAAAGAAGGACACGAGAAAGTGGTGTGAATACCATAAAATCCCTTAGCACAAGACCAGAGAATGTCACTCCAAGCAGTCATTGGTGGTCGACCTGAAAACTTCTAAGTCAAAGGAAAATTCTAACTATGAATCAAATACAAAAGGAGGGAAGCAGATTATCGATGTCGAACCCATCGCCATTGTCACTACCACCAAAGTTCACTTCATTTCATTGTTGATAGCGGCAGTCAAAAGAAACTGATCTCAGCAGAGGTCATCAAGCGGTTGGACCTACCAATGACACCACACCCGTAACCATATACCATCGGCTGGATTCTCCAAGGAAGAGATCTTCGCATCATCCAACAATGTCATCTACCCTACGACATCAAGCCCTTCAAAGATGAGGTATTGTGTGATATTTATCCCCTTGAAGTTTGTGATGTTATTTTAGGACAACCATATTTTTAGAAGCGACATGTTGTGTATGAGTCTAGACCCCATAGTGTTATTATTAATTTGAATAGACAATTGTATAGGATACCAGAGGTAGTGTCGCCTACCACTATTTCTTTAATCTCTACTAAGCAATGCAGTAAGATCATTTCACAGACCGAAAAGTTCATCTTCTTTTTGATCCATGCTCACAGTAAGTAGAAGGTCATTTCCACATCCGTGACCTCTACACAGAGCCTCTCTTTGCAGCACAAGAAACTGGATGGGATTGTGGAAGAGTACATAAACATCTTCTCCTCACCGACCAAGGTACCAATGCACTGCCAAGTCAAGCATCCAATTGATCGAATTGTCGGTGCACCTCTACCTGATGGACCAATCTATCATCGCTCGCTGATGGAAAATGACGAAATCAAGCGTGAGATACAAGAGCTGCCTAAAATGGAGCATATCAGACCTAGCTCCTCCCCTTGCGGAAGCCTGATTGTACTGGTGTAGAAGAAAGATGGGACCTGGTGGCTCTGCATTGATTACAGAGCATTAAAAAAAATCACAATCAAGAACCAGTACCCAATTCCCCGAATTGATTACCTTCTTGACCAAATCAAGGGGGAAAAGTTATTTAGCGAGATTGACCTAAATTCTGGCTACCACCAGGTTCCCATCAAACCGACTGATGCATGGAAGACACCTTTCAAATATAAATAAGGTATCTTCGAATGGTTGTTCATGCCCTTTGGCTTAACAAATGCACCAACAACTTTCATGAGGTTGATGGATGATGTATTGAGACCCTTCACCAACTCTTTTGTGGGTGTATATCTGGATGACATCTTCATATTCAACAGAACTTGGGAGGAGCATGGAAAAGTTCACATGGGGGAAGGCACAACAACGAGCATTTGATGATCTGAAGCATTGCTTGTGCTTAGCTCCAGTACTCTCCTTTCCCGATCTGAAACAACCTTTCGAGATTGAGACTGATGCATCTAACAATGTTGTAGGTGCAGTTCTCACTCAACATGGTCATCTAGTAGGATACCATAGTGAGACACTCTCATATACCATCCAAAAATACCCCACTTATGATGAGGAAATGTATTCCATTGTGCAAGCCTGCCATCAATGGAAACATTACATTTTGGGAAAGGAGACAATCATCAAAACTAATCACAATCCTCTATAATTCATATAGACATAGGGGAAGTTGCAGAATGAACGCCATCAAAAGTGGTCCACATACCTACAGTAGTTTCATATCAACATCAAGTATAAGATAGGGAGCACAAATCGTGTCATTGACTGCCTCAGTCAACCTCCCATGGTTTCACTCACCACCATGCTCCATTCCTGTGGGCATGAGGCATATTAGTGGCCCCAACTTTATCAACGAGATCTTGACTTCGCCGCCACCTATAATCTCTTGGGTACATGCGTGAATGTCACTGATTTTCACATTCAAGATGGACTATTATGCCATATGGGCCACATTTGTGTTCCTGCAAGTGAGCGTGCAAATCTTATTTGGGAGGCTCACTACAGTTGGATGGCAGGACATTTTGGCATGGAGAAAATTTTGGTCATTCTACAAAAACATTTTTATTGGCCAAAAATTTGGCAGGACATTAGCAAGTATATTGGATCTTGCATTGCCTATGTCATTGTCAAGCCAGTGATCAAGAAGAAAGGATTATACACCCCTCTTCCTACTCCTGAGATGCCTTGGGAATCCATCTCAATGGATTAGATGTATGGCCTTCCATCCACCAAACAAGGCAATGATTGTGTATTTGTGGTGGTTGATCGGTTTTCAAAGATGGTCATTCTCACTGCCTGCAAGACGAGCATTACAGCGACAAATAATGCCAAGATCTTCTTCAAACAAGTGTGGTTCCATTTTGGGATGCCATAGACCATCATCTCCGATTGGGATAACAGGTTCCTCAACACATTTTGTTTGAGTCTCTGGTCACTATTGGACCAAATCTCATTAAATCCACTTGCTTCCACCCTCAAACCGATGGCCAAACAGAGGTCATCAATCGGATGATTGTGCACATCTGGTGCATGTATAAATCTAATAATTCACATACATGGGATGGGATTCTTCTCTATGTTCAACACAACTACAACAACCCTCTCCATAGCTCCACCATCCATGGCCCATTTTAGCTGAGGCTAGGATTCCAACCCTTGGGTCCCATTGATGTTGCACTACCTCTTGAAACCACACAGACAAAATCTTCCCATGTTCATTCTAAGGCTGAAAAAGCCACTAAATTCATTGAGAGGATTCAACACATCCACCAATAGGTCCATGATATTTTACACAAAGACAATGCTAAGTACAAGAAGTTCCATGATCAACACTAAGTATCGCACAAGTTTCATGTGGGAGACAAGGTCTAGTTATATTTGCAGAAAGAACACCTTACATGGCCCCATCAAAATATTTGTCCACTTTGCTATGGGCCTTACATTGTCACCAAGGCTATGGGTGACAATGATTTTAAGATCGACACTCCCCCCTTCCTTGGATTGAACCCAATGTTCAATGTGGACATCCTCTAGCCATATTTTCCACCATTATTGGACACCTTAGAGATCGAAAAATAGTTGACACCAATAAATCTCAACCCTGATTGCATGGAAAATGAATCCATTGATAAAATAGTGGACACATAGGTCAAGGGCACTCACCAGCAGAGGATCCAACTTTATCAGGTTGTCAAGGCAGGGTAGCTCCTGCACCAAGGCAAGTGACTGACCCAAGGGAAAATTCAATAGAAATTTCATCAGCTGATGGAGGCACTCAACACAATGGAGACCATTTCTTCTTGATGGGGGAGGGCTGATCCAAGTGGATATTGGTGGCCACCTACCTATTCCAATTGGCTCCTCTTGACAATTTTTAGTTTAGCACGTTTCTATGTAATGATGACATTTCTTTGTAATTATGGGTTCTGCACTTTCAGGGATATCCTAAATCCCTACACAGCATCCAGGTAGATATTGGTGGCTTCCGACCTATTCCAACTGGCTTATTTTGGAAGTTTTCATGTCAGTACATCTTTTTGTACTTCTAGGGTCATTTTTGTTGGATCATGTTGTCATTGATGCCAATGGTTTGATTGATTGATGTCAAGTGATTGATTGATGTCAAAGGATTGATTGATTGATGATTAATGTAATATAATATGTATTTTCCTTGATGAGAATGCATAGATGAAGATGGATCAATGAGTTGTCATTGATATGATGAATATGGATAGCTCAAGAATCTTGGATGAGATATTGGAAAGTCAAAGACCACCATGTGATAAATCAGGTCTTGGCTACAAAGGAGAAGATACACATGTTGAAGCAAGCAGCTCAAAGAAGCATGAGGTAAGTCCATCAAAGAAACAAGACAATGTTGCAAAGAAACCATCTACACAAGGCAAAGAAAATTTCAAAAGTACAAAGTAAGGAAGACATCAATAAGCCATTCTCGGGACACCAAAGAAAAGGTATGAAAGTATTTTTCATGGACATTGTTATTCATGTAATGGATATGGTCACAAAGATTTTGAATGTAATATAACACCATGAGGTTTTGGAGACGTGATCAAGTAGGACACATTGTTGTTCACTGTAACACTATGAGATGCTACAGCTGTAGTGGATTTGGCCACAAATCCCAGGATTGCTGGAACACAAGAAGAAATTCCATGATGAGGACTTCACATAGCATGGCTAGAAGAAGGAATGAAGTAAGAAAGGGAGATATCTTTGAAAATATGGATGCTCAGAGCTCAAGTTGTGAGGAGAAGGGTCATCTACAGAAGTGGGTGAAGAAGACAGAGCAGACAGATCAGAATGAAAGACTGAAGGGAAGTACAAAAGTGTCATCTACTGAAGCACACATGGGTGACAGTAGTGATAGTTGTGTGCATATGTGGGCTGACCTTGAATATGTCGCGTACACACATGCTCTGTTGTGCAACAGACCGCGTATATGTGGTAAAGCCTTGAGAAAAAGGCTATGCACATGGATTGCAGCTTGATGTGATGGTATAACACTTTGTTGCAGGGTCTAACATTGTTTGTTGCAGGTTCTGACACTATTTGTTGCAGGTTTAAGTGTTCATCTATTGGATTATGTAAAATAAAATCTTGAGTGCATGACACTAACCCATGAGTATGGATTGATGTTGATCTGTTGGTGTACATGGCTGGTACATATTTGAGTTTCATTGATATATATATATCATGATGTATTATTAGAATCATATGTTGATATCATGGTGCATGCATTTTTCATGTGGATTGGGCTACATAATGGTACATATGGTTGGTGAGTTGATGAGGTGATCATGTTGTACATCATTGTTGATCTATAGTTGATGCATGATTGGTACTTTTCTAGTACA
>ML787976.1:234464-261055 GCA_009831015.1 Picea engelmannii
TAGTTCAATAGTCAATATACTGAGTATGTTGTGGTTCACAATGTGTTGTTGTAAACTTCACTAGTTCTCCTTCAAATATGTCTAACTACTGCTGCCAACATTTATGTCCATGAAACAAAATCAAATTCATAAAAACAGAAACAAAACATATGCAAAACAGAGTAAGTAAAGATCTCCAAACAATTGTATAATCGAAATCCTAGTCTAAACTATATTGTTATCATCTGAAAGAATTAAGATTCAACTAATCTAACATCTATATTATTGAAATCAACTACTAACACTAATCTATAAGGATGTTGACCTTTGTTGGGCGGTGGGCCCTTGCCGCTTCAACAGGTCAGTGACTGGAGTCTACAGTAAGCTTTCTTTCAATCCACACATTCCTCTTACTTAAATTTCAAAACAAAGAATTAAACTATGCTAACAAATCAACTCACATTCATTCATAAATGATCAAGACCTGGAAATAAATGGCATCCTTCTATTAAACTTCAACTCAGAATGTGTTCTACAATATGTAACGCTGCTTCACATGTTGGATTATACTAACTCTCTACTACTTCCACCATCCTTGCCATGACTATTTAAACAATCTTAGTCGTGAAACACAAGGAGGTGAAATCTTTAGCAAATCAGTCAATTGTCAAATTTATATATTCGGTTACATATTTTAAGATTCATCCTCATGACACGAAGTGTATGAGGATGAAGCAATAAACAAACAAGCTTATCATAACCTTGCTAGATCTTTAATGATTCAGAAAACATCCAACAATTATCTTTAGTACGATATGGAGCTAAACTTGGTATATTATGCTTCCTATATTGGTACCGGATCGTGACAGGTGAGATTCAGAAAATGGTACCGGATCCAAACAGTGCACAAGTGGTTGGTACCGGATCGCGATAGTCTGCGGCTGTTGGTACCGGATTGCGAAAGGTGAGATTCAATACCGGATCTGAATGGAAGGTGCGTTTGGTACCGGATTCGGATACTGGCAATCTGGCGCATAAGTACCGGATGGATGAGCTGGTACAGAAAGGCTAGACTCATCTAGAGGTCAAAGGTTATACATGGCAAATTAAAACATTAATACATGAAACATTTAGTCTCCTAGCTCAATAAACCACAAAAATGCATGAATTAATTATACTTTACCTTATGACCTCATCAATGGCTAATGGTAGTGCTCTTTGTCATTTATCTAAGCTTAGGTAAGCCAAAAAGGTATATATGAGGAGTATAATAGGGTAGTGGAGATGTCAATTTAGAGGCTCAACAATCATTCTTCTCGGACAGATGCACGTAGCAGCCACATCTCTTCTCAGAGATAACTACCACCATTTGAGCAAGTTGTTTCAGTTCTGCAATTTTATAGTTTTAGCCTATTTTATTTATTCAATAGAAGTTATTGTTCACTGGATATCTGTTGTTGTTCTTTGTATCTTTGTGTTATTGTATTCAGTTTGATATTCATTTCATTCTGCTCATAAATCTGTATCAATTGATCAATACCACAAAAGAATCATATTGGACACACCCAAGAATCTAGTTGACATAAGGCTACTATATTCATTCCCAATTGGACTAAAACCATTCTTAAGGAAAGTCTAGTTAACTTTGTCGTATGCCTTGGATAAGTCTGATTTAAGCATAACTGAAGGGATCTTAGAAGTTTGGATTGAGTGCATATCTTCTTGTGCAAGGGCTATTGCATCGTGAATTTTCCTCTTGAAAAGGAAGCTAAATTGTTCCTCGGATATGATTTCACCGAGGATAGGTTTTAGCATGTTCACTAATATTTTTTAGAGCACTTTGTACACTACATTAAACAAGAGATATGACAAAAATCCTCAAAGGAGACTGCTTCTTTTTTATTATTCATAAACACAGAGAATGTAGAGTTCATCACCCCCAAGACGTTTCCACTCCATTTAGATTCACGCGTCACCTTTAGAAGATCCTCTTTCAGAAGCTCGAAAACACTAGTATAAAATTCAACTGATAAGTCGATCATCCCATCAATTTTTCTTCATTTCATTAAGAAGAGGGTTTCTTCCAACTCATCTTTCATGACCTCTTCTTCCAATGAATCATTCATATTTTTAGTGATATTCTTTGGGAAAATTCTAAGGACTTCTAACATTTCCCTGATATGACAACTTGTCTAATCGGATATTTGAATAAGGCACTGAAGTGGATCACAGAATCCTTTGTTTTTTCCTTAAAGGACATATCCTAACTCCCATCTTGATTGGAGACCTCCAAAATCATGTTAAGGTTTTACAGAAGTTGGCATATTTGTGAAAGAACTTGGTATTGTTGTCACCTTCTGCCAGTCAGACCGGACATATTTTTAACCTCCAAGTAGCTTCTTCCTTAGCCAAAAAATATTTTCTAAGGGCCATCATATTCTTCAAGGAGGAATCCTCCTCATTGAAGAAGATGTTGGAGTTGTTGGACTTGAAAAGGGAATCGATCTTTGACTCCACCTCCTTGAGCTATTCTTGTGAATGCTAGTTGAATTTCAACACCCACTCTTTCATCAATTTTTTTACTTTCGGAATATTATCATGGAACTACTACATGTATGACACTCTTAATTCATCATGAAGATGATTCCAAGTATAAAGGATTAAATTACTATATTCTTCCTCCTTTAACCATATGTGGTTGAACTTAAGAGGTGTAGACAAATTTTGCTCAATAGATTCCAGCTTCAAGAAAATGGGAAGGTGGTTGGAGCTTCCTCTAGATCCAATCCAAGATTTAATGCACCAAGGCCCTTACAGAAGACATTCTGAGATCAAGAATATGTTTATCCATTTAGAGACTCCTTCCTCCCCTTTCCTACCATTCATCTACATCGTCATAATCTTAGGCAGCTCAAGATCAATTAGCTGAAAATATTCCAAGAGGTGCAAAAAGAAGCCTTCCAAAAGATTCTTGTGGGAATTCAAACCCCAAACTTCCTTGAGAGAGAGGGTGAAGTTGATATCACTCCCCTTGATGACATTGTCTCCTGAAAGGATTTTTGAGGAAGACATGCCATCCCATAAGATATTTTTATATGCATAATGGTCGTAGAGATTGATAAACCAAAAATAATATCCCATGTCCTGAACTTCCTAATCCATCGAAATTCTTGAATTCAACAATGAGGAAGAGATGAGTTTTATTTTAGGACTCTAGGATGGAACAAGACCCCCATAGTGGAAATCTGAGTCAAGAGAGTAGAAGGAATAGACTTTTAGCTAAGGAGAG
Source organism: Picea engelmannii (assembly GCA_009831015.1). Taxonomy (NCBI): domain Eukaryota; kingdom Viridiplantae; phylum Streptophyta; class Pinopsida; order Pinales; family Pinaceae; genus Picea; species Picea engelmannii. The sequence goes on from ML787976.1 coordinate 237,733, forward strand.
AGAGAGACTACACGGCCTTAGAGCCATCACATATGGTTTCTTGAAGAAAAATTACATTTAGATCGCAAGAACTCACCAGACGTTTGAGGGTTGGCATTTTGGAGGCACTCTTGATGCCACAAGCATTGAATGAAATGAAAATCATGGATTCTTCTTAGAGTGGGAATTCCTTGCTCTAAGGGCATGAAGAATAGTTGCTTGTTTTCCATTCTATATATCCTTCTTGTCTTGCAATTTTGCTAGAGAAAGATGTGATTTACGTCCCGCCTAGGATCCAACCACCTTTTCTAAAGTTATAAGTTATAAATCCACTGATAGCATCGTCATCTTTTGGAATTTTATGGGATTGGATAAGATATACAAAGAACCGAGAGGGATTAATTGACTTTTAGGTATGGAATGTTCTGAAGCCTCTGATTTAATCAAAGACACTTCCTTGAGACTAGCGTTTGTATCCAAGTCAAAAGGAAGAGGGATAGGGAGAGGGTTTTCATAAAGTAGAACCTTCTCATGCAATTTTTCAACCACCTTCATACTAACTATTGACTTGGGACATGATTAGAGAGAATAAGACCATGCTAGAGAGGGCAGGGCGAGAGACAAACATGGACCAGGAATAGAAGAGACATAAGCCTTAGCTGAAACCCGGGGATTTGAAGGAAAGGAGGGGGAGAAAAGGAACTTGCCCAATAAATGCACATTTGACTTTGTAAATGATTTAGATACATCATGAGTTTCCACCTTGTTAGAAGGATTATTTGCGCAGTATGCTCCTCACGTCACGTGTTCTCTTTGCACACTGGTGTGAACACCGCATTACGCTTCCAAATTTTTTTGGAAGGCACCCTCTTCCTGGGAGGAGATGGACACCTATCGAATGTGTTACTGGTCTGATGTCACCCATAACATCTAAATGGGACTTGAAAATAATCAATATTTTGCATCCATGAACAACCCTCTGCTATCATTTCAATTTCTTTCAGCAAGTCCACCTTCAATTCAACCTCCACCTACAACCAAGCCCATATACAATCCGATTTAATATTCCATCATGATGAACCTCCACACCTTGTTATTGATAAAATACAGAACTTATTTGTTCCAGAAATAAAATAAAAATGGCATCCCAAGAAGGAGAATCTGTTATACCAAAGAAGAGATTGGTTCACTACTAGGGTCAGAGTGGACTATCCATTCTTGAAGGGATAAGCCCGAGGGACTCCAGATCCAATCCTTCTCAAGAATTGATTGCAAAATATTTCAGGGAGTTGAACTTGAAAAATAACCATCCCTTGACTAGAACTTGAAAGACATGCCTATACCCCAGGACTGGCATCCAAGAAACATCAATCCATTGCTCCATAATTTCAGGGTAGATAGTCTTCCCACAAAAGTGCCCAACCGTTTTTTTACCCAGAAGCTCCAGAGAATTATCCATTGAAAAATCCTCCCTGACCACCATTCCAACTCTATATTTACATTCCCTAATGCATAAAAAAAAAATTCATTACAGGAAGGAGGCTTGAAAGAAAAGGCTCTTGGACCATGGGAGCATCGACTTCCGGGAGAGGGGGAACCATACAAGGGGAAAGGAAATACTATCGAGGAGAGGAGACCAAGGGAGTTTCACACAATAAGAGAACAACATTAAAGTTAATACCAGAATGAGAAAATGATCTACCACCCTACATGACACATGGGTCTATTGTATCTCCTAAATCTACTTTGATCACTGAGGTGCCACATGCCCCCATCGACAACCTAGAATCCTCAACTGAAGTGAGAGCCCACGAGTCCCTCTACATGGAAATAAATTCCATATCCGAATGAAAAATATCATTGGGGGTAAGATCATCCTTCCCGAAGTCCATATCATATACCTCCATTGCATGCCAAAGAGCCTATTGAAAAATTGTGTCTCAAAAATTTTGCATAGAGAGAAATTGGTCGAGAACCATAACTTGTTGCATAACCAAAGGCCGCAAGGTCGGAAAACCAACCAAGAGAAAAACCGCAGACCCCCCTATCAAAAATTTCACTCCAATAACCTTTACTAAAGTGAATTATCACTTTGCCTCAAATTATTTTTTAACAGAAAATCCACACAAATGTTTCATTTTTTATCTTCTAATTCCATGTTTGTTAGATAGTTCTTCTAATTCCATATTCAAATTGAATCTCTTCTCTATGTCTAAATGCAAAGTAATCTACACAAAAGAAGATATTATGCTTTGTTCTACATGTTAATACTTATTCAACTCCAACCAAGATTATTAATATTCTTTTAAGAGGGTTCGTTGTTGGAAAAAGAATTGTCTGCAATTTTGATGGATAAGATTAAATAATGGATTCATTTTTTTGTATTTTCCCCATATATCATGCATGATATTGTTGGCCCCTTTCATGTTTTTGTGCGTCCTTCTTAACGTTGGGGAGTTTAGACCCAAGGTTTGTCTAGAGTTTAACAACAAAAATCCCAAAGCATCGACATATCAATCCTTAGCCAAGGATGAAGAAGGTCTCACCCAAGACACAATGAGGATCACATATACCATCTAGTCTTGTGATGGTGATGAAGGACTAAACACACAAAACTCCATCTAGGTTGGAACTCATACATTCCATGGCTGAAAATTTATTGTTATTAATAAGTAACACAATACACACACATATCCAAATACCACATAAAGAACATAGGGTATATTAGAATCACTACATCTTTATTATCATTGTCATTCTATCACAACACAAGAATACATTAAGCAAAGCATATAAAACAAAAACAGATTCTATGTCTCTTTGGATAAGATTCCAGATATACAATATATTGCATCATGCGCATTCTGCTAGACCTTAAACATATGATATACTCAAACACATGATTGCAGACATTACAATGTAAGAGAGACTCTGAGCAAGCTCTTCCACACCGGACAACAACAGTGACTCAATGACTCAATTACAACCGACATCAACCTTGTCTTGGGCATACTTGTTGCCTTTTATATCCATCTCTTCTCCAGAGCTCTGTCCCTTTTAGCTCTGCTCCACTCGCTCTTCTAAAAAATTGCCTCACGTGCTTCATGCATCTTCCTATAGTCCACATAGCCTTTATGAAATCATGGCAATCCTAACTACATGGCCAACTCATCCTATGGTTTTTCCACATTCCCTTGTGTTGTTGGTAGTAATCATTTGGGGATATTTCCCAATGATTCTTCTTGATTATGGCTTGTGTCTTCTTGATTTCCAACACAATTGACAAAAATTGGGTCGACACGCACTTGGTATACTTTAGGCTTGGCACGCAATATCAAAACTAAATATGGCGCGCACTTCTTTTCATTCTTCATGCAATAGCTTAGTCGTGCACAAAATTGGAATGGGAACACACAACTTCATTTGTGCACGCATGAGATTAACCCAAAACTTTGGCTGCCAATTGGTCCCCACCACTACTACTTTTCTCGTCCTCGAGCCAACTACTTCATGTGGTAATGGCTGAAATTTTGAGTAAGAGAAAATCATCATCACAGACAAACCAAAGCATCGAATCAAGTCGTGGTTGTAGTCATGTTTGAGTAAGAGTAAATAATCTATTTGGGCTATTGTTGCAACTTGACATACATCCAAGAAGGATTCAAGCAGTCCCCAATGGAAGTGATGGATATGGGATTCATTTGGCCAAATGCTTGAGCCTTTTCCTTTGATGGTGTCTATGGTGGTGAATGAGGTATTTTTTTAAAGCAAACCATCTAGGAACTGACCCTTGTAACCAACTTAGGCTCCATCAAAAAAGGTCATCATCTTGTTCTTGTCTTTTTGTTCTAGTAGGAAAAGACAAAGGACGAGGATCTCACATCCTGGTGGAACAATGTAGCACACACGACCCCCTAATCCTCTCTTAGGCTGGTGGGATGTTAAAATGTATCCTTCTCAAACTCAAATCTTCTTTACAAACAAGATCCATACATGGAATTTGCTCATCGATAGCTTTCCAATGACTATGACCATGCCTAAATATGATATCTAGATCTAAAGTTACAGCCTTCTAAAGTTTTTTAGGCTCTCATCATCAAAATCCATCTTACTACCACATGGAATCCACGTGACTTCCTACCGCTTGTACCATCTTATGTGGCACCAATGTGGCTTCTTCCACCAGGCTCAACATCTTCCTAGATCAACAACCCTGATTACTTGGGCCTGTTTTCATATTCATCACGATTCTACTCCTCAGGAGCCCTAAATCACCCCAACCAAAAGTTCCAATGACGATGTCGCTAACTAGTGCAATTTCAAATCCAACGGTTCTCAAAACCTGGCAAGAAACTATTTAGATCTCATTGTCACCTAAAACTTGTACGGTGATTAACAGCCATGCCTTAACCTCTCCTCTAGTAAGGATACACAGCTAATATTTTATCTCGCCCACCTTTCAACCAACACCTAATTATCATCAGCACATGTTCCTATCCTCACTTCTAGACCCATGCTTGACATTCTCCAACAAATGGCTAAGATCTGATGGCGTCTAGATCTAAAGGTCTAAATTGCTATCGAAGCCATAAGAGCTTCCAACCCTGATATGGGATTACTATTTTCCATCAACCATTCCACTCCTGACATATGTCACCCTTAGGGACACATTGGCTTCCATGCTCAACATGACATCATCATCCCCTTTGTCACTTAATTGGGACCTACAACAATCTACGACAGAGATCATATCTCGCCTAAACACTGATCAACGGTTCTCATTTCCTTTCAAGACCATCGTCTTCATCAGCAATCCCTCGACCCCCATCACCCAATATCATGACCCTTCCATTCTTGACGACAATATGATGGGCATCAATGGCCCATATCTTGTCGAGGTCACTCCCGATCGATCAATGGTCCTCATCTCATATTAATGGTTTCGTCATCGTTGTCGGATTTCACATAAGTCCTAGTACTCGATTGCTCCTGATGATGATGTCTTTCCCAATGAAGGGTTGAGATCTACCCATCCTACCAAATCGACAGTTGTAAACTCTCGGGATTCAACTTAGGGTTTTCTACTAGTTTTAAAGGTCTGACTTTGGGAATTATCCCATTTCAGAGTTCTACAAGACTCTGACAATATATTCATGAGTCGGAAAACAATTCTAAGACCATAAAAGGCTTTTTTATATTCATAACAAGGAATATCCTGCATATATTGCAAGCTTTCCAATCAAGGAATGGGTTCCCCTCGGGACACACAGCCCTTTATTTCTCACAGGAACCCCCGTCCCTACACCAAAGCACTCAGGCCATTGTGCAATGAACATTTTTTCCATATCCTATAAACTTTCCTCTCATGAATGCAAGATTATTTGGGATACAGACTGCTCATGCATGTCCATTCTCATAATTTAACGGATTACATAAGAACCATGTCAATCGTTTATCATGTATTCAAGGATTCAATCCATTGATTATAAGCATTCACATTTCCCATTTAATTTAGACAAACACAAGTTCAGAAAATTCATGCACAATTTAACAAGTCAAGTTAAACACTTACCTTATCAAGGAAATGACCCACACCAACTGACTGATAGAGGACGCCTTTCCTCCCAACGTTATTCCATACTATAGAGTGCCTTCCTATAGTACGCCACCCTCATTCCAAGACATGATACTACAAGGGGAATGATTCAGTTGGTTTCCAAGCTTAGGATGATATAAGAAGGTTACTCTCCTTCCTCCTCGGACAATAGCAGAATTTTCCCCCTTCCTACTGAGCTCAAGGTCTCTAGAGGTTTATCAGGTAGTTTATTAACTAGATTTCCTCTACACAAGGGATTCCCTTATCTTCTAAATATTCCCCCAACGATCTCCCCTTACCAGTGTCAGTTTCTTTCTAGTAAGTACCAATTTGTAGCCCATTATTACTCCATTCTGGATCCAGGTCTTCTCTGTTTCAAGTTGATCATCAAAATCATGGACGAGCTTTCCATTTTCTTCAAGAAAATCTCTCATGTTTCTTCTTCTCTTCAGCATGTGCTCACGAACACCTATGTTCATTGCATCGTGCTCTATGAGCATTCTTGTCACTTGTTCCTTCTCAAGTTCTTTCTCTTCTCGAGCCTCTTTGTGCTATGTTCTAAGATGTCTCTCTTGGTGACCAACTGCACATTCAGGTAACCTTCATTAATCTCTTCTTTTATGGTTATCTTGTCTTCTATTTGGTGTTTATGGTGGTGTTTTTCCACCTTTGGTCTCCTCCTCGACCAATCCTTTCAGGATTACCATGGCTTCCTACAGACATAACTGTTGTTTTTCTTCATATAAGATATTATCGATATATTATTACAATGATGAGTGTTCCATATATAGGGAAAATATGGTGACCATCCATGAAAGTATGCATCCCTTGAATAACCAATAACTATTTAGTATTATCATTTACTTATTATATATGATATTTAATATTTAATAATCAATAATTATATTATTAATTATTATTCTAACAGAATGTCTTCTCGATGTTGTCCAAACATCAACACTCCCTCTCAACGAGGGAGACATTCTACATCATTCCAAGCTTGTCTTTGAATTATACAAACTTCACCCTAGACTCATGACACTTGTATGTTAGTATTGGGAGACATCTCTTTCCCACATGAACCGAGGAGAAAATCCTTCTGCGACTCTCCCTCTGAGCCAATTAACTCTCTCTAAGATCAGGCTCACTCTAGGTCTGCATGTAATAACATATAGCATATTGAGTCTTTATTATTCCTTGTCAAATCACCATGACTAGGAAAAAGACCACACCAAGATCTTTCACCACAAGTACACACCTGTGAGTGAATGTCATTATGATGATAACTGACAAGTGGAAATCACTTCAAGCACCTCGAGTCCATATTATTCCTTGTCATGATCAAGGAAGGACTACGTCTGGGCCCATTTACCACAAGTGCACCTTTATGATAAATGTATCATATCTCCCTTGGTTTGTAGCCCAATCTAGGAGAAGTTCTTCCCGATGTTGAAACATCAACACTCCCTCTTAGCTAGGGAGGCATATTTCCATAGTAGTACACAACTACTTTCCAAAGACCCGCAGTCTCCGCCAGTGGTACACAACCACCATAGTAGAAAAAGTTTTGTCACACATGGCACTCCCATGTGGACTTCTAGAGACTACTCCCTCTAGGAACACTTAGGGTCAACTCCCCATAGTGTTTAACGTCAAGGGTCAAATCCCTTGACATGTCCTCATGTTATCTCCACATGGGACGTTGGGCTATAAGCCCAAATTCACTTATCCCTTCTCGAATAAGTGTCCCACTTATCCATTCTCGAACAAGTTTCCTCACAGATCAACTCAACTCAATTCACAGAGGAGTATGATCTAGAGAATGTTTGTCACACATGGCACTCCCATGTGGACTTCTAGAGGATACACCCTCTAGAAACACTAGGGTCAACTCCCATAGTGTGTGACGTCAAGGGTCAACTCCCTTGACATATCCTAATGTGCTCTCCACATGGGACGTGTCCTCATGTGCTCTCCACAAGGGATGTTGGGCTATAAGCCCAAACAAACTTCTCCCTTCTCGGATAAGTGTCATCACAGATCAACTCAACTTAGTCATAGAGGAGTACAATCTGGAGAATGTCTCAGGAAGCTACAAACATCAACACTCCCTCTCAGTGATGGAGGCATTCTTTGCCACACCAATTCTATCATGGAAGTACTTGAACTTCGCCCTGATTTGGTAAGAACATCAGCAACCTGCTCATCTGTAGGAAGGTATTGCACCAATACTTCTTTCCTCGGCACCATGTCTTGGATGTAATGGTACTTGATTGCAATGTGGTTCGATTTGTCATGAAACACTAGATTATTTGAGATCTTCACACAACTTTGGTTACCATAATGAATAACGGTGGAATCCATCACAAGTTCAGATAAATCTACAAGGATCTTGTGAAGCCACACTGCTTCACATACTAACATACTTAATGAAATTCACTCTGATTATGCTATGCTCAAAGCCATAGAAGTTTGTTTCCTACTACACCAGGAAACTGTGGAAGATCCCAAATTGAAGCAACACCCGAAGGTGATCTTTTTTTCCACTGCACTCCCTGCCCAATCAGATTCAATATATTCTTTCAATATCATATCAATACTGGAAGTATATCTCAAACCATGTCCAACTGTGTACATGTTTCGCAGCAATCTAGTGTGTCTATCTCGGTTGACTTATAAACTCACTAAGTGCACTCACTGCATATCAAATATTTGGTTTGGTGTTAACCAGATACATCAATTATCCAATCATTTGTTTGTATAGAGTTGGATCAATTTCGTCAGAATTGGAAAAAGACACATTTAGTTTCTTTAGATTCATCACCATTGGTGTAGCCACGGGCTTCAAGTTCAGTGTCCTAAACTTCTTCAATATATCAATTGTGTACTTCCCCTGACTCAGGAAGATCTCATCAGTTCTCTACCACACCTCTAGTCCCAAGAAGTAGTGCATCATACCAAGGTCCTTCATCTCAAACTTAGAGGCCAATGCATACTTGCATTAAACAATAAGGCTCTATGTATCGATGAGGAATAAATCATCAACGTAGAGGAACAAAATCAGGGAATCACAATTAACAATCTTGTAGTATAAGTTGGGATCGAAAACACTTTTGTTGAAGCCCAAAAATCATCAGGTTTCCATCAATCCTCACATGCCAAGCTCGAGGTGGTTGTTTGAGTCCATACAATGCCTTCTTCAACCTGCACACATGAGACTCCTTCTCATGTATCATGAAACCATCTGGATGCTCGATGTATACTTCTTCCTCAATATCTCCATTGAGAAAGTTTGTCTTTACATCCATCTGATGTACTCTCCAACCCATGGATGTTTCAAGGGAAATAATCATCCAGATAGAAGTGTATCAAGCAATAGGAGAAAATGTCTCCTCATAATCTATTCCTTCCATATGAGAGAATCCTCTAGAAACAAATATCATTTTGCGCCTCTCGATGCTCCTGTCAACTATGTGTTTGATCTTGTAGATCCATTTCGAAGTCACTATTTACTTCCCCTCAGGTATCAAAACAATATCTCACACATCATTTTTCATGATGGATTGATACTCCTCCATCATGACATCTCTCCATGTTGGATGACTAGTTTCCTCCTCATAACATGAAGGCTCAAAATGAATGGTGTGGCTCATATCTACGACATAGCATGAATATCTCTAAGGTCTCTTTCTCACTCGGAAGGTACCATGAGGAACTACATATCCTTCTACCTCCTGCAGAGTCTGGCGATCCCATGTAGGTCTCTTCTGACCTACTGCAATATCTCTGGGAACATCAACTGGAGCTGCAGGATCAACGAGATCAATTGGATCAATTTCATCAATCTCCGTGTGAGACCTTCTAGATATCTTAAAGGATACCTCCTCCTCAAAGGTAACATCTCTTCTCACCTCAATATGTCTCTGAATAGGGATGTAGATCTGGTATTCCTTTGAAGACTCATTGTACCCCACAAATGTACCATTTCTTCCTGAAGGTTCTAGCTTGATCATTTTCTCCTTGGGTACATGAATGTATATTAGACACCCCAAATATCCTGAATTTTTCAACCTTGGGATTCACTTTGGTGAAAGCCTCCTCAAGAGTCATGTTCCTCAAAGTATTATGAGGACTTTTGTTCTAAACATACACTGCATTCATGGATGCCTTTGCCCATAGAAACATAGGTAAATGTTGATCATGATAAGTCACCTTGGACCATACTTGATATATCGAAGTTCCCTCATGAAACCAATATCTTAGGAAGCTGAAAAACATCAACACTCCCTCTGGAGTTGGAGGTGAATCCTCATATGTCTCTTCTCCCTCTGAAACTAAAGGTATCTCTTCGTCCTTCTCTAGAGGTAACTCAATATCTTCTCCCTCTAGATGTAGTATCGCCTCCCTCTCTAGGAGTGCCTCTACATACATTGGAACTACTGCCATGCCTACTTCATCAACATATAATGGCTTGAATCATGTATTGGGACTTCTAAACCTGCTCCCTCTGAGTATCATAATGTGTTTTCCTCCTCTACTAGATCTACCATAGTTGTGCTACAGTCAATCTTGACTCGTTGTATCCAGTATCATTGGAACTGTCTATGCTATCTGGCATGGTCCTGTCCTGGGAGGTACATTGCTCCTAGAGACTTCTTGTCTCTGAGCATCATGTCTGGAAATGTATCTCCTTGATATCATGTTGGAAGGTCTTTCCCTCCATGTATTCCTCCTGCGACCATCATTATGGTTCTTTCTCAGAGCTATTACATGTGACCTTCCCGGAACAAGAAACAAGAACAGCAAAAAGCATCTCCTAGAGGAGATCAATTTATCTTGTGCACAACTATATACAGTGACCCTCCAAATAATATGTCTTCTACTATGACCAAAACACATCCATCATATACTCAATGTCATAGCGATACCAACACACATCCATCATATACTTGATGTCATACGGCTACCCATGTTGATTTTCTAGTGTTAAATTAAACAAGCACAATTTTCCACAAGTGGTAATTACTTCCAATGATATACGATATTACTTTAGTAAACACTAGAACATCACTAAGTAACTCGGGAAGTGTTGTGTCTTTCAAGTGTCTTTTTATAGTAATATTAGATTGATCCCGAAAAAAAATACACGTCTCTTTGAAAAATTAAATTTAAAATTTTCTTTTCTTTTCTTTTCTTTTTTTTTAATAAATAGTTGGAGAATACTCTATAACTACCCAAAGATTAATTTGGTTATAATCAATCCACATAGCATTTGACTTTGTTAAATTTTTCCCCCATAATTCATGGGATTCTTTGCATAAATATAGGTAGAAGAAAACATGTAGTACATTCCTCATATTTAGGTAATTATATATTTTTACTAGAAATTACTGCCCACCATAATTTGTGGAATGCTTTCTATAATTTAGGTAGGAGTAAAAAAGTAAATATGTTGTACATAGATATTTTAACAACCCCATAAATTTAATACTCCCAACATTTCACTCTACTCTCATTTTCTTGGGCCCTCCTGTGAAGGATTCAAGCCCAGTAGCGATACCATGTTTTTGTTCTTCATATAAGATATGATCAATATATTATTACAATGATGAGTGTTCCATATATAAGGGAACATATGGTGACCATCCATGAAAGGATACGTCCCTTGAATAATTAATAACTGTTTATTATTATCATTTACTTATTATATATGATACTTAATAATCAATAATTATATTGTTAATTATTATTCTAAGAGAATGTCTTCTCGATGTTGTCCAAACATCAACAATAACTTGTAGCCTACAGTTCCCATCTTGAAGGGGAAATCCATGGTGTCCTATTATGGTCTGGTCATCTCAGTTGACCCTTTCCTTCTTCAAGAGATCCAAAGATTGTCAACAGTTATTAACTGCCTCAACCATTGATCTGTCCTTCTATTACCAGTCATGTGGTTTCCTGTTGACCTGGGTACGTTGGAAGATGGTTGTTCATGTTGTGCAAGAATAACCTAGCTTGCTAATAAATCTTCCTATTTTCTTCAAAAAATCATCTCAACTCCACCTCACTGATCCATTTCATCAATCCCTACTTCATCAATTTCCACTTGTGTATCATGGCCGGTACTTTCAATGATGTTCCTTCTTAGTCATATGTTTGGTGTCTTTTATTAATCAAAACACGATTTCAGCTTCATAAACATAAACATATGAAGTCTTAGCATAATCACAGTCTTGGGGGAAAACAGGGTGTTACATTCCCCTCCCCCTTAAAATAAACATCGTCCTCGGTGTTTAAAACACCATGTATATACAATTATATAGAAAACAAAAATGGGTATGCCAATCTCATGGCATCTTCCAGCTCCCATGTAGCCTCATCTGTTCCAAAGTGATTCCATTGAAATTTGACCTGCACAATGGATCGGTTATGGACCATTATTTCTCTCTTGTCCAGGATGCATTAAGGTTCGGGATGGAATTCTCCCTCTGGTTGCACTTGTATCACAGTACAATCAATAACATGATTAGAATCATGTACATATTTCTTTAACAAAGACACATGGAACACATTATGATATCTAACAATAGGTGGTAATGCAAGTCTGTATTCTACTGGTCCTATTCTCTCCAGGACTTCAAATGGTCCACAATATCGGGGACCCAACTTAGCACACATTCCCATTCTCAGGGAGCTTCTCTTGGATTTCACTCAGAGATACACATGATCTCCCACTTTGAACTCTCTATGAGTCCTCTTGCTATCTACATAGCTCTTTTTCATGTCTTGGGAGACTATCAAATTATGTCTTATCTTAACCATGGCATGTTTCATTTCCTTCATCAATTCTGGTCCAAGTGTGATTCTCTCCACTATATTGTCCCAGTTGATTGGAACTCTACACTTTATTCCATACAAAACCTCAAACAGACACATTTTCAATGATTCCTGATAACCATTGTTGTAGGTGAAATCTACCAAAGGTAGATATTCTTCCCACTACTTGGGTTGATGCATAACATGCATCCTCAACATGTCTTCTAATACTATGTTTACTCTTTCGGTCTGACCATGTATTTGAGGATGGTAGGTTGTACTAAATGCCAATTGTGTTCCCAAGCCCGCAAACAAGATTTTCCAAAAACTTGAAGTAAATTTGGCATCTCTGTCTGAGATTATGGTCTTGGGAAAACCATGCAATCTAAATATTTCTCTCATAAAAACATTAGCAACATCTATATCTTTGAAAGTAGACTTAATGGGAATAAAATGAGTTTCCTTTCTCAACTTGTACACTAAAACCATGATCACATCATGTTGTTTGATTGTCTTTGGTAGACATGTAACGAAATCCATGGAAATGCTCTCCCACTTCCATCCTCAAATAGGCAAGGGTTTCAATAGACCTGTAGGATGTTTGTACTTAACCTTCACTTATTGGCACTCTAAGCACTTAGAAATGTACTCGACAATATCTTGCTTCATTCCAGTCCAACAATACAATTGCCTCATTGTTGTTATCATATTTTGATAACCAGGGTGACCTACATAGGATCTCCCATGGAATTCATCCATAAGAAAACACCTCAAATCCGTTTAATTAGGAACATACAACCTGTTGTTATACAAAAGCAGGTTATCATCCTCAAGTTGATATCCTTAATATTTCTTTTCCCTAGGTTTTTGTTGTAACCCTTCTTTCACTTGAGTGAAGAACTCATCTTCTTGCAAGAGGGTTTTAATTCTCTGCTTGATGTCAAACTCCCCTACACTTGTTGTTGCTAAGTGTATAGTATGTACACTCCAGTTGAGTGTGTCTACTACTTTGTTCTCTTTTCCTTTAATTTGTTTGATTTAGAAGTCAAATTTACTGGTCAACACAATCCACCTAGCTTGTCTAGCATTCAACATTGGTTGGTAGAATTAGAATAAATCTTCTTCCGAGCAAGTAGTGCCTCCACATCTTAAATTAATTCACAATTGTTGCTAATTCTAGATTGTGGGTAACATATGCTCATGCTCATTCAATTTTTGTGATTCATAAAAAATCACTTTCCCTTCTTGCATAAGGACTCCTCCTAGTCCTTCCTTGCAAGCGTCAATGAAAAATAGGAAATCCTTTTATGGGTCTGCAATATTTAGAACATGGGAATTAGTCAAAATATGCTTCAACTATCGGAAGCTATCTTCACACTCTAGTGACCATAAAAAAATATTCCCCTTTCTTTGCAATGAAGTAATAGGATTACTAATCTTGGAAAATCCCTTTATGAACCTTCTGTAATACCTACCCAATCCCATGAAGGATAATACTTTTGTGACATTCTTAGGGGCAGGCCAATCTATGATTTCCTTGATCTTTTCTGGATCCACTACCACTCCTTTTGCTGAGATTATGTGGCCTAGATATTGGATTTCCTTTTGAAAGAAATCACACGTGTCGAACTTAGTGTACAGTTGGTGCTCTCTCAGTATCTGTAACACCATCATGAGATTCTCTTCATTCTCTTTCTCTTGCCTTCTCTACTAACCTATTTCCACTTTGAGATGGAAAATTCTACTAATGCACACTTCTTCTTGGTTGACCCAACTATGAACCTTTCCTGGAATTATTGTTTGGGAATGACTTGAATCAAATCTTCTGGAGTCCACTATTTTCCTTCCTCTTCCAGTATTTTGAAAGCTCTTTCTTATGCTTGGATTTATCATAGCAACACTTGGCCTTTCGAATAGTGTCCTCCAATTCCTTTGGTTTATAAAACTCAATTTTGTCTTGGTAGGACTGTGGTAATCCACTAAGAAAACGTTGCACTCTCACTTTCTCATCATTAAGTTATGGGACATACCTCAACAAATCCATAAACATTTTTGCATATGCATCCATAGTAAGTTGACCCAACTTATGCTCATGGAATTCCTTAATTTTATCGTCAAAATACTTCTCTGATAGGTAAGTTGTCATGAAGTATTTCTCAAACTATCTCTAGGTTAGTTTGCTTTCCTTCAATCCTTTGATCTCCTTGAGGTCTTCCCACTAGATGGAAGCTCCTCTATTCAAGTTGAATATGGAAATCCTTGCCTTGGTATTCTTGGAGTAATTATGTACCCAAAACTAGTTCTTCAAACCAAATAGTCATGCCTCAGCTTCTTCTCCTTTCTTAATTTCTTCATCAAAGGTAGGCGTCTTAGCCTTCTTGAATTCTTCAGCCAGAGATCTCGAGAATTCTTCCTCCTTTTCTTCTTCGAGAAACTTGACATTGTGCCACTACTGGACAGCTCTACCAAAGTAGTCTTCCTACTAGATGAATTCATGGAAACACTTCCACCAGATCTACCTTTCTTGGCATCTCAATGCCTCTTTTTGGAATAACTCTTTCCCACATTCATGTGAGAAAATTTGTGCTTCTAGGCATTTGAAGGGGTTTTCAACCTCTTTGACTACTGCAACTTGGAATTACTGGGACCTTGCTGGAGTTGTTTTTGAATCTTCGACAAGATCTACAGTAACACTGCATTCAACTCTTCCTGCTCAACTTGAGCTCTCATGAGCCTCTCATTATCAGCCTTCAGATTTCTAACAGTGGCCATCGAATCTAGAGGGGTTTCTTTGTCCCTATGGCCATCAAATTCCTCATCTCTAAGGTGTGAGGCATCATCCATACTATGTTTTAACATTCACCTGTATTGTCTTTCAGTACATTCTACATGCTGAAACAACAATCATTATCATCCATCATGTGAGCATTTTAAAACATGCATACCAAGAAACATTTAAAAATTTTCTAAAACATTTTTAAGCGACCTTGGTGACCCATGCAAGCCTAGAGTTTGAAATCTTCTTTGATACCACTCTATAGCACACCCAACCCCCTAACCCTCTATTAGAATGGTAGGATGTTAAAATTTCTCCTTCTCAAATGCAAATCTTCTTTACAAACAAGATCCATACATGGATTCTACTCTTCGAGATATTTTCAATGACTCTGACCATGCCCAAATCCTATCTCTAAATATAAAGCTACAACCTTCTGAATTTTTCAGGATCTCATCATCAAAATCCATATTACTTTCACATTTCTTCCACGTGACTTCCTATCGCTCGTACCATTCGATGTGGCACCAACCTAGCTTCTGCCACCATGCTCATTGGGTTCCTGGATCAATGGCCCTGATTACTTGGGCCTGCTTTCATCGTCATCCAGGTTCTACTCCTCAGGAGTCCTAAATCACCCCAACCAAATGTTTTGACGATAATGTCACTCACTGGTGCAATCTCATATCCAATAGTACTCGGAACCTGATAGGCAACAGTTAAGATCTCATCGTCACCTACATCTTGCACGATGATTAACGTCCATGATTTAACCTCTCCTCCAATAAACAAGTGAGGCCCAGAAGGATCCATGGCTGATATTTTCATCCAACCTTAACACATCATCGTCATCGACATATGTTCTTATTCTCACTTCTGGACCCATGCTCGACATCCTATGATGAACGAACCGACAATGTCTAGATATAATGGTCTAAATTCATGTTGAATCCATAAGAGCTTCCAACCACCATCTGGGACCACTCATGTCCATCGACCATTCCATCGGTGATGCCTATACCCTTAAGGACAGGTTGGATTCCATGTTGGCACACCATGTCAACATGACATCATCATCCCATTTTCCACTTAACTGGGACCTACAAAAATAATCCTCTTTCAAGACCATCATTGTCGTCGATGATCCTTGGACCCCATCACCTAATTTTATCGCCCTTCCATTCCCAACGATGATATGACTGCCATCAATGGACCAGATATTATCAAGGTCACTCCCAATTGATCAAAGATCCTCATCTCATATTAAGGGTTTCATCATTGTCATTGGAATTCACATAAGTCCTTACACTTGATCACTCTCGATGATGATGCCTTTCCCGACGAAGGGATAAGATCTACCCATCCCACTGAATCGACGGATGTAAACTCTCTTGATTCAACACGGGTTTTTCTAATGGTTTAAAAGGTCCAACTTCATAATTTAGCCCATTTCAGGGTTCTACAAGACTTTGACCAAACCTTCATGAGTTGGAAAAGTACTTTAAGATCCTCAAAGGACTTTATATTTTCATTACAAGGAAGATCTTGCATATCTTGTAAGATTTCCAATCAAGGGTTGGGTTTTCCTCAGGACACACATCCATTTATTTCTCACAAGAACCCCCTTCCCTGCACCAAAGCACTCATGCCAGTGTGCAATGAAGATTTTGTCCATATCCTGTAAACTTTCCTCTCACTACTAATATTCTTGGAGATACAGACTGCTCATATAGGTCTATTCTCATTTAACATATTACATAAGAACCATGTCAAGCATATCTCATTTATTCAAGGATTCAATTAATTGATTATAAGCATTCACATTTTCCATTTAATTCAGACAAACACAAGTTTACAACATTCATGCATAGTTTAAAAAGTCAAGTTAAACACTTATCTGATTAGGGAAATGACTAACACCAAATCACTGATAGAGGACATCTTTCCTCCCAACCTTAGGCCATATTGTAGAGTTCCTTCCTACAGTATGCCACCCTCGTGCCAACCATGATACCACAAGGGGAATGATTCAGTTGGTTTCCAAGCTTAGGATGATTCAAGAAGGTTACTCTCCTTCCTCCTCAGACAATAGAAAAAGTTTCCCCCTTCCTAATGAGCTCAGGGTATCTAGAGGTTTATCAAGTAGTTTATCAACTGGATTTCATTTACACAAAGGAGTCCCTTCTCCTCTAAATAGTCCCTCGGCAACCTCCCCTTTCCAGTGTCTGTTTATTTCTAGTAAGTACCAATTTGTAGCCCACTATTTCTCCAGTTTGGATCTGGGTCTTCTCTGTTTCAAGGTGATCATCAAAACCATGGACGAGATTTCTATTTTCTTCAAGAAAATATATATTGTTTCTTCTTCTCTTCAACCTGTTCTCATGAACACCTTTGTGAGCTTGCTTCTCACCTGTTCCTTCTCAGGTTCTTGCTCTTCTCAATCATCTTCATGATCTATTCTAATATGTCTCTCTTGGTGACCGACTGCACATTCAGGTAACCTTCCTGAATCTCTTCTTTTGTGTATCTGGTCTTTTGTTTGGTGTTTCTGGTGGTGTTTTTCCACCTTTGTTCTCTTCCTCGACAAATCCTCTCAGGATTCTCGTGGCTTCCTGTAGATGGAACTTGTACCTTGCAATGCCCATCCTGAATGGGTAATCCATGGTGTTCTATCTTGGTCTGGTCATCTCAGTTGACCCTTTTCTTCTTTAAGAGACCTAAATATTGTCAGAAGTTATTAACTACTTCAACCACCGATCTGACCTTCCATTACTAGTCACGTGGTTTTCCATCGATCTGGGTACACTAGTAGGTGTATGTTCATGATGTGCAAGCATAAACTATATTGCTAAGCAAGGTTCCTATTTTCTTCACAAAAACATCTCATCTCCGCCTCACTGACCCACTTCATCAATCCTTGCTTCATCAATTCCCACTTATGCATCATGGCTAGTACTTTCAAGGTTGTTCCCTCTCAGTCAACGGTTGTGTGTATTTATTAATCAAAACATGGTTATAGCTTCATAAACATAAACATATGAAGTATTAGCATAATTAAAGTCTTGGGAGAAAATAGGGTGTTACCAACGGAGAGCCAACTACCCCGAGCTCTTGGCTTCAAGAAAGGTGAGTATCCATGGCAAGAGATGAGAGTAAGGATCCTGGAAAGTAAGAGAGTAGGGTCTCTTCCCATCAACAAAGGTGATCATCCATGGAGAAAGTTCAACCAACTTCGAGATTAGAGATTTGGTGTACTTATGCATCTTTGAAACACAGTTTATGGAATTGGGAGGACTAGTGTGGTACATTGTAGGAAAATAAGAGGTTGGCTTGTCATTCTAGTTGTCAATGACACATTGGCAGTCTTCATGAAAACTGAATTGTGGGTTATCGGGCTACCAGAATGAATTGAGCAAGATAGAGTGTTGATAGTCTACTAAGCCACGCCATCAATGGGAAGCTAGAAAGAGCACTGGGAAAATTGGATAATGAGGGGTGAATGGGGATAATTTCCAAGTGAATTTTGGACGAAGTCATAGCCGGGGGTGGGAGGGAGTGCGGTGTGGAGAATTTATCCATCGAGAGCATAGGGGAGGTGGTATATATTGAGTGGAGGTTGGGGGAAATGTTAATCTGGGGTGATATAAATATCCGATGGAGGGGATGGATTGGAGAATAATTAGAAAGTGACGGCAAAGCATCACACATGGGGAGATCAAATGTCATATCCATCGTACCAGTGATGTTTGTTGAGGATTGTGGTGGGATAAGTGACTATGTACATGTGTCATGTGTGAGCTACCCAAATTGGATTACTTGACCTTTCAATGAACCAGATCGACATGAAACTCAACCAATCACCGTTTTAATTTGCGATCAAGGCTAGGACCTTATACTGCAACCCTAATAGTGTCCTGATTTGGAAATCTGGGGAATCTGCAAAACTGTCAATCTATAGAGTCTTCATGTGTGACTAATGTAGATTTTTTGTTGTCAAAAAGGTAAATTCTATCGACTATGAGATATGTTATATGTTGCACATCCTACACTAATCCTACTCTACCATAATTCAAAGCTGAGAGAGGGAGCTAAATGATAGTTGACCCATGCGGGTCATAATACACCTTCAACCTACTACCATTGATAATTCCCTTGAGTGGTTATCCTTGTAATGTTGCTAGCTTTGCGACACCTACTTCACTGATGTAGAAAATCTGGAAAGGACCCAACCAACACATGCATAGCTTGCTATGATGTTGTGAATATTTGTTGTCATATAAATAAAATAGAGATCCATGCTGGAGGAGTTTCTAGTGGATGTTGTGATCATGCCATGATTTTTGTCTCTCCTTTTCAACCACCTGGATGAATCCCGTCATAATATGGTCCTCCTCTAGTTCCATGAGTTCATATAAACTATGTTGAAGAGACTGGTGATCTTTCATCTGGGTTGCTAGGGAAACCCGAAGGCTAGGAACAACAAATTCTAATAGCATGATTGCTTCTTTTCCATAGACCAATCTGAATGGTGTGTGCATTGTCAAATTTTTGCACGTTGTTCGATAAACCCATAATGTTGTGGGGATTATCTTATCCCAGTCGTTACACTACACATTAAAAACTTTGGTTAAAGCATGCTCTAAAATTTTATTAAAATCTTCAACTGTACCATTAGCTTGAGGGTGATAGGGATTGCTATTATGGTGATGGATCATGAACTCTTGAGTGAGTTATTGAATTGTCTCATCGAGAAAATGCGAGCCATGGTTGCTCATCAACACCCTTGGATAGCTGAATCTGGTGATCACATTCTCAAAAATGAATCGCATTGTCATTTTTGTTGTACAATCTTTGACTGGTGCAGCTTCAGATCATCTATTTATATATTCACTTGTGTTAATAATGTAGTGTGCACATGTGTGATGCACGGGGGGAGTGATGGGACCCACAAAATTAGTTTCCCATTTTTGGAACGAATCTAGCACAGTCACTGGAAACAAAGGAATCTCATCTCTTTGATAGTGCTTTCCAATGCGTTGGCATACATTGCAGTGCTTACAATAGTCTTGGTCATTTACAAAGAGTGACAGCCACCAAAGCCCTGCATGCAGAACCTCGTGTGTTGTAACCTTATCTGCATTGTGTCCTCCAGCAATATCATCATGTACTTCATATAGAATGGGGTCCCATTCATGTTCTAATGCGCACTAGCCCAGGATGCCATTTGCACCCAACTTATACAAACGCTCGACAATCAACTGATAATCTACACTACGGGTTACCAGTTGACGATGTTGAGCCTGGGTATACCTTGGTGGAGGTTGTCTTGTCATGAGAAATTCAGCGATCTCTTCCAATTTATCGACAACTACTTCGACTCGGGAGAGTTGCGCATCTTGGAGTTCATCATCTAGGCTCCAACTAGCCTTGTCAATCTCAAGTTGGGACAGATGATCTAGTACATCATTGAAATCACCCAACTTGACTAAAAATTCAAACTCAAACTCTTGGAAAAGAAACAACCAATGGCATATTTTTCCTCCTAATACTGGTTTGTTGACCAAATATTTGAGTGCAGAGTGATCTGTAAAGAGTTTGAAAGGGGTCTCTATCAAGTAATGGTGAAACTTTTGCAATGCATAAACCATGGAGAGGCCCTCACTCTATTATAGTACAATTATTTTTGACGTCGTAGACCTTGCTACTAGAAAAATATATCGGATGTTCAATATCACCTTCATCTGGTTGCACAAGAACCGCACCCAAAGCAATGGATGAGGAATCTACATGGACATGAAAGAGCTTCAACCCGTCAGTAAAAACCCGAATTGGTGTAGTGACAAGTTTCTCTTTTAGAGTATCCAAGGCTTCCTATCATTTTTGTGTCCAAATATACTTAGTATCTTTGCACAACATCTTTTCTAATGGGACAACAATCTTGGCATGATTTTGAATGAACCACTGGTACTATCATGTATGACTCAATGTGGTGCACATTTCTCAGACTAAAGTGGGGGCCACCATATCCAATATGACAATGATCTTATCTTGATCCACCCACAATCCATATTTACACATGATGTGGATGAATAGTGTGTCGAAGGGTGTGCAAAATATGAACTTCTTCAAATTTAATGAAATTTATATTTGATGGCATCGGTCCAGCATCAACTGAAGGGATTGCATTTGTTCCTTTAACAAATTGAAAATGCTCCAAACATTTAGATAAACTTCAAGAAACTTGTGGATAAGTTCCTTGAAGGTTGTGACCACTATTTGGGAAAATACTACGAGGAAATTATTTAAGCCAAAGGGCATTACGGTGTACACAAAGGACCCCCATTCCATCGCAAAGGTGGTTTTATCTTGATCCTCCTCTATGATATGAACCTGATGATACCCTAAAAATGCATTTGTAAAAGATTAGGCTTCATATCCACCAAAATTTTCCAGCACCCCATCTATGAAAGGTGTAGGGAAAGGGTCGTGGATGTAGGCTACGTTGATACTTCTCATATTTACATAGATTCAAATATCACCAGTCTTCTTAGGTTGCACAAGCATAGGACTAATCCAATCAAACTCCTCCATAGGGACAATGACCCCAACATCCAACATCTGATCCAATGCTTTGCACACATTTTCCTTGTATTTGGGATTTAACTGATAAGGCCTTTTCTTGTCCAGTTTGGCATCTAGTTTGAGTTGAATCTTCATGGCCCCCAATGATCCCTCAATGCCTTTAATTTCAGAAAATCTCTGGGGAAACAAGTCCTCATATTCGTTGAGGAGGTAAACAACTCAAGTGACCGTCTCCTTATCTCGATAATCCTGAATGATGGCCATCTTAGACGCTTCCTTAGTGCCAATAGTATGTTTCTTTATTTTAATCAGGCCATTACCGTCTGATGCAACCATCTATGTTTCCTTACCTTTCAGTGTGTGCTCTCCTTCATATTATTTGATCTGGACGTCATGTAGGTCATCATCATCGACATTATAAACATTGATCTTCCAACAATTGACTGACTCTTTTAGTTTTTCCACTAGTTGATGATACAAGCATACCATCTTTGAGGTGGTGTCCTTGGGCTGACGATGAAATATAAATTCCTTAATCTATAGGAGGGCCACTCTTTGAGATGGATCTTCTGCTGTGAAGTCAAATGTCAAGAAAAAGTGGAAGGTCATATGGTTCCAATATATCATTTTCCTCCTAAGTTCCTCCTAATATACCAACTGCTAGGGACCATATCCATAGTGTGAACGAACTGATGGACCCAATGCATTCAAAGAATATTCTTATAATTCTAGCATCATTCGCAAAAAGAGATGTGTTCCCAAGGATCCTCGGTACCATTGTACTGGTTGGATAGTTTGAAATCGACGATGGGTTGGAATTGAAATTTTATCAACTCAGCCACCTGTTCCCAACTCTGAATATTCATGTGATGTGTTTCCCACCACCATGCAAGTGTCCCTCATACCACTGCATCCATGGCCTGAATACTTTGTTCTGTAGGGACAACCTTCTCCATCTATACAAGGAATGTCTCCATTGGCCCTATCCCATCAAACCGTGGGGCATCACATAGCTCGGATCCTATATAGTGTACTACTTTCGTTATCCTCACACATTTGCGAGTGGATACTTCATACAGCTTGTTTTGCCACATTTCCATGGCATCTTCAGAATTAGTTTCATAGGACCTTATGCTTTTTCAACTTATTTCTCCATCTGCGGTGGGATTGATGTAATCCTTCATGTGCCCAGTGATCTTATAGATGTTTTCAATGACCTATCTTCATGCATCCTCATCCACCATCTTATTGTATTTATCTCCTTCATTTGGATCCAGCAGTGCGACTATGCGCAGGGTGTCTGTCTCAAATGACATATGTCTTGTCTTCAAATTTAACACTGCATTATTATCGAAAGCTCAGTCAAAGCTAAGCAATGTGGGGTATGGATCAGATTCATCCATATCCTCTATGACCTCAAAGTCAACTGTTGTCTTTACCCCTTCTGTATTCACTTCAACTTGCTCTAGTTGGCCTATAGGATAGATCTTGTATTGATTTTCCAACCACAACTGAATAGGTGACTAGACTAGACTCAGCTCCCCCATCAACTCCCAAGATTTCTTTGGAAAAAA
>ML787977.1:3515-19066 GCA_009831015.1 Picea engelmannii
TCATGAAAAATTAGTGCATGTATAAAACATTATAAAATTTGAGAATATAATAAATATTAAAATAGATAATGAATGTATATACCATCGGACGATATTCATTTGATCCCCCGTCCATGTGCCCATATTTTCTACAATGTTTTGTACCTGTTGCTATTAAAACTCTTTCGGGACGTCTAGTACAACATTTTTTGCAAGGGAAATAACATTTACCGTCACCCTTTTCACCCTCTTTAATTCTTTTCCCAGCTCTAATGTTTTCTGACATTCTTCCCCACAGACTTATACTTAAACAAATATCTATTTTTTGTTCGCCAAGAAGACCCGCAAACCCTTTTTGAAGTGTCGTTATTATAGCAAACTTGTTGCAACATCCGTCAAATGCAACATATTTATAGATTTGTAACGTCGCAATTCCGACGTAAAAAAGTCCTAAGTGACTGTTGGTATTTTGACTTGGTGAACATACTAAGGTGATTGTTGGAGGGGAAAACCTAGTTTCCAAAATGTCGCAATTGCGACATACATTTTCACAAATGTGGCAAGAGCGACGTTCCAGTGGAAAACGTGGCAAGAGTGACGTTAACGTGGAAAGACCGATGTTAACGTGGCAAGAGAGACATACATCTTCACAAACATGGCAAGAGAGACGTTCCAGTGGAAAACATGGCAAGAGAGACGTTCCAGTGGAAAACGTGGCAAGAGTGACGTTAACGTGGAAAGACCGACGTTAACGTGGCAAGACCGACGTTAACGTGGAAAGAGAGACGTCAATGTGGCAAGAGCGATGTTATCGGGCAACATGAATTTTTTTTTTAATAAATTTCCTCTATTTTGCAACAATATGGACAATTTTGTCTATAACGCCGCAAATAAAACGTCAAAATTTTTACAATATGTAGTAGTGTCCTGATGCCATGTACTCTATGAGTGTTGGAAACTCATTCTTATGGTGTCCTTCTGTCCTATATGTGGTACACTAAACGACTTCTCTTTTGCCCTTACCTTTGTTCTAGTTTATCTAGAACGTTAAGTTCTTCAGATCCTCCTTCAGCTCCTCTATGGCTGGATTTGTCTTCTGATATTGGTTCTCTTCCATTTGTATGGATGTCTTCTGATATTGGTTCTCATGCTCAAATGAGAAAGTGACTATAAATTTGTGTTGTAGTACTATCCAATTTGTAGTTCTTCTGCGCAATTCCTGGTCTGTATACCAGTTTGTTGGGGTGCCTTCTAATGTGTGAACAAAGTGATGAGGTCGGTTCTATGGTGGTATCATTTTTTGTAGCATTTTTCACTTATCCAAGTGTTCTGTTGGTGCCCCCTATCCGTCATATATCTGCAATTGATTTCTTCCTTGTTTTGTGCCAAACCTAATGCGCAGTAACCTCTTACATTGGTACCCGTCGTTAATTGTTTCTTTGTGTGCACTCCAACATATTGTAGGTATTGCCTTGAGTGTTATATCCAGGGATAAGAGCCTCTGATTTTTTAACACTTCATCTTCATACCTTGCTAATAATTCTTCTAGGTCATTCACCCCATGGAATATGGGAGGTTCCCTTATCTCCGTACTTAATCATCTTACTGTGCAATCTATTCTTACACATATTCTTGTGGAGATTTTGTGTAACCAATGCTATCAATTTTCTAAGTTCGTATCTGAGTCTGACACACATGAGGTGATTATTATCCAACTGAGTATCCCATCTGTAGTGGGATTCACATAATCTTCCTCTTGTGCATTTTTTCTGTACAACTGGTTAATTTCCTCCAGGTCCAAGCAAGTAGGTTCTACAAACCTTTCCCCTTATGATGGGTTTGTTGGAGTTACTTCACACACACCTAGGATTTCTTTTTCCTAAGTTTTTTATTTGTTAATTAGTCATAATTAGTCGTTATCCAGTCTCCTATAATTTAGGAGAGAATATTCCACCTGGAGAATATTCTCTTTCAGTTCACATTTCAGTTTGACTAGTTGAGTTGAGTTTAGATGTTGCATTGGGATCATCACCATGAAACATTGGGATCATCACCATGATAATTCGACCTTGCCTTGGTATCATCACCAAAGTGGTGCATTAGCCTTGATTCCTTGAGTTAACTCCTCACTACTTTCTATTCAGTCAGTTAACTGAAGACTAGTTGACTAGTTAACTCAACTGGGTGGCAGTTCACTCCCGTAACTTCCTGAGAGACTAGAATATGTGGCAGTTCACTCCCGTAACTGCTCGTGTGTGTCTAGATCACTCTATACCACCACTATGGTGACTTTTTTCACCTCAATTCGAACTCATTGAGTTATACATAGTATATCATATGTAAATTATTCATTATTCGCAATGGTTATTGATAATTCTTTCCATTCTTTCTCTTCTTCTTCTTTTTTTTCCACTTCTCTCTACAAATGTGTGTATCATTGTTTAGCTAGATCTATTCTATGTAGGTTCAACACATTTACATGGTATCAGATCCGATGGACTTCTAAGCAAAAGATACACCAAAATGTTTTGCAGGTAGAAAAGATCGAAGACAGCAAAAAGATGGAATTCCAAAAAGAATTCATTCTTACACTTTACAACTATTTTGCATGGAAGGAAAAAATAGCCATACATATCCGATCTAGAGGGTTGTATAGGATAACCATGAATACATATACAAAACCGACATCAGCCATATAAAAATCCAAGTACTTAAATCGCATGGATGAGGCACTCAAAACAATTTGCAATCTTATTTCTCCCGATCTCCTTTTTCATATATCTTCCTGTAAGACTCCCAATGAAGCCTGGACCATATTGGAAGGGATATTTGGCAAACAGGATGAGATGAGGGGACACATACTGGAGGTGGAGCTACTCACATTGGATCCAAAAAGCTTCGAGAATATCCAAGATTTCTTTACAAAATTCAAGGATTTACTGTCGCAACTTGAAGCTTGCGGGGTTGATAAATCGAAGGAGGAGAAACAAATGGTTCTCACCATTATCTCCAAGCTTGGTCCTGAATTCTCAGTATTTGTATCCACATTCCATACTGTCATATTCGCCTCTGGAGCCACCTGGAAGATGCCTTCTCTTGAGGACTTTATCAAATCCTTGACACAAGAGCAAACCAAGCTCATCAACATGGGTGAAATCAAAGGCCCAAGGGTGCATGCACTCACTGTGCATGATGGCAGACACAAATATGAGAAATCTAAAGATAAAGATAAGTGGAAATATCATGCACATACGAAGATGGAAGGGTACACAAAACCCTTCACCGATGCCTTCGGATCCAAAGGAGAAAAGGGAAGAAAAGGAGAGAAATGCACATACTGTCACAAAGGATTCCATTCAGAATATGCATGCATGAAAAAAAAAATATATCTGATGTCTCAGATACTTCAAAAAATCAACCTTGGAGATTGCATCCCTGAGGGTGCAAAGAAGAAGAAGCCAAAAGATCTGAATTCCAAGAAAGGAAATTCTAGCCAGGCCTTGATTGCCATCAACTCCTCTCCCAATGCTTGGATCGTAGATTCAAGAGCATAACATCACATGGATGCCTCAGAAGTAGTCTATTCTTATTTGGATGCATGCAAAGGTCCTCCTATTCTAATGGGGGACAACTCTTCTATCGAATTCACCGGCAAAGGAATGATTGAACTCACCAATGGAAGCTTCGAGAATGTGTTGCATATTCCCAAGCTTTCTGTCAACCTTCTCTCCGTGTATCAGATGACAATTCTGGAACCAGAATGAAAGTCATATTCACACCAAATGTAGTGGACATATATGACATGCAAACAAACTCCAGGGTTTCTACGGGTGAGGTAAATCATCAATCTAGATTGTATACATTTTCTGAATTCATTGAACCTGATTCTTCTTTACTGCTTACTCATGCTGATGAAAGTAGTAGGATATGGAATGAAAGGTTTGGACATTTGAATTTCAGATACATGCAAAAACTTAGCAAGCATAGGTTAGTTGATGGTCTACTAGACATCCATTTCTCAAAGGGAGTATGTGAGGGATGTGTTCTCAAAAAACACCCTCAAGAGAAATTCGACAAAGGAAAGTCTCAGCGAGCTTCCACACCTTTAGATTTGATCCATAGTGACCTCATGGGTCCTTTTCCGCATCCATCGATCAACAAAGCAAGGTTTGTTTTCATTTTTGTTGATGATTTCTCACGTTTTACTTGGATCTACTTTCTCAGGAAAAAATCCGAGGTCTTTCAACAACTCAAAGATTTCAAAGCTTTGGTTGAGACACAGTCCGGAAAGAAGATCAAAGTCCTCCAAACTGATAATGGGGGAGAGAATGTGAATCATGAGATTCATAATTGTTTCCATGAGGAAGGGATTCAATTGCAACATACAGTTCCTTACACTCTGTAGAAAAATGGAGTTGCCGAGCCGAAAAACTAATCTCTAAAGGAGATGGTATCTTGCATGTTGCATGCAAAGTCACTACCACAGAGACTATGGGCCAAAGCACTTAACTGTGTAACATACATCCAAAACAGATATCCTCATAGATTTTTCAAGGATAAGACCCCCTAGGAGGCTTGTAGCAGCCTCAAACTAGAAGTGGCCCACTTTCACATTTTTGGTTCACGTGCATGGGCCTAGATTCCCTCTGAAAAGAGGAAGGCACTTGATCCACATAGCACTGAGTCAATTTTTGTTTGATACCCCGACGGTGTGAAGGCATATCGGCTTATTGATATTTCCTCAGACTGGCTCATAATTGATTGTAGTGTCCAATTCGAGGAAAGTTTCTTGCATGTACCTCAACAGCTGCATGCAGACACCTTCACTCTTCCACCTGTTCGAGATGATGAGCATGCACATGCAGACTCTTCTTCGGATGAGAGTTCCGATTCAGAGGACTCAGAGGATTCAAATTCAGATTCAGAGTCAGTACAGTCAGATGTAGAGTCAGATCATACAGATGTAGTTGTAGAGCCAGAGCAGAGGCCCAAGTGGGCACAGACTACTCTTCAGGATGCAAGGGATCTCGTCGGTGATCCAGCGGATACCAGGAGGACTCGATCTGATTTCAAGGAGCCTCCTGTTGCACTCACTACCAATGAACCATTACCATCCAGGAATCTTTTCTTGGTTCATTCTTCAGATCCATAGTCTTATGGTGAGGCTGCTGGAAATCCCTTTTGGGAATCCGCCATGCAGGAGGAGTACAAATCCCTCCTCAAGAACTAGACTTTTGATTTGATTCCCCTTCCTTCTAGGAGGAAACTTGTCATATGCAGATGGGTCTACAAGACCAAGAGTGTAGTGGATGGACAGATCAGCAGATACAAAGCCAGGCTTGTCGCCAAAGGCTTTCAACAGGTTCATGGTATTGACTATGATGAGACCTTCACTCCAGTAGTGAAGATGGATTCCATATGATTGGCACTTTCCATTGTAGCAACCAAGGGATGGGAAGTCCATCAGATGGACGTGAAGAATGCATTTCTTCACAGTGATCTCTTTGAGGAGATCTACATGGAGCAACCCCAGGGATTTATGTAGGACTCATCTTTGGTCTGTCAACTGAAGAAGTCACTTTATGGACTCAAGCAGGCTCCGAGGGCATGGTGCGCCAAAATGGACTCCTACCTGTTGTCACATAACTTTGTACGTTGTAAATCAAACCTGAATGTATACATGCTCAGGATGGTTGATTCACTTCTAATTTTAGTTATGTATGTCGATGATTTGTTGATCAATGGTTTCTCCACTTTAGCGATTGCTGCAGTCAAGAGGATTCTTCATGATAGGTTTTTGATGACGGACATGGGTCCACTACACTTATTCCTTGGACTTGAGATTAGTCAGGATGCATCATGCATCAAACTGTCTCAAACCAAGTATGCACGAGATCTACTTGAGAGATTTCACATGACAGACTGCAAGTCTACTCCGACTCCTTTACTATCAGGAGTCAAAATTGAGGATGGCGGGGAGACTCCACCGGTTGACAGCACACTGTACAGACATCTAGTGGGGAGCTTATTGTATCTCACACACTCTAGACCAGACCTCTCATATGCAGTTGGCGCAGTTTCTAGGTTCATGCAGGAGCCACATGAGCTACATTGAAAAGTTGCAAAGCGTATCCTTCGATACGTACAGGGAACCATCACCTTTGGGATTCATTATGTAATAGACTCTACATTAGATCTCATTGGTTTTACTAATTTTGACTAGGTTGGCGATAACATTGATAGAAAGTCCACATTTGGTTGCTCACTCAATCTTGGTTCCGAGCCTATCTGTTGGTCGAGAAAGAAGCAAGTTTCCATTGCTCTATCTTCAGCCAAGGTAGAGTACAGAGGGGTAGTTAACATAACCATTAAGGCTATGTGGCTACAAAATTTTCCCATTGAGTTTGGCATTCAATTTCATCGGTCAATCATCATCTGGTGTGACAACTAGAGCACTCTAAAGTTCAGCAGAGATCCAGTTCAGAGGCAGCGGACGAAGCACATAGATATTCACATGCACTACATCTGGGACTTGGTACACAAGAGGATCATCGACTTACAGTTTTGTCCTTCAGCAGAACAGATGACATACATTTTCACCAAGACCTTCACTGAGCAGAAATCTCATTCTCTGTGAGGTCGTCTTGGAGTGAAGGACACAGTTGCCTAGCAACTGTAGTTCTTCTTTTTTTTTACATACATTGTACTTTGAGGGGGGGGTTTCCCATGAGGTTTTCCCTCTTTCCTCACTTTATTTTCAGTGTATATTTTGTACTTGGGTACCTAACATGGCCTCGTTGCCAGGACCCAATCTTTATTTTCACCATAGTGATGCTCAGGGGGGGTGTTGGAGTTACTTCAAACACACCTAGGATTTATTTTTCCTAAGGTTTTTCTTTGTTTATTAGTCATAATTAGTCATTTTCCAGTCTCCTATATTTTAGGAGAGAATATTCCACCTGGAGAATATTCTCTTTCAGTTCACACTTCAGTTTGAATAGTTGAGTTGAGTTTAGATGTTGCATTGGGATCATCACCATGCAACATTGGGATCATCACCATGCTAATTCGAACTTGCCTTGGTATCATCACCAAAGTGGCGCATTAGCCTTGATTCCTTGAGTTAACTCCTCACTACTTTCTGTTCAGTCAGTTAACTGAAGACTAGTTGACTAGTTAACTCAACGAGGTGGCAGTTCACTCCCGTAACTACCTGAGAGACTAGAATAGGTGGCAGTTCACTCCCGTAACTGCTGGTGTGTGTCCAGATCAATCTATACCACCACTATGGAGACTTGGTTCACCTCAATTCGAACTCATTGATTTATACAGAGTATATCATGTGTAAATTATTCATTATTCACAACGGTTAATGAGAATTCTTTCCATTCTTTCTCTTCTTCTTCTTCTTTTTCCAATTCTCTCTGAAAATGTGTGTATCATTATTTACCTAGATCTATTTTGTGTAGGTTCAACACATTGACAGGGTCCAATGGCACAATGAATATGTATTCTACTGACTCGAATGTCATCTTCCTTGTCTTTAAGTTGATTATGGCATGGTTATCAAACACCCAATCCAATCCAAGTAATGTTGGATAAGATGTTGTGCCATCTACTATCTCGATTACTGCCAAGTTAGATTTAGTCTGTACTCCATCCAGACCTATTGTCACTCCTTTTAATCTTCCAATTGGTAGAACTCTGTGTTGATTTGGTAGTTTCAGCTAAACAAGTGAATATCCTAATTTGGGTTCTCCCATACATTTAATATGGTAATACATTTAATTCGGATCCTATTCCAGTATAATATGGTGTCCTTCTGTCCTATATGTGGTACACCAAATGACTTCTCTTTTGTCCTTACCTTTGTTCTGGTTTAGCTAGAACGTTAAGTTCTTCATATCCTCCTTCAACTCCTCTATGGCTGGATTTTTTTTTCTGATATTGGTTCTCTTCTAGTTGTAGGGCTTCCCGTAGAGGCTCCGCCTGTGTCTGAAACTTCCATTGTTGCAATAGATATTTCAAGTGTGGTAGCAGTGAATTGAAGAATAGATGCCTATGCTGCATAACTGTCATGACATATTTTAGCTTTCCCTTCAATCCTTTGAATCTCTAGTCAATCTCCCATACAGATTCTCCTGGTTTCTGTCTAATCTCGATCATCTCGTTCATGTATTGATCCTTTTAACTAGGATTTTGGAACTCATTTATCAACAACTTCTTGATATCTCCAATTGTTCTAGTTTTCCTTGGTGGACTGTTCACAACTAAACTCATGTACCAATCCAGTGCATGATCTCTTAGCATGATAGATAATTGTGTAAGTTTAGTGTCCTCATCTGTGATTTGCTTCTCTTCCCAGATATTTTCATAGATAAACAGGTGCTTCTCCAGGTCCTCCGACGCCTCTCCTTTGAATTCTGGTAACCTGATGGTGGGATCATGTCTTTCCATCCTGAATGTTGAAATACTACCTCCGTGCGGTGTAAATACTTGACTAGTGCTTCCTAAACTAACTCCCCTTGTTGTTTTTCCTTGTATAGATGTACTTCCTATTGTCTTCCTTCTCCCAAAGTTTGGTTGTCTAAATAGTGGTGTTCTTCTTGGTGTATTAGTCGCACATGGGTTTATGGGTTCCACACTGACATGATATGGATAGGAGTTCTCCCTTCTATTTCTGCTCTTAGACCTCTCGTCTGCATCTCATATGTCACGCGTAGGATTTCCTTAATCTTCTCCACATCCCGGAGATCCTCTACCTCCTCTTCATCACTTTCCAAGCCTTCCCTCGTGGCTATGACTCTCTTTTTGGTGTTTACTGATGCAAGAGAATTGCAAGCAAGCGCGAGTGGAGGACATTTGGATATGCACCAATGTTCATTTTGAAGACATTTTGAAATTTAAAAGAAGAAACATTAATGTAATAGCTGGAAGGATGTAATTACTCTTAAATGTTTTGGGGATTGTAATGCAGATCTTGAGTGTTGTTCTCATCTATTGGTTGGAGGCATTTAATTTAATAAGTGTAAAGTAGTTGTAGTCTTTAATTTCGATAAGATAGCTTAGAGTTATAGGAGCGAAAACTCAAGAAATCTCCCTCTTATGTATTGTAGGATTATTCTCATTGTAATTAGTAGAAGAGTAGAATCAAGAGACCATAGGAGAGAAAAGAAGAACAAAGATTGTAGAAGTTGTTTGAGCAGATAGCTATTTCTATAGAAAATCATGTACATAAGCACTTGAATTAATATAAGAATGCTTTGATCCAATTTCATGGTGTTGTTATGATTACTGTTTGCATCTATTGAATGGTATGTTTACAGTTTGATTCTATGCTCTATTATGCATTTGTTTCAATTATTTATGTGTATGATTTCATGTTGAATGTATGAAGTCTATGAGAGGGAGAGCATAAGTTTCAATTTATCCTCGTCCTAAGAATTCCTGTAAGGAGTGCAGTGAAGGTCCATAAGGAGTGCATTGAAAAGATTCTGAGTTTTACCTCAAAAACTCTCAGGAGCGATAGAGTTATTATTATACCAACAAAAGTGCAAGTATAGCACAGAGCCGTGCAAGGTGTGCGTAGGCCAGGTCAAAGTCTTAGACTTTTCCAACCCAAGAGAGAGGTTGAAAAACTTCTATCGCAAGGAGTGTGTAGAGTTGGGAGATATCAGATAATCATGGATTATCGTGAGGGCCGCAAGTAGTGCATGCAAGAGTACCTTAGAATCCTTGAGTTTGCAAAAAGAATCAAGCTTAGGAGGGATAGAGACATGGAAATTCTAGAGGACATATGAGGGTCAAATTCACCTCACAGAAATCAAGCTCAGGAGGAAATACGACAAGTTATTTGGCGATAAACTATTGAGATCCTGAACGGACGGTGGAAATTCTTGGAGGGTGAAACATGGATTTCCTTGGACTGTTGGATCCAGTAGATCTGCAGAGAGGATAATACCGAGTGTATTTCAACACTCGCAAGCTCAGTAGAGATAGCAGTAGTCAGATCCAGAAGGGAAAGAGTCATTGATTTGGTCTCTTGAATTTTGACATTTCGGAAGTTGGGATTGTGGAGGAAGTTGTAACTCGGAAGTTGCGAATCACGAAGTCCCGATTTGTGAAATTTCAACTTTGTGAAAGAATAATTAGGGCTGTCAGATCTAAAGGAGCGAGAGTCTTTAATTGGGTGCTCCGAAATATCATCATTTCGAGAGTCGAACGAGTGTGGAGGAATTTGTAACTTGGGAGTCCCGATACATGAAATCCTGACATGATCTGGACCATGAGATCATGGGAGAATCATGACCGTTGATCTGTGGCAAGGAAGTTCACGGGTTCGGATATCGAGAAAAGGGAGAAAAGTTACATCGTGAGTTCCCGACATGAGAAATCTTGATGCGCTCGGAGGTGGACGCCAAGGGTTGAGTGGAGGTCATATGGTAGAAGAATAAGGGAGGAGCTAGGGACCTTTAGCCCATTTTGGGGTTTTGGGAATTAGAGAATTCGGGGTGAGTCGCAACGAAAGTCCCAAGATTGTGAAAACTGATATGACTTTTAGGGTTAAGATTATGGTCATGCGAGTGGTCACGTGGATTGTAGGCTCGTGTCTAGTGCATGTTCACATGGGCGGAGCATATAAGAGGAGAATTGTGGTTATATGTGTGAAGGGTTTCAGTGAGGACCAAGGAGCCATTTCAGCTTGAGAATTTGAAGATCCAAGGACCGGGAGGTCAAGCAGACCCTACTGAGGTGGGGGTCTGCGTTAGGTGGTGTTATAGAATACAACTTTTGTTTTCCGTAGAGGGAAGGCAGAGGATAGTTGTGATTTGAATTTTACGTGGACAGATTGAAAAAATTTCGTCGAGGAGACATCGAGACAGATCTATGCTTGATCCAGCCATGGAAAGGGAGATGAGGGAACTTCATGCTCAATATCCTGATAATGGAGATATCAGTGAGGCCGAATGTGAGAATGAGGCTGGAGTCGAAGAAGAAGTTGTAGTTGAAGATGCTGCAGAGGAGCATCTATTGAAATCTGTTGCAAGGATAGGTGCCAAAGAAAAAATGGACATCCTGATGTATGAAGGAAACTTAAATGTCAAGGAGATGCTATATTGGTTTGGAGCTCTGGATAAATACTTCAACTATGAGTATTTCAAAGAAGATAATAAAGTAAGGCACATTGTCACTAGACTAAAAGGGCATGCAACACTATGGTGGGATGAACTTTAGGCTGACAGGTGTTGCAAAGGAAAACAAAGAATCAAAAGTTGGGATAGAATGGTAGCGAAGATGAAAGCCAAATTCATACCCGAAGATTATCAAATCAATCTATTTTGAAGAATGCAGAATTTGAGACAGAAATGGATGATAGTGAAGGAATACACTGAGGAATTTTACAAGTTAAATATTAGAGTTGGTCATCGTGAGAGTGATGATGAAAATGTCGCCAGATACATGAATGGCTTGAGATATGATATTCAGGATGAGATGAGCATGGTGACAATGAGAAATGTAGAAGATGCTTATCAGATTTCTTCAAAGGAAGAAGTGAAATTGGCCCGAAAGAAAGGTCAAAGGGACATAGGTAGAAGTCAGAGAAGAGGGAAAGTATTTTCCCAAGACAGAGTATAGAATCCCAAGGATGAAGAGAAGAAACCTCATAACCACCTAGAAAGGGGAGGAAACTCACAAGGAGGATAGTTTGTCGATAGGAACACTTTTCCTCGAGCAAGAGGAAGAGGAAGAGGAAGAGGAGGTGAAGTAAAGTTTTTTTTCTATGGAAATGTCAGACACAAATCATGGGAATGTCCTGGTAGAAAAAGAGATGGAGGAGGAGAAGATCACATTTCAGAAGCGCAAAGGCAAAATGTTGAGGAAGAAGATGCAAAAGGTGGAAGATCCTTGATGTTGAGGAAAATTCTCTTGAAGCCAGAGAAAGAGATGGAGGATCATGTCTAGAGGAACAATTTGTTTAGGATTTCTTGAAAGACCAAGGATAGGGTATGAAAGGTGATAGTTGACAGTGGAAGTATGGATAATCTAGTATCCACAGATATGGTGGAAAAGATGGAATTGGATACAGTTTCACATCCAAGCCCATACAAGGTTTCATGGTTGCAAAAAGGACATCAGGTAACAGTCACTAAACAATGTTTAGTTGAATTTAAGATTGGGGGATAGAGATATGAGATCTTATGTGATGTTATTCCCATGGATGTATGTCATCTTTTGTTGGGAAGACCATGGCAATATGACATAAACGTTATTCATGATGGAAGAAAGAACACATACACCTTGGAGAAGAATGGTAGGACACATACGTTGTTGCCAATTGAAGACAAGAAGGTGAAAGAAGAAACATGCAATGATATACTTCTCATGAGTGGGAAGGAAATTCTGGATGAATTTAGTAAAGGTGAAGAAATGTGGTTTGTTGTGGTGAGAAAACCTAGAGTCATTTTGACTAGTACCTCAATATATGATCTACTTGAGGAAATTCAGGAACTGTTGGAGAATTTCGCTGATGTAGTGGTGGATGATTTACCTTGTTCATTGTCTCCCATCAGAAGTATAAGCCATCATATCGACCTTATTCCAGAGGAAAGTTTACCAAACAAAGTAGCGCACATACTGACACCGCAAGAGAATGAACAAGTCAAGAAGCAAATCCAAGATTTGATGGAAAAAGGGTTGATTAGAGAAAGATTGAGTCCATGCGTTGTGTCAACAGTGTTAAGTCCAAAGAAGAATGGTGGATGGAGGATGTGTACATACTCAAGTGATATAAACAAAATCACCATCAGGAATAGATTTCCTTTACCCAGGATAGATGACTTGATGGATTGCTTGAGTGGAGCAAATTTTTTTTCAAAAATTGATTTGAAAAGAGGATATCTTCAGATTAGAATGAGGGAAGGTGATGAATGGAAGACATGATTCAAGACAAATGAAGGATTATATGAATGGCTTGTCATGTCATTTGTCTTGACGAATGCACCAAGTACTTTTATGAGATTGATGAGCGAAGTCTTGAAAGATTTCATTGGGAAGTTTGTAATTGTATATCTTAATGATATATTGATCTTTAGTAAGACTGCGGAAGAACATTTGAGACATTTAGCTCTAGTAATGAGGAGGTTGCAACAAGAAAAGTTGCTGATAAATATGAAGAAGTCGTCTTTCATGAAGACATAACTCATTTATTTGTGTTTCGTGATCTCTTCGAATGAGTTGAATATGGATCCTAAAAAGGTAAAATCAATCTAAGAGTGTTCGTCGCCAAGGAATATCTTTGAAGTCAAAATCTTCCATGGACTAGCCAGTTTTTATAGAAAGTTCATCAAAAATTTTAGTGAAATTTGTGCACCAATGATGGTCACAATTAATAAGAGACATAAATATTTTCATTGGACAGAGGAAGCGGAGAAAATTTTCAAATTGTTAAAGGAAAAGTTAACTGGACAACCAGTTCTGGTTCTGCCAGATTTCAGTAAAACATTTCAAGTGAGATGTGACGCAAGTGGATTCATGATTGGAGCAGTCTTAAGTCAAGGCAATAGACCAGTTGCATACTTTAGTGAGAATCTGAATGACTCCAAGAGGAATTACTCCACTTATGATAAATAATTTTATGCAATCATACAAGCATTGAAGAAATGGATTCACTACCTGGTTCCAAAAGAGTTTGTTTTGTATAGCGACAACCAGGCCTTACAGTTTATAACTAGACAGGAAAAACTGAACCAGAAACATGCAAAATGGGTTGAATTTATGCAGAACTTTAATTTTGTTGTAAAGAACATTTATGAAAATGCTAACAAGGTTGCTAATGCATTAAGCAGGAAATGTTTGATTATGCAGGAGTTTCATGTGAAGACCTTAGGTTTTGATAGCCTTAAGGAAATGTAAATAGATGATTCAGATTTCAAGGACGCTTATGAAGCATGTGAGAATCCTGTTATGAGAGATAGAAGCCAATGGATTGAATATTTAATTCGGGATGTATTGTTATTCAAAGGAAATCAATTGTGTATCCCGAAGAGTTCTATGAGAGAAAACCTTTTGAAGGAAAAACATAGTGGGGATAGGCTGGAAATTTCGACCATGACAAAAAAATTTCACAACTAAATAGTTTGTACTATTGGCCAGGGATTAGGATGGATGTCAAGAAATATGTCAATATATGTAGAATATTCCAGCACACAAAGGGGAAAAGACAAAATACAGGGTTGTATTAACCATTGCCAATACCAGAGAGGCTGTGGGATGCGGTAAGCATGGATTTTGTGTTAGGACTGTCGAGGATGTAGAGAGGTTGTGATTCCATATTCGTGGTAGTCGATAGATTCTAAAAAATGGCACTTTTCATTCCATGTCAGAAAACCAGTGATGCAACACACATTGAAAATCTGTTTTTCAAAGAAGTTGTTCGACTTCATGGTTTACCCAAGATTATTGTTTCAGATAAAGATACCAAATTTGTTGGTCATTTCTGGAGGACACTATGGAAAAAGATGGGGACAAATATATCTTTTAGCTCAACATATCACCCTCAGATGGATGGAGAAACTAAGGTAGTAAATCGAAGTTTGGGAGGCTTATTAAGAATTTTGGTAACTAGACACCATACGTAGTGTTAAGAACCAAACATCAATATAGCATGGAAAAATCTCAGGAAAAGTACTCAACGCCTTGAAAAAGAGATAATTTCAGATAATAAGCCTCTTCGAGGGGGCGACCTCCTTTTACCCCACTTAAATGTTCAAGTACAAGATGATTCAAAATGAAAATGTCTCCTTGGTATATATAGGAGACTAGGAGGTATAATTACAACTAATGGCCTAAAGCTGACATACATAAAATAACATTACTAATATAATATGCCCCAATTAAGGGGTAATGATCCAATATTAGGGATAAACATACCCCTCCCCTTGAGACAAGTGTTGCCCACAACGCTTGAGTAACTCTGGATGCTTCTGTATAAAAGACTCATCTTCCCAAGTGGAATCTTCAGCCAGTAGTTTCCTCCATTTAATGAGATACTCTAAAATGGATCTATTCCTCAGCTGGCGAATTCTTGTGTCAGTGATGGCTTCAGGCTCCAATATGATTTTTCCTTCCTTGTCAAGTTCTGGCAATATAGTTTGAACTGGGATCTTGTCACCTATAGCCTTCTTTAAGCATGAGACATGGAAAACTGGGTGTACTCATGAAGATGCAGGCAGCTCCAATTTGTATGCTATAGTACTAATATTTTTCAACACCTTATAAAGTCCATAGTACTTTGGTGATAATTTATTATCCTTCTTGGCTTGCTTGAGGGACATCTATTTGTATGGCTGTAGTCTTAAAAACACCCAATCCCCTACTTCAAAACTTCTTTCACTACGATGTTGATATGCTTGTTGTTTCATGCGATTTTGTGCCATGGTCAGGTTGTCCTTTAAGATTTGGAGAATTTATTGTTGATTCTCGATGTGATCTTCCACTGCTTGAACCTTATATTTTTCTTTTAGAGAAGAAGTGATGGAAGGAGGGTGGTATCCATAAAGTGCCATAAATGG
>ML787977.1:30700-45975 GCA_009831015.1 Picea engelmannii
CCCTCTATTTGATGGAACAAATTTTTCCTTCTGGAAGATTAGAATGAGAACATACTTAATGGCCTTGGGTGTTGATGTTTGGGATGTAGTAGAGACTGGATATACAAAGCCTGTTGTGCTAGCCTCCAAGGATGATAAGTTAGTGTTTAGTTTTAATGCTAAGGGTTTGAATGCTATATTGAATGGACTTGTTGAAGCTGAGTTTGTAAAGGTGATGCATCTTGATACTACCAAAGAAATGTGGGATAAACTTATTAACAATTATGAAGGAAATGAGAAAGTAAAAGATGCCAAACTTCAAACATACAGATTGAAATTTGAACAACTAAAGATGAATGAAGATGAAACAATTAGCAAGTATTTTTTAAGAGTTTAAGAACTTGTAAATGCCATGAAGGGTCTTGGTGAGGAGTTTGATGACTCTTTCTTAGTTCATAAGATTTTAAGATCTCTGCCTGATAAATTTAATCCAAAAGTTTCTGCAATAGAAGAATTAAATGATCTTAAAACTCTATCCATTGATCAACTACTAGGAACCCTAAATGCATATGAAATGAGAATTAACAAAGATAAATCCAATACTAGAGAAGCATATTTTAAAGAAGACAAGAATACTGATTCAGAAGTAGATGATATTGAGGCAAAATTTGTGAGAAGGTTAAAGAAAGGGTCAGAAAAATATCAAGGGAAGTTGCCCTTAAAATGCTTTAACTGTGGTAAGATAGGTCATTTTGCATCTAAGTGTCCCCATCAGAAAAAGGACCAGAACTCTGATGATGAAAAGAAGTACAAATATAAGAAATATAATAAGAAGAAAAGCTTGGTTGCAAATCATGACAATTCCTCAGAAGACACCGATAGTGACTCATGCTATGAAGATAAGGTAAATGACTTCATGCTTATGGACAAGGAGGATTATGATAATAAAAGCATAGGCAATGATGATAATGATGAAGAATTTGTGGTTGATTTGGAAGGAGAACTGATCAGTGCAGTGGAAGAAATTGATAGACTCAGAACTAAGAATAGAAAGCAAAAACAATTGTTGACATAGCTCGAGAAAGACAGTAAAAAACCTGATGAAAACTTTGCTCTACTGAAAGTGGAATTAGAAGAGGCAAAGAAAATAGAAGACATACTGAAACAACAATTGTTACAGAAGAAAGTCAGATGTGAAGCCTTAGAAGAAGAGATAGTAAAAACTAGAAAAGAAATGGAGAAATTTAAAGGGTTGTATCATCAAAATCTTCCAAGTATTAAAGCCTCAAAAGAATTAACTTCCATTCTAAATCAGTAAAGAAATTCAGTGTTGAAAGCTGGATTGGGATATGAAGAAGGATCAAGTAGTGATCATCCAAGCAATACAGAATCTATCAAGTTTGTCAAATCCTCAAACAATGACAATGACAACAGTCACTCTGCAGAAACAAAGAAGGAAAATCAGTCACCAAGAAGAAATGAAAGAAAAAGCCCCAGAACCAAATTTGTAGGCGAGAAAGATTATTGGCATGACAGAAGTCGACCTCCTCAAAGAAGACAGATTTTTTCAAGGTACAAATATTTTTTCTATGGTTATTGTTTTCTCTACTCTAATTTTGGTCACAAAGCTATAAATTGTTCTTTAAGATTTAGATATGAACAATCAAGATACTCAATGAATAACTATCTTCCACAACAAAGATTGAGACAGCCAAGCAACAAACAATCACAGATTATAAATCATGTGATGACCGAGAGAAGGACACAGGTGAAACAAAAAAATAGATATGAGCATAAAAATCGTTATGATCTATTATTCAGTGAACCAGAATGTTACAGCTGTCATAATTATGGTCATAAAGATGTAGATTGTCGCTTAAGGAAATACAATTCAGATTTGATCTCCACTACTGAAAATGTCAAAGTCTAGAAGAAGAAAGCAGATGACAAGTGTGGACTAGTGCTATCAGCCCAAAGGAAAAAGAATCCCTGGTATATTGACAGTGGATGCTCCAAACACATGACTGGAGACAGAGGTAAGTTTCTAACTCTAAGTGATAGCAAATCAGAGAATGTAACTTTTGGAAATGATGCACCTGGAAAGATAAAAGGCAAAGGAATTGTAAATTTGTGTAACGGAAAAATAAAAGCTCAAGATGTGCTGCTTGTAGAAGATTTGAAACATAATCTGCTTAGTGTCAGTCAAGTCTGTGACTGAGGGTGTGAATTTGTTTTTACCTCTAAAGGCTGTAGAATAAAAAATGTGGATTCAGGTCAGCTAGTTGCAAA
Organism: Picea engelmannii; assembly: GCA_009831015.1. Classification (NCBI taxonomy): domain Eukaryota; kingdom Viridiplantae; phylum Streptophyta; class Pinopsida; order Pinales; family Pinaceae; genus Picea; species Picea engelmannii. The sequence continues at coordinate 32,969 of ML787977.1, forward strand.
AGGTATAAGAACAAAAAACAATGTATATGTTTTAAAAGAGAAAGAAGAAGAATGCAACTTAAGAAAATATGATGAAAGTTGGTTGTATCATATGAGACTTGGTCACCTAAATTTTGATCACATAATCAAACTCAGAAACAACGGGACAGTAAAAGATCTTCCGAAGATATCAAAGCCATATGACTCTGTTTGTAAATCCTGTCAGAAAGGAAATCTTACTCGCACTCAGTTCAAATCTAAAAACTTTCCTTCAATAGAAAAACCTCTCCAGTTAGTACATATGGATCTATGTGGACCATCAAGGAAAGAAGGTACAGGAAAAGAAAATTACTTTATGTTGATTATTGATNACTATTCTAGACTAACTTGGGTTGCCTTTTTGAAAGAAAAATCTGAAGCATTTGAAAAATTCAAAGTATTTAAGGCTCTGACTGAGAATCAAATAGGAAAAAGATTAAAGGCAGTAAGGTCTGATAGAGGAGGAGAGTTTAGTTCTGGGAACTTCAAAGAATTCTGTGATAAACATGGGATCAAAAGAGAGTACACAATTCCAAGGACTCCACAACAAAATGGAGTTGTTGAGAGGCAGAATAGGCCAGTAAAGCAAATGGAAAGATCAATGATGAATGAAAAGAACATATCTCAGACATATTGGGTGGAAGCACTTCATACAACTGTTCATATCCTTAACAAATCTCATCTCAGACCACACAGTGACAAGACCCCTTATGAACTTTGGTTTGGAAGACCTGCTTCAATCAAGCATTTTAAAGTTTTCGAGAGTACATGTTATATCAAGAACAATGATGAAAATCTTGGAAAATATGATGACAGGGCTGATGAAGGTATCTTCTTGGGTTATGCTACAAATAGTAAAGGGTACAGATGCTACAATAAGAGACTACACAAACTAGTTGATTGTATAGATATAAAATTTGATGAAGAAATCCCAGTCAGAAATGTAAGAAGTGTTGAACCAAGAACAAAATATACAGTTAAAGATGAATATGAATAGGTCCAAGGATCAGAAAGAGAAGAGTCTGGACCAAATGAAGATATAAATATTCAAACTGACATAAATAAGCAGAAAGAAGCAAAATTACCTCTCAGAATTATTTGAAAGAATCATCCTGAAAATCAGATAATTGGGGATATAAATGAAGGAGTTCAGACAAGAAGGAAACTGATTAAAGACTCAGAACAATATCATGTTGCCTTTTTATCTATGACCGAACCTAAAATTTTTGAGGAAGCTAGCCAGGAAGATAATTGGATTAGAGCAATGAATGAAGAGCTTGATCAAATTGAGAAGAACAATACTTGGGAGCTTGTCCCTAGACCTGAAGACAAGAATGTAATAGGTTCCAAATGGGTGTTCAAGAATAAAATGAATGAAAAAGGACAAGTTGTTAGAAATAAAGCCAGATTGTTCTGTAAGGGATATGCACAAGTTGAAGGTCAAGACTTTGATGAAACTTTTGCACCAGTGGCAAGATTGGAAGCTATCATAATATTTCTTGCTTATTCATGTCATAAGAACTTCAAAGTTTATCAGATGGATGTTAAGTCGGCATTTCTTAATGGATATCTAGAGGAAGAAGTATATATGGAGAAACCTGAAGGATTCTCTTTGACAGATAATCCTAATTATGTTTGTAAGCTAAAGAAGGCCTTATATGGACTAAAACAAGCACCACGAGCTTGGTATTATAGACTGGACAAATTTCTACAAGAAAAAGGGTTCAAGAAAGGTATTGTTGACAGTAACCTTTACATTAAGTATGAAGGTGATAATTTACTAATTGTTTTGGTTTATGTAGATGATATTATTTTTGGTTGTACTAATGAATCATTTGTTCAGTGGTTTGCTAATTCTATGCAAACAGAATTTGAAATGTCCATGATAGGAGAACTGTCATACTTTTTTGGCCTACAAGTAAAACAAAACTCTAAAAAAAAAAATATTTGAAAGAGATGTTGAAGAAATTTCAGATGGAAGATTCCTCTACAGTTAGCACACCTATGGTGGTTGGTTGCAAGCTGAGTAAAGATGATATCTCACCTAATGTTGATCAAAGGACATATCGCTCTATGATAGGTAGTCTTATGTACATCACAGCATCCCGTCCTGATATAATGCAAGCTGTTGGAATGGTAGGTCGTTTTTAGTATGCTCCTAAACAAAGTCATTTGGTAGCTTTCAAAAGGATATTTAAATACTTGAAGGGAACAATGAATTATGGTCTTTGGTGTCCTAGAAATCAGAATTTCCAGTTAACTGCTTATTCAAATGAAGATTGGGAAAACTGTGTTGATGAGAGAAAAAGAACCAGTGGAGGAGCATTCTTTCTGGGTGACTCATTAGTTGCATGGCTTAATAAAAAGCAAGGATCCATTTCATTATCCACTACAGAGGCAGAATACATTGTTCTTGCTACCTATTGCACACAAATCTTATGGATGATACAAACTCTTGCAGATATGAAGGTAACTTACACTGATCCCATTCCAATTCATTGTGATAACTCCAGTGCCATTAGTGTCTCCAAGAATCCTATTCTTCATTCCAAGACTAAGCATATTCCAATCAAGTACCATTTTCTCAGAGAACAAGTTACAAACATAATTGTTCAACTGAATTATATACCTTCTACCTAACAGATTGTTGATATATTTACTAAACCATTAGCAGTGACCCCTTTTGGATATCTTCGTCAAAAGTTGGGGGTTATAATCTCTTGTGTCTAATCTGTTCACCTAGTCAGGGGGAGTACTTATTGAATATCTGGTGTATTTCCAAGATGCTTATAGTTGACAGGGGGAGTATGTTTTGCAATAAGATCAGGGGAAGAATGTTTCTTCTTTGACATTGATGTCAAAGGGGGATAAAAGAGTTCAGAAGGAGAGTCGAGTCCGAATGCATGTGGGTGCTTGTGTTTCCATCAATGCCAAAGGGGGAGATTATTGGCAAATATTTAACAGACATCGAATGCTTGTCATTGATGGAAAGTAGCATAAGTACAGGAAGAATGTATAGAGGATTGATGGCATGAGTACAGGAAGTTTGTAACAGACAAACAAACAAAATATAAGTTCAGGAAGATCGAATGATCAAAGGCAACGCAACCAGGAAAACGGAAGATAAGTTCAGGTTGATTGAATGATCGAAGGACCGTAAACCTTGAGAAGCATTTCTGATCATTGGATCCATTCAAAATTCCCGAAAGAACAAGGGTCGTCAGATATGAATGTAGACAAGAAGAGATCATTGAAGAGGAGGACAGATCTCAGGCATTAGATCCAAGCACAGGATCCGACCATTGTTGGATCAAGAAGAACCCACACGTCCTTTAAAGTACAAGGAGAAGCGAGCGTAATCACGATATGCGAAATCATGACTTAATCTGAGCCTTCAGATCAAGGTTGAATCTGGACCGTTGATTCCAGTCCATGTCGGGGTTTTGAGGATCGCGTGTTGGAGATGTCAAAGAAACAATGCAACAAGAATGTCGATTTTGCGATATGCGAAACTGCGATTCAATCGCAGCTGTTGAATCAAGCTCAGATCTGGACCATTGATCTAACTCCATGTCGGAGTTTCAAGGATCGCGTGTTGGACATGTCAAAGAAACAATGCAATAAGAATGCCGATTTCGCGATATGCGAAATTGCGATTCAATCGCAGCCGTTGAATCAAGCTCAGATCTGGACCGTTGATCTAAATCCATGTCGGAGTTTTGAGGATCGAGAGTTGGAGATGTCAAAGTTTATTAACATCAGGAATCCCAATATCACGATATGAGAAATCGTGATTTAATCGTAGCCGTTGAATAGAGATCAGATCTGGACCATTGATCAAACTCCATATCAGAGTTTCGCGAATCGTGACACAAAGAGGAAAAGAACCCAATGCATCAAGAATGCCGAAATCGTGAAATCACGATTCAATCGTAGTCGTTGAATCAAGATCAGATCTAGACCATGGAATCACAGGACATGTGGCAAGTGATCAAAATTTCGCTGACTTTGGGTCAACGGAGCATAGTGTCGAAAATCACAAAATGAGAAATTGCAAAAGTGCTTTTTGCATAGGCGCTTGGTTATGACCATAGTCATATTCGGGAAGGAGCTAGTGTAGAAAAGTTTTGTATCAGAATTTCGTAGATCGGGATTTGTAAGTGACAAGAACATTGAACATCAGGAGTGTCGAAATCGCGATATGCGAAATCGCGTAATGATCTCAACTGTCAGATCAAGTGTTGATCGGAGGGTTAATGTTCTCTCTCATAGTTAACTCCTTAGTTTGGAATTTGTTAGAGAAACAGACTCATGATTGCCGATTAGTTGGCATTTCAGTTGCTGAGACAGTTGTCTTCCTTTTGCCTAAGGAGATGGGAAGTTGAACTGCCATGAGTGTGTATAAAAGATAATGAGACAGACAGCATGAGTGTGGTCGTTCTGTATGAGAAAAGAATGAAACTGTAAGAAAAGGAAAATGAGAGGATGCACAGGATGAGATTGAGTATATGTGAAGTGTGAGATGAAACGCAGAGGAGAATAACAGAACAAGTTGAAGAAGAGTAGAATGACAGAACAAGTTGATGCAAAGAAGACCTGCTAAACAGACAGAGGAAGAAATGAATTGCAGAACAGTTAGAAGATGACCAGATGTATAGAACAAAGAAAGATTGGTAAGAATTGATGTATCTGTGTAGTTGAATGTTTATATGTTCATTTATGGTCCAGGGAGGTTGGGAGGTGCACGGGAAGACTGTTGTCCTTAGAGGTTCAAGTGGGATCTTGAACACAGGAAGTTGTAGCTTCCATCTGGTTGCAGCCAGAGAAACCAGGGTGGTAGGGTGGTGCAAGGGAGAACGAGTGTTCTCAGTTATACAGGTTGGAGCCTGTGTAACTAGAAGTTGGTGCTTCCATCCAGTTGGTGTTGGAACATATAGGGAGTTGGTTCTTACTTCTAGTGGGTGCTAGAGAAACCAAGGAGTTGGTTCTTCCTTCTAGTGGGTGCTAGAGAAATCAGAGAGTTGGTGCTCTCAAACAAGTTGTAGCTTGTAAAATAGAGGTAGCAGCCTCACATTGAGTTGGTGCTCAATTAAAGATGATGTACAGAACTTAAAAGATTGCCTATCATTTCAAAAAAGAAGAGGTTTTCTCCCTTTATGGATTTCCTCGTGAAAATCTGTCTCTGTGTATACCTTATGTGTGACTGATGCCTTTTACTTTTACTATCCATATGCTGTATAATGTTGATGATCACTTGAAGAATGATTAAGAATATTTTAATAGAGTTAAAATTGTTTAAGCTCAAAGACAACTGATTCACCCCCCCCCCCTCTCACTTGTATTAGTAATTTCAACATATTTAGGGATTCTTCCTCACTTTCCTATCTTGTTAGGTGGGAGTAATTTCCTTGTCGATGTTATAGTGGTTCAAGGACCATTAGATTTCAATGTTCTTCTCGGGCATGATTATATATATTCCATGAATGTTATGGTGTCTACGCTCTTCCAGGTGATGCAATTACCCCACAATGGAATCATTTTCACTATAGACTCACTGGAATCTGCTAATCACCATCCTAATTTGACATAAGTTCAGGTTTCCCCTTTATATGTTCCTAATACTCATGTATACTCTACCCCACCACAAGTAAATTATGAGGCATCTTATCCTCGGTGTTCAATTTATCCTGAGAAGGAACTTGTTCACTCATGTTTTCCTTCTCGAGACTTGGTATCAACAATTGATCCATTGGTTTATCTAATGGGGGCATGGGATCCTTTGATTCCCCCTCTTTCTCCAAGTGATATTGATTTTCCTTTTGAGTTTGATATCACTGTTTGTAGATCCTCAAGCTCTTGTTCTTCTGATTTTTCGTTGATAGACTCTACCAACCCTGACCATAACCTCCATTGTCATATAGAATATGGTCAGTTTGATTCACCCTTTGGTACTGTCGATCCTCCTCGTTCACGTTATTTCTCAGATATTGATTTTCCTACAGATGAGGCTATCCTTAAAGCCATGACTACAAACTATATATACTGGTAAGACTTACACCATGGTTTGTTTTTTCTTCCTTTTTGGGAGACTTTTTAGGTTGACTACCAAAGAGACTCTTGGTCAGAGCCTAGTAGTGGGATCTACTTGAACCAGCACTATGCATGAGTTGTAAGGATGTGTGGTGTCTTGTACCATATTGTACAGTCCACGCTTATTGTTTTCAATTTTTTTATTCAATAACACCTCTTGTTTTCCAAAGTTTCTATCTATATTGGATTTATTAACTTCTCGATGAGTGTTATTGGCCTTATATGTAGGATTTTGGAGACATTTTTTCTTTGACATTTCCTCATCGTATCAATCTATTCTAATAGGTGTTAACCTCGAAACTAGCATATAGGTTATATTTTTCCCTACTTGCATATTTTCATTATTCGTTTCCTGGTTTATTTGTCCCTAATATCGACCCCACTGAATTGCGACACTAACCTTCCTTGCTGATAAGTATGTTAGACTTTCTGTGGTAGAGCCTTCCTTCCATGGGCATCCTAGTTAGAGCCTTGTTTTCCATTTGGTTCCCATGATAAAGTAATTCATAGGCATGAGAGTCCCTTTAGTCCCACCATGACATTGTGTTGAAGCCTCATCCTTCTTCTTCATCTTTTTCTGGCCTATACCCGAGGGACTCCCTAAGAGCATGTTTTGTTGTCTCTCAAGCTCTCTTAAACTATGAAAGAGATATCTAACGATAAATTATTTATCCTTTTCGGCCTCATTCATATTACTTAAGAAAAGGAGCCCCCCTGGAGTATTCTTTAATCCTTTTTCAGACTCTCTAAAATTGAAAATATTTTCGTGCGATCTTGTTTCCCTTCATGGTCGTCAAAGTGAAATTTGAAGGCACATCTTTTCAGACTCCCTAAATATGAAAATATTTCTGAGTGATATTGTTCTTTTCACACTCGTTAATCGGTCTAGAAGGAATATCTATTTCAAATACGTTTAACCCTTTTTCTGGCCAATAGATTACCACGAAAAAATGTATGCCTTGGGAGACATGTCTCACCGAGAGAGTTCTCCTAATTTATGTTTTATACTTTTTTATGCCCAGGGGACTAAATTACGAAAAAGGTGGTGAGTCCATAGTTAAGATCTTTTCAAAATCCTTAAAATTGAAAAGATAGTCGAGTGATCTTATCTCCGTCCCACTCATTAAAATGGTTTTGAAGAGACATCCTTTCAGTATACATTTAACCCTTTTCTGGACCGAATGGACTAATTATGAAAAAGGAATACTATGGCCCTAGTGACCAAAAGAGTTCTCCTTGCTATGATTTTATTCTTTTTCGGGCCCTGGTGACTAAATTTATGAAAAATATCTCTCTGGAGTATTATTTTAGTGTTTTTCAAACTCTCTAAACATGGAAACACTGAGCTTACCTTCTCTGGGCTCGTAAAACTTCACATGGAAGGAGGTATTGTTGTGTCATGTTGTTCACATCGCATGTCTCATCCTTGCATATTTGGCCTAATGTCGGCTTCATTTTGCTATTACTAAACCTTTAGAGCATTATTTAGGTGCATGCCTTGTATTGTTTTTCCCTTGTGATCTGACACTTTGACCCTTGGAGGAATTTTCTCGAGTTCCATTATCCTGCACATTTCTCCTTGCACTGAGCATCAATATGATCCATGCACTTGGAACTAGTTTTCTTCCTCGCGACATTCATTCCTTCTCTGTAATGTAGAATTCTTTTATTCTTTTTCAAGCTCATTAAAAATTTGAAAAGACAAAAAATCAAATATTCCAAAAAGAGGGGATGAGATATGCATTCTCTCTTATCGAAAGAAATATAGTCACCATTGGACAAAGCACATCCTTCCTATGGTTCTGAAATCATTAGGATCTAGTATGACCTTAGGAAGTTGTTCTCATTACAAAGAGATGTGTCCTTCTTCGTTTGGTTACTATTCCAAACATATGAATATTTTTTGGTTCCTTATGTATCATAGACTTATGTCAATAATATGTTGCCTCAATCTCATCACTTTATTGTGATTTTGTTCAAGGGAAGTTTTATCCAACCTGAGTTTGCCATTCTGCAGTTAATCTCTTGAATTTAATGAGTCAGATATCCCAAGAGTCCAGTTAAGTTTAGATTCAGAATAAATGAAGTTATGTTCCTGATGATCAAGGTCCTCAAGTATTTCCCGGACGACATGTCGAAGAACTCAAAGTAGTGATTCTTACACTCCTATTGTAGTCCTACCTAAGTTTTTAACATCTTAAAGTTGTTGCTCGAGCTATGAAGTTATCATCTCCAACCACATGAATTGATGCTTCATGAGGATGCATATCATATTGTACTTGTATATATTCAAATGATCTTGAGACGTAGATTTGTTGTGTGTTTTTCACATCTACAATTTATATATAAATTCATATTTGTCTTGTAGTCATGAATATTTTATATGACATGGATCTGCAATATACTTGATTGGAATCCGTGCTTAGTTTATCTCGAGCATGGGTATGCCTGCCTGTTGGCATAGGGGCATACCCAGGGTTCAACGCTTCAACAACGCACCAAAAAAACTCTAACTACTGGCCCTTTCGGCAACACCTGCGAAGCAAATGAAGTCTCACCCAAGGTAGAGGTAGGGGTGGTTGCAGTACTCAGATGTCTGCAACCTAGCCGGGACACAGATCTGTGATTATAATACCTTAACAGAGCATTTAACATTTATCATTCCTTAGTATCTATCCTTTGTTTACAGTGCAAATAAACCCTAATTATAGAGAAATGAATTATTCAACAAGATCCAACACATTCAAGCACTAAGCACATCAAAATAGACCAGATCTGGTACTCATTCACATCACCAAGCACTAAGCTATTGTATCAAATACATATAAACATACATTATTGTACTAAGAATAAATCATATGAGAAATAAAACAACCATAATTCCCAAAGAAACCCTAACACATGATATACGTGGTTCACCCCCAGCCTGGGGCTACGTCCACCATCTCTTCTTCTCTTTATTGCCTTCTGTCAATCATCTACATGCACGTAGCCATGTGATCCTACTCTGCATAGGACAGGAGATTTTCCCACACTCTGCCAGATCCTCCTTCCTCGAGATAGGTTACATCACAAATCCCTCTTAAAATCTACACAAGCTTCTTACATCTACTTACACTTATCTCTTCCAGTGTCCAACACAACATGCAAAAAGAATTTATAATGATCACTTGCACTTATCACAACATCAAACATATGCACATATTGTCTCCTCTTACATTACCTAGAAATCTATTTATACATTACAAAAGGGCCTAGACATGGGTAAACCCATGGGCCAACATCCCCATACCCGTTACATAAGTCCAAAACCCCAAAATCCCTAAAATGGGGCCGAGATCCCGCGATCTCCGCTTCGACTTGTGCTTCGGCTTCGACAACCCGTCGAAGTCCCCAAAAGGGGTCAAAAGTGACCAAGGATCTTCAAAACTTGGTCAAGGGCCAATAGGCCCTCAACACTCACTTGTGACTCATCCCGAGTCACTCTGATCTGGGTAGCTCCACCTCAAAAGCCTTGAGCCTGGCTCGAGATTCTTTGACCTGCTGCTTTGTCATGGCCTCTTGCTCAGTGAATTCTTGAATAACTACCTTGTTTGCAAGTTCTTCCAAGCGTTGTTTGACTGCAATGATTACTTGTTCTAACTCTACTCCTCAGCCTTTAATTTCCTCAAACAGTTGGCAAGCTTTGTCCTTGATTGGTTGGAGCCTATGAGTGACTTCCATGACCTTTCTCTGTATGGTATGGACCTGTTGCTGAGAAGTGTGATATTCCTGGGATATTTTCATCCTCTCAACTACTGACATGAGTTTCAACTGTGCCTCTACTATCGTTGCTTTCTTCTTTGCCTCCTGGAGCTGTGACTCCAATGTCTTCAGTTCAGGGTCCTGAATAAGTTGATGATAAGTCTGTGCACTTCTACTGGTAATTTGTTTACATTCCAAAGTTAATGCTCTGATCCTCTCAATTGCGCTCCGGGCAATGGCTTCTCTTTGGTATCGCACATCCTGCGGAGTACTTGGTACTGTTTGTAGCTCTAGATCTGCTATTTTCTGTTGAAGCTGTTGGATGGCTTCAACAAGCTTCGCTACTTGGTGCTCCACTGGGTCTTCCTCCTTTTTCTCTAATCCTGACATAGAGTGAAGTGCTCTGCGACTGCTTCTTTTACTCCAACCTACTCTGCGAGCAGTTGTTCCTTTTCTTGTTGGATTTGCGCTCTCTCCTCTTCGAAATTTGTTTGTAGGTCATCCTTTTCCTTTTGTGCAACTCAGAGATTCTCTATCAATTCCTCTTGTTCTTTCTTAAGGGCCATTGTGGCCTGTTCTTTTTCTTCCTATGTGTGAAAAAGGCGATCTTCGGTTGCATCAGCTATTCTACGGAGTTGGGTAGGCTCATCTCCCAACTCTGGTTCTTCTGATGGTGGGGGCATAGTGGACACTATGTGGCTAGAGTGAAGGGCTTGTTGTACCCCTCTTAGCTTTTCTTCAATCCTTTCATACATGGTCTCTTTCTTGGCTTCATTTCTATGCAAAAGATCTTTCGAGGCATCTGATACAACTGCGATGATGAAGTCGAAGTCATCGAGCGTGAGCACAGTCTACATCTTGGTATTACTAGCTTTTGAATTCTTCCAAGATGTGGGATTCATGGGAGAAACCTTTCTTTTCTTAGACAGCTCTGCATCATCAGGGGGATTCTGTGGTAGTGTTACTTTTCCTTGCTTTTGCTTGTCTTCTTCTCCATTGTTCTCTTCTTTGTCTACTTCGTCATCACCTCCTCCTCTAGGTGATTCTAAAGTAGTCTCTTCTGATGCGCTGTTCATATTCTTTACCTCATATGTATTCTTTCTTATGCTAGTTCTAGGTGTATCATACCCTCTGTGAGTGACCACCAAGATTTCGATTAGTTCAGCGTCAGACCGTTCTGTAGGGTCAACCGAGATAAGGAGCCCTATAGGTCATTCCTTAGTTATTTCTTCTAGGTCCTCCTCTATGAGTTTGTAGTAACTTTGTAGTACCTCTTTGTGTTCTTCTCCACACACAGTGATATAGATAAAATGTATGCCTGTGTGGAACTTCACAAAAATGTGCAAGGTGTTCAACGTCATATGAGGGAAATACTCAATTTCCCTCTTTAACTGCAAGTAGTAGGTGTGGAACACCACGTTTGACTGCCATTGTTTTCCCATATCGCTCGAATACCAGAGCGTGGTGAAATTCATGGATAAGGGTTCAGATGGATCTATTTCAGGGAAGGTCACACCTTTCGACATCTCCCAAGATATGAACACAATGAGGATCGAAAACCAACTAAAGTGGAACTCATAGCCCTGATCCTGAGCTTCATGACAGTCTTTTTCTAACTGGTTTACTAAGTAGCTTTCCCAGTTCATTTGTACCCCCTCCATGCATTTTCCTGCGAGGTCAACAACAAACCCCGTGACCTGCGTGGGTCTGTTCTTTCTTACTTCCTTACCAAAAATCAACTGGAAAGCAAGGCACAATGTGCCACTTTGGATGGAGGCTACCTTGTAGCCTCACTTCCCCTTATCCACATCGTCGTAGGAATATTTAAACTTCTGCGCCAGGACATGATCTGCAGCCTTTCCTGGGTAAAAGTCTTGTGGGTCTGGTCCCTACATGCTTAATCCGGTGATACGATGGATCAACGCTAGATTGACGGTGATGCGTCTATCTAGCCACAAATAACTGCCATGGAAGATCGACAGTAGGAGATTAACGCACACGTTAACATCTTGGTGCCTTCCAAAATGGGTTATCTTCATTACATTCAGGATGGTGGACTGCACGAGGTCCATAGTCCATGGTTGGGGGATTATCCTCGCATTATTCCCCTTCTTTCTAGTCAAATAACTATGAGGTGCGAGCATGATAAAGTTATTGCGGTCTCCCAAGTTGAAGTCACTGATCTTCAACATCAGCATCTTATCCTGCTGAGGCTTGCCTGTGCGTATCCCCTTCGTGAGGTACGCAATAATCAGGGTGTAGTCGAAGTCCCTGGGGAACTGTCACGATTCACCATGCCAGCTAGAGGTGGCATGTAGTCGGATAGGATGGATGGGATTAAATTCACATTTGTCAAGTCATCTCGATGCTTGGTTCTTTTCTTGGCCACAGCTCGGGATGGTCTGGATCTGCGAGCAGTCGACGAGGAGGCTTTCACTCCTCTCATCAATGAAGCTTGAATTCTGATAGACATCACCTTCTCAGGCATAATTTCGATTAGAACTTCTTCGATATAATTTTCTATGACACTAAGTTCGTACGACATGCACACTCGATATCGAAAAAATCAAGTTGATTAAAAAATGCTCAATGCAATGGAACAGGTGGCGAAGTCTCAGTAAACACAATGCGACAATAATGAGTTCTCTTGGATACAATTTGTGAAAGTGTTCTCAGCACAAAAGTCGATGAAATAAGTAGACAACGATGTAACAGATTGTTATAACCCTAAAATGCACCACACAGGCTTACCTGGCATCAGGCCAACTCATGTCTCTTCCTTGCCAAAGCCACACTGAATAAAACCTTGAAAAACCACTTAAATCAAGAAACCCGCGCCCTAACCTCTCACTGGGTGCGTTGGAATGCTTGCTGGCCTTATACTGCACGCGTTGGAACGCGGGCTAGCCCACTACAGCCCACGTTTACCTAACAAAGCAAAAAATCAAGAAAGTTTCCGCCGGGATGAAAAGCTTTGGGTCAGTTAACTGGAACTCCCAGCCATGCATGGATGAGAGTTCGTCTAAAACCCTAGCTCCTTCTAGCCTATAAAAGAATGGGTAGGGGTACTATTCAAAGGAGGAAAATCATAGCAAAGAAACTCTGCCCAATTGCCGAATCCATTTTGTCCCAACCCTTTAGCCTTTCCTCAAGCT
>ML787977.1:60345-76046 GCA_009831015.1 Picea engelmannii
AAGCTTTGGGTCAGTTAACTGGAACTCCCAACCATGCATGGCCGAGAGTTCGTCTAAAACCCTAGCTCCTTCTAGCCTATAAAAGAAGGGGTAGGGGTACTATTCAAAGGAGGAAAATCATAGCAAAGAAACTCTGCCCAATTTCCGAATCCATTTTGTCCCAACCCTTTAGTGTTTCCTCAAGCTTTAAGAGAATTCAAGCAAAGCAGTTGGAGGACAAAGAAGAGGAGGAGCCCAAGATCAGGATCGAGGAACGGTGGACGGTCTCTAAAATCATTGTAAGTTGGTTCATATTGAGATTAATAAAAAGATACTTTTCCCGTCCCAAATACATGATTCTTATATGTTTTATGTGATTTGTGTTTAATCTCTAACCCTCTAGTAGAACAATAGCATGCATGCATAGTTTTTTCTTGATTGCAGGATCGCTTTTTGGAAGGAGCAGCAGAAGCAAGGAGATAAAGCTCAACGGAGGATCTACACCAACCGTCGATAAAAAGGTTAGTTGGTTCTTCCCTTGTTTGCTTGTGAAAAAGGGTTTTAGATTCAGGGTAGAAGGTTAAAAGTAGCTTATGAAGGGTCATGATCTGCATATAAGTTTAAGCCCTAGCTTGTTAGTCCATAGGGTAGAATACCCCACAACACAGATCCCTCCAACAGACAAGAAGCCTTCATCAATGCAGTTATGTCCATTACAGCACGGTCCCAATGGTCCGATGGAAAGATTTATGGTCATAACTGTTGTTTTAACCATTCAGGAACAACAATCTAACAGTCATAATTCCTCTAACGGTTATATTTCTCCGCCATGGAGAAGTGCCAATCTGAGTTTCTCTGATATTCCGACGAAGTTTGAATTCTGGAGACCTTCCTTCTGTGAAGTCTTCTTTGGAACTTCCTATAACTTCTCTAACTTTTCTTTCTTCTTGCTGAGCTTTCTAGCCTTCTTCCTTGTGATCTGCATCTTGATATTCCTCTTTCCATTCTAATTCTTATCTTCTCTTGGCATAGTAACTTCTCAATGTTGGTGGTATTTCCTAAGGTTCAAGGGAAATACTTCTTCTTTGTCTGGGGTAGGTTCTCTACTCTCCTGTACAGACAGGTGTTTCAAGTCTTCTTGTGTTCTTTCAACTTCAAAATCCATATTTCTGGTCCTCGGTAACATCGACTGATTTTCTTGTTCTTTCAGTAAGTGTGTTATTCTTTTAGTCATGAAGTCTCTTAGGTCTTTCTTTTTATTTTCTAAAGCTTCCTATTCTTTTCTTCAGGTCTGATCTTTCTCAATCCAGGTTTTTCCTAGTAACATAGAAAATGGGGCATTGTTCTCAATAAATTTAACAACATCAAATTCTTCCTCTATCGACGTTCCATGAGAATTCATAGATGTTTGGGTAAGCCTTCCACATAGGGTTATCATCTTTCCTCTAAATAATCTTATTCCTCCCAATGAAGGAATCATTACAGGCTTTCCCAAAATTTCCCAATTTCTTTCTGTCATGATATTCACTTGTGTTTCATCATCCAAAACACAGTTTATGTCGAAGTCTCCTATTCTTGTTTCTATGCACTCTTTTTCTTTGAATATCCCTGATAAGTTGATATCTATGTGGTCATTCAGGGTTTATTTCATTTGTAGTAATACAATCTTTGATTCTTTCTTGGGTTCTGTGATGGTCTCAGTTTCTTGGTCTTCCTCAGGGTTTTCTTGTCTCATATTCATTCTTTCAACCTTAGCAATCATTCGAGGGCAATCCAGAACTTCATGGTCCATAGCTTTACAACAAAGACAACTAGGTTTTCTACTAGGGCATTCCTTCGCAAGATGTCCCAGTCTTCTGCAACTGTAACAAAGAGTTAATCCTCTCTTTCTCTTAAATTATCCCCAACCTTTCTTGTACTATGCACTAGGATCATGGTGGCTAACCTGCATAAAAGTATTCCTAGGATCCTGCATCCATTTGTTAGTCCAAAAATCCTTTCTATGCATAGGAATAACATATCTTTCACAATTTCTATCAGATCTACTCATATCAAATCTTCTTTCTTCTAACTGTGCCCTATTTTTCAGACTAGGACAAAATTTATCAAACATACCTAGATCCATACTTTCAAAACAAAAATTTCCACTTATCTTACCTTTAACAGAGCACAAAGTTTTCAGATCTTACCTCTTTTCTTTAGATCTGCCTCCTTTCTTAGTACATAGCTTCGAAAGTCAAGTAGAGTAATCCATACTAGGGTAATAGATCTATGCATAGAGCTTCCTCTTTTCCTCAGTTCCCAATAATCACAGTTTCAGGTCTCGACAACAAAACCATTTGTTGGCACAGGGGCAGATCTAGGGTTCAACGCTTCAACAACATACCAAAAAAACCCTAACTATCATCCCTTTCGACAATAGTTGCAAAGAAGATGAAGTTTCACCTGAGGTAGAGGCAGGGGTGGTTGTAGGAATCAGATGTTTGCAACCTAGTTGGGACACAGATCTGTGATTGCAATACCTTAATAGAGCATTTAGCAGTTATCATTCCTTAGTATCTAGCCTTTGTTTACAACGCAGATAGAACCTAATTACAGAGCAATGCAATATTCAACAAGATCCAACACATTCAAGCACTAAGCACATCAAAATAGGCCAGATCTGGTACTCATTCACATCACCAAGCACTAAGCTATCATATGAAATACATATAAACATACATTATTGTACTAAGCATAAATCATATGAGCAATAAAACAACCATAATGCAAAAAGAAACCATAACACACGATATACGTGGTTCACCCCCAGCCTGGGGCTACATCCACCAACTATTATTCTCTTTATAGCCTTATGTCAATCATCTACATGCACAGAGCCACAAGATCCTACTCCGCATAGAAAGGAGATTTGTGCGCACTCCGCCAGATCCTCCTTCCTCAATCTAGTTTACAACATAAATCCCTCTTACAATCTACACAAGCTTCTTACATCCACTTGCACTTAGCTCTGCCACTGTTGACCACAACATGCACAAAGAATTTATAACAATCACTTGCACTTAGCACAACATCACACATATGCACATATTGTCTCCTCTTACATTGCCTAGACATCTATTTATACATTACAAAAGGGCCTAGACATGGGTAAACCCATGGGACGACATCCCCATACCCGTTACATAAGACCAAAACCCAAATATCCCTAAAAGGGCGCCGAGATCCTACAATCTTTGCTTTGACTTGTGCTCCACCTTTGAAAACCTATCGAAGTCCCAAAAAGAGGTCAAAAGTTACCAAGGATCTTCAAAAATTGGTTAAGGGCCAACACCGCCTCAAAGAGATTATCATTATTTTGCAGATGACATGCTCACGAACACTTGTCTTAGGATCGCTCAACTCCGTTCCTTCCCACTGTGTAAAGATATTGTAATGTATTTTGGCCATCAGTTTATCTTATGAACTCACACATTAGGGGGCATCTGTTATTGTACGAAATTCCACATCTATGCATCTAAGACATTGGCCCATCCATTTGCATACGTTTCCAAAAACACTACTAAGGTTTCCTTCTAAAAAACCATTTTTTGGATAATGTACATGCCCTACTAAAATAGTAGCCTATGTACACACGTGTGTTGCATGCTAGTTATCCCACGTACATACACTTGATGCATTCTAAGTAACCTGCATTTACCTCCAAAAGTTGAAAAAAATATAAAATTGTGCGAATTCTGACAGAGTTTATGGGCTATGGATGGTTTCCTTCCCATTTTACCCCTTGTATCCCATCCCCAAACTGAATAACCATATTTTTCTCATATAAAAAGAGGTCTTGGGGAGTCATTTAGAGATATGAACAAGAGAATACGAAAACTCTTCCAAAACCCTTTCCCTCTCATTGCCCAATTTTTGCATCTTTCTCTGATTTTTAGCCTCAACTTTCCCCTCCAATCATTCTCCCTATGACACCCTTCCTTCTTTCCTTGATGGCATGTTGGTTGTGATAATTCTATGTGGGATTTATGCACTTGGAGCCACAACGGAGGATCCTAGACTTGGTCTGTAGAGTGGTGTTTGCAAGCAAAAAGGTTGTAACCTTTCATCTTGAATTTGAATAAAAGAGATTATCTTTGTCCCAAAACCCTATGTGTATATGTTCTTGTTAATTTGATCATTTATATCTATATTTAGTCTTTTAAGTGATTGTTAGAGATTCTATATGTTTTTTTGTTGTATTCTTAACCCCTTGCAGGTCATCTTTGGAAGGAGATCTGTGATCTAGGAGGCAACATCAAGTGGAAGAGTTCTACATCAATCGTAAGGATTCAAGGTGCACTCATTAACGTTCTCTTCTCTCTTTCTCTTATTACTTAGTCTAGATTGTTTTGGGGTAGATTAGAGATAAGTCATTATTTTAAGGGAGTTATCGCTCTTCTTATTCCTTAGACCCAATTTAGGGGGGATTTCCCCATAGAAAATGTTGTGCTTCCAGTGAAATATTTTGATTATACTTAGGACATATAAATCAATAAAATGAATTCTTGATCTTGCCAATTATTTAATATTTGAATAAGCTAGATGCTCTCTTGGATGAGTTATGACCAAGGTTTAATAGTACTTTTCTAGAGTAATAATTCGAACTTAAATTTGAGTCTGAGTTACTGATCAAGATTTCAGATTTTGAATGGAAGTCCGATTATATTGTCTGAGTAGTGAACATAATCCGACTGGCCTTCCAACCCTTAATTCAGAAAGAAACGAAAGGTAAAAGAATTATAGGTTCTCATGAAACGTTCTTGAGAAAGGGCATAATAATGAGGAAAGAACTAGGAACATAGGCTAAGGACCTAGAGGTAAGGAAAGGAAATGATTTATATATTGAGGCAATGATTTCAAAAGGAAGAAATATATGCCCAATTTTTTTTTGAGAACTGTTTCAGGATGTGGAGTAAAATAACACATTGCTTGAGGAAATCAAATGCATTATAAGGGTAATCAACAGGGTGATAACTCAATCTCGAGGTTTTCAATATACTGCAAAGAGTACAAAAAAATTGCAGAAATCCATCAATTTATTCAGAGAAAAAGTAGAAGTAATATCATTGAATTGAAGGATGTATCATTATACTTTGACTATGAGAGAAGATAAAAGAGGAAGGCTCAACCTTGATTTTATCGCAATTAATCTCTCGGGTGTGGAGTTTCGAGAACAAAGCTATGACTGAAGCAGTTCCAGTTTCTCATAGAACATTAACAATTTCTGTTTAGAACTGAGGGTTAATTTCACAAGTGATAAATCATGGAATTTCAATGTAGAATTATTACAAAAAATAAAGGGTTATCTTAAACCTTGGTTACTAGTTACAAGAGTATATGCCATCAAAAATTGCAAAGAAAAATCAACAAAATTCATCAATAACAACTATCTGTGGTGTGCTAGTTATCAACTCCACATGAAATTCAAACAACTATGAATACAATATATCTATGCATAAGGATCGGGAATCAGATTGAAGGATATATTCAACAAACTGGAAACCTCAATCTCTTGTGAGGTAAAAGGTTTCTATATCGGTTCCAACAACACGATTATCAAAGAGGATAATATCTTGGAGGTATGCTCTAACAAGTGATCACTGAAATTGAAAATTTTTGGTCATAATCGCAAAAAATCATTCCAGAACAAAGTATTCCATTCCGTAACTAGGAACATTACACAACTGGGAATATTGTTCAATAGATAGTTGGAAGTTAGACTTATAAAAATTAAGTTTTCTAAAGCTTAACAATGTTGGTCATCGGGAGGAAGGTTTCTACATCATATATGTGAACAACTACAATAATAGGCAACATACAATAATAATTATTTCTTGTATGATGGATTACAATACCAACCAGATTTTATGCAAGGACTTTCATAATCAGTACAATCATTTATACCATATTTATTGTTACTAATATACTAGAATTTGTTCCTTCATCAGTGAAATTATAAGATGAAATTTACGCATCAATAACCTACATATATTTTAACTTAACCAAATCCACATTCAATCCATCTATATAATTCCATGAAGTATGGATGCAATCAAATTTGGAATTATTATATAGAATTCTCTATTGAGTTTCAGAAACACAAAAAAATCAGAATTATACAATACTATAAATGTAAATAAGAAAAAAAATATTATAAAATTTCTCTACTAGAATGTTTGAGTGCACACAAATTAGATTACAAATTACCCAAAATTCGATTCATTCAAGGACAGAAAAATATTCCAATGAAACATTAACTTGCTATTGTTTAACAATATTCAACGTAAAACACATATTCGAAAACAAATAATAATCAACAATTTAAATACTGCAACCAAGGATGTTGTTGATAGTTGATGATGAATCCCAACCTGGAAGACTTGCACAAATTCCTTTCCTTCTCCTTCTAATACAAGGACTTCACCGGTACCTCCCAACCAATGCTATGGGTACTCTTCTTCCCCCTTAGCCCCCTGAAATGCAAAGGGGTCACACAAAAAAAAACATAACTCAATATCTCAAGCTTGTCCTTGCAAGGAGAAGATTCCACCTCTTGCACAAGCTTGTATCCCAACTCTCCACATATAAAATTAGTCATTGAAACTGTCAACAACATTTCATTCATCTAATCTTAGGGTAATTTCTCTCTTCCTCACCATTCATTATATAGGAAAATTCACCTTGACACATGTGATTTCATGCACAATTAGCTAATTTTTAATAATTAAATTGAATATTATCCACCCACAACATATTTCACACTCTCCTCAAGTTGCACATTTTAGATCCCTTTTTAATTTAAATAATTAGGCATTTTCCCTCACACCCACAATTAGTTCCTAAAATTCCTCCTAGTTATCTCTTAGTTCCCCAAATTCTCTTTTATTGTGTCCCCTAACTAATTTAGAGTTGGAGTTTGATTAGGACTCTACTTCAAGTTAAGGTTAGAGTCTAGATTGATTTGGGTTTATAAGTCCAAGTTGACTACCGAATCTCTTAGGAATATATTTCTCCTAATTACAAATTTCTTTTTATTTATTTCATGCACACATTGTGCACATGTCTATATTTGTATTCCTATTCTCCCTTTACTAAAGTTATTTAGTATATTTTACCTTAGACCCAATCCTACCATTTCTAGGATTTTATTAAGCATACAAATAAACTTAGATTTTATTATGTTCTCTTCAAATTCAACATAAAATCATATAAAGTCATTTATCTTTCCTAGGAACTTTAATTAATTGTTTGTTTATTTTCTAAGGGGTCTAAGTATTCACTTTATTTTCTAAGGTATTATAGATTTTAAATTACTCACTTTTTATTTATGCGGCGTGCCATTCAAGACACACCTCTGTGCTCCAAGGGTGCCACTTGTCATTGACTAGTTTAGAAGTTGTCCGACGCTTGGAGTCAATACTCCACTTGTCAACCTTATGTGAGACTAAGGTATTTTCTGAGGAATAATAAATCTACCTTATTGTGTTCCCCTCAGAATTCCTCGTGAGCAACTATCTTATTCTTCTCTCATGACATCATAAACCTCTTGGAACAAGGTAATCGTTAACCTTCATTTCAGGTCATGGTGGGAGTGCTAGTAGGCTGTGACAGGGACACTGCCACACCTCTCCCTCATCCATATGGTATCTATATATGACCCCTTTACTCCATATGTGAGTTGGATTATAAAGTGTCACCATGCCTGCATCCACTGACAAAGATAGAATCAATAAATCATATACATAAAATCCATAACTGAATCATCATATAACACATGTGTTATACATAAAGTTCTCATAATCAAATAAATCCACTCCTTGACTCAATCTAGAGTCCAAGGAATTATGTCCATGTCATCAACATCCTCCTCATACCACATTTCCTGCACACTCAGGAACCTCATCATAATACATGTCAATGCTATACCTCAATATAAATAACATATGAATTTTAATACTCAATCATAAACTAATCATATAAATCAAACTGATAATCATAATGTACCATGCTTAACCAGATCACTTGCATGAAATTGTCTTCAAAGAACAAGTCAATGTATAAATGTGATCAGTGGAAATGGATGTTACATTGCACTATGAAGAACTGAAGGTACGTGATTCTACAATGTGCACTATTTTTAGGTTGTCATGTTGTAGTCTGGGATCATATTCTGGAAATTATGTAATGAGGCTCACTAAGGCATGAAGGCTACATGTGACTAAGGTTTGAAGGATTGTCTGTGGAATTAAGCACGCAAGTGAAGTCAGGATTACTCTTTGTATGAATATCTTGGATTTGTGTCTACACATATATTGTCGAATTGTTGCTAAGGTGAGGGTGTTGGTGTCTCCAACAGGTTGGTGCTTGCAAATTTTGTAACAATAGGTTGGTTCCTATAGGTGTTGTTGAGTTGGGGAGATTGGTATCTCCACTAGGTTGGTTCCTATATCTTCATGAGGTGGTGCTCAGTTAAGTATATTGGTTTCTCTAGTAGGTTGGTGCCTATAGTCTTTGTAATAGTAGGTTGGTTTCTACAGAAATTTATAAATATAAGTTTATGGTTTTCTACCGGTTGGGTTTCCATGTTAAGCTCTGTGGATCGTGATTTGTGTTTATATGTGATTATTGATTCTCAACCAAGGAATCATTGATGAATGGTTTAATAAAGTAAAAATCATCTTATATTGATCCACCCACCCCTCTTAGTATAAGAATAAGTTCAATAATTTGTATCATAGAAGGTTCCTTCAGAAACAGTCTAACCGTTGGAAGGTAGATCATAGGAGCACACATGGCTAGTCAAGAAGGCTTCTTCACAAACAAGGGTCTATTGTTTGAAGAAACATAATATGCATTCTATATTATAAGGATGTTAACCTATATAATGGTTCTTGTTTTTCATATGTGTCAATCATTTGTGAATGGTTATACATACCCAACAACTCCACCAATAGATGTGGCTAGGAAGAATCCTAGTGAACATAATGAAAAAAATGATGAATGCCATCTTGTGTGGTCTATCAAAATCCAAGTTTGTCAAGGTCATGCATTGTGGATCAACAAAAGAAATTTGTGACAAAATTCAAAAAATCTATGAAGGTGATGACAAGGTGAAGAAGGAAAATATACAAACCCATATAAGATAGTTCGAGAGTTTGAAAATGAAAGATGAAGAAAATGTTGCAACGTATTTCCTTCGAGTGGATGAAACTGTCAACAACATCATAGGTCTTGTGCTTTCAGGGAAAATCCACTATAGTAGTGGGATTAATGTATAAAGTCAATGATTGTAAATAAATTAGATTCCAATAAAAAACACAACAAATATATTATAACCGAATTAAATTGGAATAACTAACTATTTTAAAGAGAAGGAGAAAACAATCACTAGTAATCCTTCACTTGATGTCGATCCTAAGTCTTAGAAGCTTCTCACTCTCACTCTTTGTCAATAGACTCCTCTACAACCTACAAAAACTTCAAGAATCCAAGTCTACATAGAGAGTTAGTTATAATAATAAATACCCATTAGTCTAATTAAATATAATAGAATGATCAAAGAAACTAGTTTTGTACATATCATATATGAAATAATTGCAAGTAAAACATTACAAATACAATGATTTTGAAGGAATAATTTACATAGATCATAGCCATGAAAGAGATATACAATGGATGCATGTCAAGAAGATATCACAACCATGAAAGAGATACATGGTGGATATATGTATCAAAATCAGTGAAGGATATCTGGAGGTAAGAGGAAGAAAAATGATCCCTCGCAAGTATCGATGTGAAGGGTGGTACTGTCCAAACACAACTAGGGTAGTAACATAAGAGGTGATTTCTACTACATTCATGAATTGTTCAATTAAACTTCCATGGTACGAGTCTACACTATGTGAATAGATGTGTTGAAGTCAAACACAATGAGACACCATTTGATTACCATTCATTGATGTATAAAAATAAAAATGTGAAACAACCCATTGATAATGATAATGGGTGTCAAGGTACCTAGTAAAATCTAACAAGTGTGAATAGAGGATCTAATGTCTAACACTTGGTAGAATCTATCGATCAAGGGACATTGATGTATTCCCATTTTCAATAGTGAAGGAAATTTCCATTGATGACTACAATCCACAAGGTACTAATAATGAATCTAGATCCATATCCCAGAGAAATATGTGTTGAAGTCGATAGGAAGATATTTGTTGAGAGTGTTTCTAGATAAGAACCGTGTACCTGGTTTTGAAACATCCAATGTTTTGAGTGGACACTCCACCCATCATTAGGGACAACCAAAGAGATCAATTTTGAGTTAAAGAGTTCCAAGGTATGGA
The DNA here is from genome assembly GCA_009831015.1 of Picea engelmannii. NCBI lineage: Eukaryota > Viridiplantae > Streptophyta > Pinopsida > Pinales > Pinaceae > Picea > Picea engelmannii. The sequence continues at coordinate 70,713 of ML787977.1, forward strand.
TTCATACCTCGACACTCTTTACGTAAAACTTGAGATTTATGGTTGTCCCTAATGAAGGGTGGAGTGTCCACTCGAAACATTGGACATTTAAAAAATAGGTACATAGTTCTTATCCAAAAACACTCTCAACAATATGTCTAACTGTGAAAAATTACATTCTTAGGAAAATATCTATTGGAAGGAGGGAATTAAGGCATCCCCCATCAACCAACATGAGTAGAATAAGGCCAAAGATTCAGGACTTAGATGAAATATTGAAAGTAACACCATAGAGTATGTCTCTCGTGTGAACTAGATGTAAATAACACATGAAAGAGACCCTCTAAATAAAAAATAATAATTAATACCATTGAAAAATGAGAGGAAAACACCAATGGGGACAAATGAAATCCAAGTTATTTCATGAATCCCAATGTGTTAATAATGTTCTTTCCATCAAACATAAGGGAAACTAATTAGTCAGTGACCAATGATGGTGTTGGATATACTTCACACACACCTAAGATTTATTTTTCATAAGGTTTTCTCTATGTTAATTAGTCATTATTCATTCTCCTATAGTTTAGGAAAAATATTCCTCTAGGAGAATATTCTCTTTAGTTCACACTTCATTTCGATCAGGTGAGTGGAGTCTAGATGCCACATTGGGATTATCACCATGAAAAATTGGGATCATCACCAACTAATGTCAATTTTTCTTGGGATCATAAACATTCTATCGCATTACTCATGAGTCCATGATATCCTTCTCACTTCACTCTGTTTCAGTCAATTAATTGAAGATTGAGAGACTAGTTAACTAAGACTAGGTGGCAGTTCAATCCTGTAACTGCCTGAGAGACTAGACTAGGTGGTAGTTTACTCCCATAACTACTGGTGTGTTTCCAGATCACTCTATACCACCTCTATGACACATTTTATTCTCCTCTAGTGCAGATTAGTTGAGTTATAAAGAGTATATCATGTGTAAATTATCATTCATTCATTTGGTTAATGAGAATTCTTCTATTCTTTCTCTTCTGCTTCTCCTTTCTCATATTTGCTCTGCAAATTGTTTATGTCATTTTCTAGCTAGATCTATTATGTGTAGGTTCAACAAATTTACATGGTATCAAAGCCAACAACCTTCTAGGGAAAATACACACCAAATTATTTTTGTAGGTACCGAAGATCAAAGATAGCGAAAAATGGAATTTCCAAAAGAATTCACTCTTACATCATACAATTTATTTTCATGGAAGGGGAAGATCATAATGCATCTTCGAGGAATAGGATTATACAACTTAACCATGAAAATATATAAAAAAACCCACATCATCCATAGAAAAATCCAAGTATCTAAATCGAATGGATGAAGCGTTTGGAACTATTTGCAGTCTCATTTCTCCTGAATTACTCTTTCTCATATCCTCCTGTAAAAATCCCAATGAATCCTAGACCACCATGGAAGGGATTTTTTTCAAACATGACAATATGAGGGGACACATGATTGAGGTGGAATTTCTCACATTGGATCCAAAATCCTTCGACAATCTTCGATATTTCTTTACCAAATATAAGTATTTGTTGTCGCAACTCAAGGCTTATAGGGTTGATAAATCTGAGGACAAACAAATGGTTCTCACCATTGTCTCCAAACTTGGGCTGAAATACTCAATGTTTGTATCCACATTTCATTAATTTAGTCTTGCCTATGGATCCACCTGGATGATGCCCTCTCTTGAGGCCTTTATCGAGTCTCTGACACAAGAGGAGAACAAACTCATCAATATGGGAAAAATCAAAGGCCCAAAGGTGCATGCACTTACTATGCAGGTAGTAGTCATCAATATCAGAAATATAAAGACAAAGACAAAATGAAAGCACATGCAAATGCAAAGAAGTAAGGTTACTCAAAGCCCTTCATTGATGCCTATAGATCCAAAGGTGGAAAGGGAAGAAAAGGGGATAAATGCACTCACTTCCATAAAGGATTCCATCGAGAATCCACATGTATGCAAAAATAGATAGATCAAATGACCCAAATAATTTAAAAAAACAACCTTGGATATCGCATCCCCGAGGGTGCCAAGAAGAAGAAGCCAAAAGATTAGAATCCCAAGAAAGGAAATTCTAGTCATGCTTTGATTGCCACCAACTCCTCTCACGATGCTTGGATCATAGATTCAGGTGCATAACACCACATGGAAGCCAAAAAATAAGTCTATTCTTCATTGGATGCATGCAAAGGTACTCCTATTCTGATGGGGGACAACTCTCCAGACGAGGTCATCAACAAAGGAAGAATTGAACTCACAAATGGAAGCTTCGACAATGTGTTGTACGTTCCCAAAATTTTCATCAATCTTCTCTTTGTGTATTTGATGACAAATTTTTGGCACCGAAAATAGAGTCATATTCACAACTGATGTAGTGGATATCTGTGACAGGAAAACCAATTCTAGGGCTTCTACTGGTGAGGTAAATCATCAATCTAGACTCTAGACATTTTCTAAATTTATTGAACCATAGTCTACATTGTTTCTTACCCATACTGATGAAAGCATTAGGATATGGAATGAAAGGTTCAGGAATTTAAATTTCATATATATGAAACAACTTAACAAGTAGGGAATGGTTGATGGTCTACCTGACATCCACTTCTCCAAAGGAATTTGTGAGGGATGTGTTCTTGGAAAACACCCTCAAGACAAATTCGACAAAGGAAAGACTCAGAAGGCTTCCTTTCCTTTATATATGATGCATAGTGACCTCATGGTCCATTTTATACATATATCAATCAATAAATCAAGGTATGTGCTCATTTTTTTTCATGATTTGTGACGCTTCACATGGATTTTCTTTCTCAGGTAAAAATCATAGGTCTTTCAACACCTCAAAGATTTCAAAGCCCTTGTTTAGACATAGTCAAAAAAGAAAATAAAAGTCCTACGAATAGATAATGGGGGAGAGTATGTCAACCATGAGATACATAATATTTTTTATGAGATCGAGATTCAATTGCATCACATAATTCCCTATACTCCACAACAAAACATACTTGTTGAATGGAAAAATAAATCTCTAAAAGAGATGGCATCTTGCATGCTACATGCAAAGTCACTTCTACAAATATTATGGGATGAAGCACTTAATTTTTCAAGATACATCCAAAATATATCTCCCTATATATATATGTCACAGATAATACCCCCCTACGAGGCTTGTAACAGCCTCAAAATGGAAGTGACCCACTTCCGTATTTTTGGTTCACGTGCATGGGCGAGGATTCCCTCTAAGAAGAGGAAGGCACCTGATCCACAGAGAACAGAGTGTATATTTTTTGGATACCCTGACTGTGTGAAGGGATATAGAGTCATTGATATTTCCTTAGACTAACTCATCATTGAGTGGAATGTCCAATTCAAGGAAAGTGTCTCGCATGTACCTCAACAGTCACATGCAGAAACTTTTATTCTTCCACCTATCAGATATGATTAGCTTGCACATGATGACTCTTCTTCAGCTGAGAGTTATGATTCATAGGATTTAAATGATCTAGATATAGAGTCAGTACATTTGGATGCAGATTTAGTGCATGCAGATGCAGAGCCAGATTTGAGGCCTAAGTGGGACAAGACTACTCTTTAGGATGTAGGGGATCTTGTTGGGGATCCAACTGATCCTAAGAGGATTTGATATGATTTCAAGGAGCATCCTCTTGCACTCACTTCCACTGAACCAATCCCACCCAGACATATCTTCTCGATTCAGTCTTCAGATCCATATTCCTATGGTGAGGCTATTGGAAATCCTTTTTGGAAATCTACCATGCAGGAGGAGTACACCTCCCTCCTCAAGAACCAGACTTGTTATATAGTTCCCCTTCCTTTAGGAAGGAAACTTATCAGGTGCAGATGGGTCTACAGAACCAAGAGCACAATAGATGGACATGTTAGTAGATACAAAGCAAGGATAGTTTCCAAAGGTTTTCAGCATGTGCATGCCATTGACTATGATGAGACCTTCTCTCCATTAGAGAATATGGATTCCACACATTTGACACTTTCCATTGAGGTAGCCAAGGGATGGGAAGTCCATCAGATGGATTTGAATAATGCATTTATTCATGGAGATCTCTCCGAGGAGATATATATGGAGCAACCCCAGGGATTGATGCAGGATTCATATTTGGTCTATCGACTCAAGAAGTCTCTTTATGGCCTCAAGAAAGCTATGAGGGAATGGTATGCCAATATGGACTCCTACCTGTTGTGTTAAAAATTTCTACATTGTAAGTCAGACCTGAATTTTTACATGCTCGGGATGGTTAATTCACTTATACTCCTAGTTTTGTATGTTGATGATTTGTTGATCAACAATTGCTTGAAATCAATGATTGCTGCAGTCAAGATTATTTTGCATGAAAAGTTCTTTATGACAGACATGGGTTCGCTAAATTTCTTTCTTGGACTCAATATCAGTCAAGATGCATCAGGAATCAAACTATCTCAGGCCAAGTATGCACGAGATCTCCTGAGAGATTTCACATGATCGACTGAAAATTTTCCCTAACTCGTTTCTTATCAGGAGTCAGAGTTGAGGATGGAAGGGACACTCCACTGGTTGACAACACAATGTACATACAACCAGTGGGGATATTGTTGTATCTGACACACTCCAGACCATACCTCTCCTATGAAGTTGGAGCAGTCTCCAGGTTCATGCAAGAACCACATGAGCTACATTGGAAGGATGGAAAGTGTATCCTTCGATATGTAAAGGGAAACATCACCTTTGGGATTCACTATGTAGTAGAATCTACATTGGACCTCGTTGGTTTCACTAATTTTGATTGGGTTGGCGATAAAATTGATCTCAAGTCCACATCTGGTTACTCACTCAATCTTGGTTCTGGGCCTATCTATTGGTCAAGAAAGAAGCAGGTTTCTATTGCTCTATATTCATCCAAGGCATAGTACAAAGGGGTAGTTAACATAACCATTCATGCTATGTGGCTACAACATTTTCTCACTGAGTTGGGAATTCGGTTTCATCAACCGATCATCATCTGGTGTTACAACCAGAGCACTCTAAAGTTATCTAGAGATCCATTTCAGAGGTAGTGGATGAAGCACATCGAGATCCACATGCACTATATCTAGGACTTATTACACGAGGGGATCATCAACCTACAGTTCTATCCTTCAGTAGAATAAATTGCAAACATCTTCACCAAGACCTTCACTGAGCAGAAGTTCCATTCTCTGCACAGTTGTCTTGGAGTGATGGACATTATTTCCTAGAAATTGTTGGTTCTTATGTTTTTACATGCATTGTATTTTGAGGGGGGGG
>ML787977.1:84791-154452 GCA_009831015.1 Picea engelmannii
ATAGGTTGCAGAAAAGAACATCAGAGTTGAGTATGTGGGCACAAAAGAACAAGTGGCAGACATCTTTACAAAACCACTTCCACGAGAAGCCTTTGAATATCTTCGCCAAAGACTTGGAGTTATTTCTACTCCAAAAATGAATGGTTTTTGAATTATTTTTGAATGCTTATCCTATATGTCTTAGATGTACACGAGGAAGCACCATAAGAGGACAGTCTGTTAGGGGGAGCAACCCCGGATGGAAAGATACCTTTTCCATTGATGACAAAGGGGTAGAGATTTATCTGATGCAGAGGACAAAGGCATGGTTCCAGGGGGAGAATGAGTGATATGATTTCATTATTGCATCAGAGTGTTGCCATCAATGCCAAAGGAGGAGATTGTCGATTAAGGTTGGTTGTCATTGATGTCAACCCCTGAAGAAAGCCTCATAGCACAAAGGTTTAGGTAATGGATCCAATATTGTTTGATGTAAATATGACTAATTATTGTTTTTTCATGGTTGATAAGATGTAAATCTGGATGAACTCCAAAGTGGTCCCCTTATGGTGAAATCCCTCATGGGAAGACGCTTTGTGGAGTAAGAGAACCCATGCTTAATTATGGAATAATGATATGAAGGAAAGTGAATTTGTTAGGGAAAATATCCTAGATGGATAGTGCTTGTCATGTCATTTCTGGTGGTATGTGGAATGTCACATAATTCCTCACGGTTACAGAGTTATGGCCATGAGAAGTTGGAGACCCCAGGTTTGGGTAATGGACCCAAGTTTTTTTGATGGGTAACGGTATGAGTTATGATATATTTTCAGATAATACTATTCTATATGGATAGTACATGTCATACCATTTCTAGTGGTATGTAGAACGTCACATAACTCCTCACGGTTTGAGAGTTATGTCCTTATGAAGTTGGAGGACCCTCATATGTGATCTAGAAGCCCCAAAAGGTCAAACTAATCAAAGTGGTTTAAGAGATTTTAAAAGGTAAATAATAAAGTGAAGTGATGAGTGTATTATAATTCAAAGTGAATACAAAATAAATTATTTCAATAATAAATTTAATGGAGAAATTAGAAGTGGACCCAACCCTAAAATAAGGAAAGTGGGCCAAGTGACCTAGAATATGTTTTTAAGGAATCTACTTGGAGAGTATAAATAAGAGGCAAGGCTCTCTCCTTTGTATCACACTTGAGCATATTGAATATCTATATGTGTCTGAGGTAACCAAGGATATCTAAACTGGAATTCTGAGTGAAGGTGAAGAAAAGAAGGCCGAAATGCAAGGAAGGATAAATTATTTTGATGGTGCTCTCTAAGTGAGAAAACATATCCAAGTATCTGTGGTAAAAAATTCATCTTGTGGGTCATTGTATTTTGGGAGTTACACTCCGTGGAAAATAGGGTTTGTGGCCAGTCCTGAAACTAATCAAAATCAGGTGTTTCGGGTAAAAATGTCATAACTTCTTCATAACATATCCAAATTTAGTGAGACCAAATGTGTTGGTTAGGGGATAGTCTGTAGTATGTTGTGTAATAGTTTCAGATCAATTCATCAAATATTTTGTGTGGGGCACACTCTACAAGGTCGCTCTCTAGAATAAGACATAATTCAGTAAGGTATGTCATTTTTGCTATAACTCCTTTTCTGAGGTTCCAAGTAGTGACACTTGGAGGAATTGCATAAAACACACTGAAGAACATTGTGTATTAGTTTTAGATATTTATACATTACAGGTTCAAAGTTATGATTACTTCAAGTTAGGGTTTTTGACTAATCCAAAACTAGGCATGTGAGAGTAAAGAAAAGTTTGATGAAAATGCTAGTCTCTTGTTTTTAAATTTAAGGAAGGTTTGCAGGATTGTGATCATATACACAAGGTCTATTATAGAGCTACAAATCATATTTGGATGATGAAATTTATGAGGGATTTTGGTTGTGGCACATGTTGAGTACATGGTTGAGACAAGTTGTTGATGAGTTGGCGCACATACATGAGGTGTATAGTTGATGATGTTGGTACATATTGATGAATCATAGTTGATGAGTAGTTGACACATGATTAGTACATACTTGGTACATGGTTGGATGCACTTGTTTATGGTAAAGGTTGATTACAGGTTGGTGCATGGTTGAAGCACTTGTTTATGGTACAGGTTGATTACAGGTTGAGGTACAGGTTGATGCATGGTTGATGAATGGTTTAGATTTATTGGTACAGGTTTACAGCGATATATCTCATAGTGATAGTGTGACAATGGTTCCATCATTCTACTTCTACTTTAGGGTGGTAGGACGGGGCAAGGACATGTGGTTGTAGCCACCTTCCAGTTGTAGATGGAGATAATTGGGGGTTGTAGCCTCCTTCTGGTTGTAGCCAGAGAATTGGGGACTTGGATCTTCCCTCGGGTTGTACCCTAAGAAACTAGGGGGTTGGAGCCTCCTTCGAGTTGCAGCTGGAAAAAAAAGGAATTTGGTGCTTCCAAGGAATGTAATTCTTCAAGACATATAAGAAAAAACATTCTGTGGTTTTCTCCCAATTTGGGTTTCCACGTAAAACACTGGTGTATTGTGTATGTGTGTGATTGTTTATTTCTTACTGCTTATTATTCGATAATAATTCTACATTGATATAACATTTGAAGAAAAAGGATTATAATTACGCTATTAATGATTCACCCCCCCTCTCAGTAATCCAACACACCCATGAACAACAGGATCTACCACATAAATTACAACACAGTTTATAAACAATAAAGATGGTTCCATGTCACAAATAAGTGGGGTCAATCCCAAGGACAAATGTAATAGGAAAGGGATAATGCAAAAAATAATGAAGGGGAAATCTAACCAATATGTCAGTTTTGAGATCATTACCTCTTAGAATGGATCGATATGGGAAAAAGGCACTAAAGAAAATGTCTCCAAAGAGATGTATACAATACCGACAACACTCACCCATAAGTTAATAAGTCCAATATAGAAACCTTTGATAATAACAAGTTCTATGGAATACAAAACTTGGAAATAAAAAACCCTAAAAGTACAATATGTACAAAGCACCTCACAAACTTGCAACTTATGCATATTACTTCTCTAGGTAGAGTCCATTGCTAGGATCAACCCAAGGGTTTCTTTGGTAACCAACCTGTAAATATTCCAGTTGAGAAAGAGGTTGAAAATCCATAATAATAGCTTCATGGATAGCCTTGTTTGAAGAAAATTCCACATCCAAGAAATTTGGACTCGAAAACACACACATACTAGGGCTCTAGGTCTCACAAACAATAAAATAATACTCAAGAAGAAACCCAAGATCACTCAGGTTAATGGGGGAAAGAAAGGGCTCATTTGGCCCCATTGGATAAAACACATGATCAATTGTCGAGACCTTGTCTCGAGAGGGAAAACATGACTGTAAATATTCTTTCTCGGAAGAAGTTGCACATCAAGGATAAGATTCCAAATAATTCATCTATGGCAAGGAAGAGTCTACTCAAACACCATGAAAATACAGGAGATAAATATAAGCTAAAGCTAGAATAGGATGGTGATTATCAAATGAAATCTCATCAATAATGAAAATGCTTCCATTGTGAGGGAAATACATCACATGAAAGATTGTAGAAACCACAAGATTCATAGCATAAACATAATCATACCCAATAATCATATTGAAATACAAAGGGCCTATAACCACTAAAATATCGACAAGGACATTCCTCCCACCTAACGTGATAGGAAATTGAGGAAGAATCCCCAAATATTCACTAGGTCTTTTGTTGAAAGCAAACAACTCACTGGTAGATAGCACAAGCTTGGGTGAACCCAAATATTAGCAAGTCGAGGAGGATAAAATACTTGTGGATGATAATTCATTACAATACATTGGTAAATTCCCATTGAATCAACTTTAATCATTATATCGAAAGGTGTAGAAGAAGGAAGGTGAGGCTCAACATGTTTATTCCAATCAAAGGAAACCATCTTAGGGCTTGGAGGGAGCATACTCGAAGTGAGTGGAATGTCCCCTTGTTCAGAAGGTAATGTATTGGAAATTATAAATACATATTCAAAAGATGCATCACTCCCCAAAATAAGAGTGCGATCGATTAAATATTGCATTGGCACGATCACTTTGGAAGACTTGTCCCTCTTCAAGAGAAGAGTGGGATTGGCTGAATATTGCATCGGTGTGATCACTTCCTCAAACACTCAGTGAAAATACTATTAGACAACATGGTCAAGAGATGGATCACCCTCCAAAAGAAAAGTGGAATTAGTCGAACATTTCATCGGCACAACCACTTCATCAACCAATGATTGAAAATACTGTTGAGAAACTGAATATGACTAAGAACTAGAGGGGTATTCAGAAAAGGACCATGATCTTAGTACCTTTGGAATACCAGGGAATATACAAGTAAGGTGATATCCCTTGCCAATATTACAAGGGAACTTGGAATTACGTCCTATTAATCTAGGCTTATCAATAGTATAAATTCCCTCGACATGACTTGCAGTGGTCGGTGAAATGTTCCCAACATGACATGCATAGGATATTAACTCGTCTCCAACATGACTTGCATAGGTTGGTGATGATTTTTTAGTATGGATAGTAACAACTAGAATCATGTCCCCGTCATGAATTGTAGCAGCTAGTTTCTTGTCTTCAACATGACTCGCAAAAGTTGTTGACATATCTCCAACATGACTAGCAAAGGATGGTTGTTTAACTCCATTATGACATGCATGGATTGAACCTTTAATCTCAGCATGACTCACAAAGGTCGGAGAATGAATGACAACATGACTTACAAGGATTGGGATCTTTCCCCCAGCATGACTTGTAGTGGTTGATTTCATATCTCTAAGATGACTTGTAGAGGTTGGTACTCAGATGCCAGTATGACTTGCAGTGACTGAAATTTTTCTCTGAGCACGACTAGTAGAGACTAGTTGCACATCTCCGACATGAGTAACAAAGGTTGGTGACTTTTTCTTCTTACTCTTCCTCTTCATATTCCTTTTATACTTCTAGTTACTAGTAGCTATACTTTCACAAAAATAGGGAGAAGGAGGATGATTAGACTTCGAAGATACAAAAGGTAAAGGATCAACATCCATTCAATGCCCATGACATAAGGTGTTTATATGAGAATCATATAGAGAATTAAAGACTTTTGGAGTGGTCCACAACCAAAGTGGTATTCAAACATTCAAACCAGTTCAAAGTGGCCATCAAGGAGGCACCAATATTCCAAATAAAGGAAAAGTAAAAGAATCCCCTTGGGAAGGGGTCCCTTGGCTGATATCCTCAATAACTTTGTCCCTGAAATTCTTATGCATACGTTCATCCTTTATGGGATTTTTCATGTCCAAAAAGTATCGCACATTGACTCTGGAGAACCAATGGTATAAAAACCTATGCCTTCTAGGAGGAGGCTCCATGCTTTCAAGATAAATACCAAGGGTCCTTCCCGACCAATGGAGTCATTGGTTGACCACCTTGAATCAATGATCCAAAAGAATTGATATAGAAACAACCTAATTCCAACTATACAAAAAAAAAAATCCACTAAAAATTCCTAAGAGAAACATCGAAAATAAACAACTTCTCCAAAAACTTCATCCTAGGTGAACAAGGTCATGAGTCCAAAACAATGAAAAAGTGGAAAGGGACCTTATAGAAACTGGGACAGGTTGATCAAGTCCCGTGACTAATGAACGAAGGAATGAGAAGTAGTTACCTGACCTCCACTTACCAGCAAGTGAAAGTAACCCTCACTTTTTCGGGAACCCTCTAGGCGCATTGGTAGTGTCATAAAAGGTCTACCTTAGGTACCTCGAGAAACCCCCCATAGTTACCTCTGAGATACCTAGGAAAATATACTAAGGACACCAACTCCTAGTTAGCGTCTAGAGGGTACAATCGATAGTCGTGATTGAATGTATGGGAAGGGTACAATCATAATTGAAGGCCCTAACCCAGAACTTGTTAATGAACCCTAGAAACAAAGTCTAGTAAATTTTAATTTTAGCATTCATTTTAACGATTGTTCTTTACTCAAAAGGCATGTAAGTGAAACTGGCATTGTTTGAGACTCTTGCAAAAATGAAACTTATAATAACGCAGGCAAGCTTTGCAAGGAGCCGAGTAGGTATGCAAGCTTTGCAGAATCTACACTTTGTGGTTCTGGTTTTATGATTTAACAAATGGTTCTCCAAATTGGATCTACTAGGAACTGGTTCGTAGATAGGGTGTTGGATTGTCGAACCAGAAGAAGATGTGTGCAATCCTGATGACTGTTTGTCATAGGATTTTGGAGGTCTACTATCTGTTCTACTACTATTAGATCTGTTCATTTTTAATACCAGAGTCCCTTGGAAGTTTGGTTCTATTGATATATTTTGTGTCTTAGATGGATGGTATTTGGGTTGAAGAGCTTGGTAATCAAAATACAATCTTTTCTCTTTTTGATGCAAAATGCACAATGCAACCTTTTGAGAAAGGAAAAAGAAGCAAGCACAATGATGTTCTTTGCTATTTTTCCTTTAAAATGATTTTCAAGATGATAATAAAAAAAAATCCTATGCTAATGTATTTTTCTTTTTCAAATATGAAGAAAAACAATGCAATAGAAATAAATGAATCTAACTAGCAACAAACTAGGTTTTTTCGTTTTCTTCTTCTTTCTACCAAAGAAAAAACTAACAAAAAATGCTAAAATAAAGAAACATTTGTGGTTTTATTTTTTTAAATACCAAGGAAATCACAAAAAAAAAGTATTGAACTCTAATTCAAACTCAAGTTTCAAAAATGACTGTAATAACGACCAAACCGAGATCCTGAGAATAAGACTAGTTTAATAGTTATGCAATACAAGGGATAAAAAGGAGGAAAAAAAAGATCAAAAGGATTTTTTTCCCTAAAATTTTAAGGTTTTTCCAACCTCCTATATACCACAAAACGTTTTGTGACCAAAGTCCCCAAAAAAGACCCCCAAACAAGCCAAAACATGGCTTAAAAAGGGTTGAAAAACAAGCAAAAGCCTCTTTTCTGGAGGCATACACGACTATTTACATTGTAGGTCATGTATACAAGATTATGTATGCACATTTTATCACTATAGTGATTATATATGATCTCTTGTATGTGAATTTTCATTTTATAGGGCGTGCATATCCGCATGAACACTTACACTCTTTTATAAAGGCACCTTGGATATTATAAAGGCACGTATGTACACTCTCTAATATTATATAATATAAGCATATGTATGCATATGCTGTCAAAGGAAAGAGCATATACACTTGGAAAAACTTGGAAAAAATAGGTCTAAATCCCAAAACACAAAATGCAACATAGAGACCAAAAGAAAACTAAACAATAATGGAAAACAAAGAGTAAAGCCAAGAATGGCTCAGAAGCATAGAAACATCAAATGAAATTGTTTTTATTTTAGTTTTATCAACCAAGGATGAATTCTAATACTTATAAGGACACAAACAGAAACCGAGAAATCCCAAGAGGACCATCATAGATCAAGATAGACCTTGATCAAGCAAAAAGGAAAAAAACACCTATTTAAACTACTTGTACATTCCTATCACAAAGGTGAGGAGAATATGTATGTTCCATTCCCTATTACAACATCTGTATGTACACTACCATTATTGAATAACAATGTGTACAATACTCAACATTTCAATAAAAAACAAGAAAACACTTGACTAAAGGATTAAAAATAAAGGCCTAGGTTTCTAAAAAATTGAAATCAATAGTAAAATCAAGAATCAATCAAGAAAACCAAAGTAAATCCATGAAAGTACCCTATATTGACCCACAAAGGAGATTAACTCTCGAGTATGGTCACTAGTTCTAATTTCGGGAAAAAGGCCCTACAATAATGGGCTTACTACAACAAATCAATGACCGTAAAGAAAGAAAATTCCAAGAAAACATACAAAAATATATTTTAACTGAATTAAGTTGGAATAAATAACTATTTTAAAGAGAAGGTGAAAATAATCACCGATAGTCCTTTGTTTGACGTTGAACCCGAGTCCAGTAAGTTTCTCACTCTTTATCAATAGAATCCTATGCAACCTACAAGAACTTCTAGAATCCAAGTCTACACAGAGAGGTAGTTATAACAATAACTACCCATTATTCCAATTAAATATAATAGAATGATCAAAGAAACTGGTTTTCCACAAAGAATATATGAAATAATTGCATGTAAAACATTACAAATGCATTGTTTTTTAAAGTAATGAGTTTCTTATTGATATTCAATGGTTAGGTAGTTATGATGTACATCTGTCCTATCTAGCGCTACTATGTCGAAAGAGACTTTGGGACCCTCCATCCAAGCTCCTACTATAAAGTTTGGTTTTGACTCTTAGTTCACCAACAAACTCAAAGATAATATAAGGGATAGTCTTAGATAGATTCTATGGTGATTAGAGAAGGACAGAAAAAAGGTTTTTCAAGTCAATAATCAACATAGGTTGGGATGTATATGGGCTTGCAGACATGGCAGGTGTAGCCAAATGAATGTTTGATTTTGGTATGCAATGATTCATTACCTTTATCCACTAAGGAAATTCTCTATTTATTCCATCTCTAGTTGTTTATAGATGGTTGACTATGGATAGAAGGAGTTAAGTAACTAACCAAACTCTAAACTCAACATTTAATTAGGAAAAAATATTTTTTTAAAGCAGTTTTTAGCATGTATGCGACTCTCCTTTGGGAAATCCACCTATACATGTGTTTCTTAACTGCTAGGGCATGTACAAGTTCCAAAAAAACGTTTTTTAGAGGATATCAAGGAGTTATGGGGAAGAGTCATCTGAAGGTAGGATATGGACTAAGCCAATATGAGCATCAATGCTTCAATGCTGGCAATTGTCACTATAAAAACTTCGTGAGAAGGTTGAAGAAACATATCTCCCATTGAGATTTTATGCCAAGGTTTTTTCCATTGAGCAAATGAAGGATCTAGAGAAACTACCAATGGATGAGATGCATGGGATTCTCACTGTATATGAGATGAGGACATGAAAAGAAAAGCTATCACTGAAGGAAGCAAATTTCAAAGCATCAAAAAGGAAAAATGGACACAAATTTTGGGACTTTTCTAGCCAAGAATCAGATATAGAAGAAGCACAATTTGTGTGAAAGCTAAAAGGAGGATCTGGAAAAGACAAAGGTAAGCTACCCTTCATATGTTTTAATTGTGGTAGAGTAGGGAATTTTGCTGATAAATTTCCATATGAAAAAAGGGAAGATAGTGATGGTCAAGACAATAATGTTAAATAAGAACATAACAATAGAAACAAACCTTATAGAACAAAGAGGAAAATATACTAAGAAGTAGAGTTTTTACTCTAGAGAGGACAATAGCTCCTTTCATTAAAGTGATGGATATGTTTAAGAATTGAAAAAGAAGAATTCCTATTCATATCCATGGATACAATGTCTAATGATAAATAAAATCAAGACAATAAGAAAGAAAAAACATAATACAAAGAAAAAGTCATTGATATGGAAGTGAATCTTGAAGCAAAACACATTAGTTCCTTAGAAGAAATAGACAGACTTATGGAAAATAATAGAAAAAAAAAGAGAAATTGTAAAAATCTAAAGAAGATCATCATGATGTTGAAGAAATAGAAAATAAAGTTATCATCCTGAAGACTCAACTAAAAGAGACAAAAAGGATAGAGGAAGTGGTGATAAGCCAACTAAAAGAAAATGAAGAAAATTGCAAGAATATAGAAGATGAAATAGTTTCCTTAAGAAAGGAACTAGAGAAAACAACTAATCAATTGAATAGAATATTGATGTTTGGAAAGAGTATTGAAATATTAGATAATATTCTCAGTTTCCAAATGTCACCATTCATCAATATAGGTCTTGGATGCAACGAAAAACAAAAGGCCCCTGACAGAGATGCAAGAACTAAGGTCACAAAGCCATCATAAAAGGAAAATGAAGAAAAAACTAAAATCTATGCCAATATTCTCAAAGGCTCCATCAACAATGAAAGCAACAATAGGAAAGGAATTGATTACCAATAGAAATCTAATTCTTCCAACAATAATGATTTTAGAAGAGTTGTGCCACCAAGAAGACCTTTCATAAACCAATACCAAAATACATTTCTTCGTTGTTGTTTTTCTTGCAATATTCTTGGTCATATAGCAATAGATTGTAGAGGTTATGCAGAAAGTGATCATGTGAGAGATATAAATAGAGTTTCTTATAAAACCACAAAGAATGATTATGTGAGAAACAAAACAAGAAGTTCTGATGGGTTTTTGATAGAAAATACAATTCATTTGCTCCCCTACTTGATTACAATGTTGAATGTTATAAGTTCAATAGCTATGGGAACATAACATGTGTTTGTAGAAGAAACATAATAAAGAGGGAAAAAGATGCTCTTGCCTAGAATAAATAAGCATACAAAAAAGTGTGGAAAATCAAGCAAGATGAAAAAAATAAGGAAGAATGAATACATGCACTTTATGCTCAAAATAATAAAGGGAACCAATGGTACATTGATAGTGGATGTTCAAAACACATGATGGGGGACTAGACCAAGTTTTTCACGTTGAAGAAAGAAAAAGGAGGTAGGGTAAATTCATGAAGGTGGCTAACACTTTCGTGAGAATCAGGTCTTCTAAATTCCGAAAGACCTTTTTTTGACCAAACTAATATTTCTTTCTGCCAAAAGTCCTATTTTTTCGACTGAAACATGTTTCAACCGAACCTTTGAATGTCAAATTGAACAATACTGTGACGACGCCCTCGATTTTTGTGTACAATTTTAGCCGGATGGATTTTTTTCATTCAGTAACATCTTTTCGGCCAAAAGATATTCCATCTAAAATAATATTTCGGATGAAAGAACCTTTCGACCGAAAGAACCTTTCGTCTAAAAGAAACTTTTGACCAAAAAAATGTTTATATATTACCCACACATCGCACCTGGAATAGTTTTTACATATAGTTTAATAGTAGATAGCATTATGTGTTGGTGCACGCCTTAGTGATAGTGATTCGTGATAGGTGTTGGTGCATGTCTTGTTGATTAGGAGATACATTAGGTGAATGTCTTGGTGCTAGTGGACATCGTTGTTGTAGGAGGAAGTTGGAGAAGTGGGTGGATGTTGGTGTTGCGGGCAGGCGGACGTTGGAGCTACGGGCGTTCGGTCTAGGTAATTTTCATGTTAAGTTGAAATTTTAGATTTTAGTTTTTAAATTTTATAGATTTAGAGTGTTGACAGGGTTCTATTCAACCCTGTCCATGTACCGGGACAGACCTGAATCCGGGACTGTCCCTGTACATGGACAGGGACGAATATGGCCCTGTTCGTGTACAAGGATAGACCCAAATTTGGACCTGTCTCTGTACATGGGCATGGCCGAATATGGATATGTCCATGTACAGGGACATGCCCGAATATGGTTAGATAGTTAGTATTAAATAGATAATGTTAGAATTATTAGTCCTAGTATTAAATTGTTAAATTTAAAATTGTATACAATTGTATAATAGTTAGTCCTTTTATAAAATTGTACAAAAGTTAGTACTTTTATAAAATTGTATAATAGTTAGATTATTAAATTGTTAGATTTAAAATTGTATAATAGTTAGTCTTCATATAAAATTGTTAGATTAGATTTTAGATTTTCAATTTTATAGTATTAGAGTGTTGACAGGGCCATATTCGGCCCTGTCCATGGACAAGGACATGCCCAAATATTCGGCCCTATCCATGTACATGGATAGGCCCAAATTAGGGCTTGTCCCTGTAAATGGACAGGGCCAAATTCGAGCATGTCCCTGTACATGGACAGGGACAAATATGGCCCTGTCCATGTACAGGGACATGACGGAATTCGGGCCTATTCCTGTACATGGAAAAGGAAGAATATGGCCCTATCCATGTACAAAGACAGGCCCAAATTATACCTTACATTACCAGAATTATACCTCCAAAGAGTAAATACTATTAGAATAATAAATTGTTAGATTTAATAAAAACATTGTGTCATAGTTAGATTATTAAATTGTTAAATTTAAAATTGTATAATAGTTAGTCTTCGTATAAAATTGTTCGATTAGATTTTAGATTTTCAATTTTATAGTGTTAGAGTGTTCACATGGCCGCAGGGGTCATTTTAAGGATGGAAATTTATTTTAAAATGTAGAAACCTTGGCGAATCTTACTAATCTTTCATATGCCAACTATAAATGTTTGGCAATATTTTTGTAAAAATATTCAAATTTTTTAGGATTTTATATAGCTTTTATAAAATTTTGGTGAATTTTAAGGTAAAATAATTTTATCATATAGAATTTGGGCGAATCATTTTTAAAATAGCGAATCTCGTTTTTGGAAAAACCATGGAAAATTAACCCATGAGCGAAATTTAGCCCCTAAAATCATCCATGCATGGTCGTATTCAACTGTGTCCATGTACATGGACATGCCTGAATATTCAGCCCTGTCCATGTACAAAGATAGGCCAGAAGTATACCTTACATTACCAGAATTATATCTCCAAAGACTAAATATTGTTACATCATCGTCAAAGTGTAATCAATTTATATTTTAAATAGTTTAATCTCAAATAGTGTTTTGGTTATGGCATTACTTTTATATATGTTTAGGCACCAACATAGTTTAGTGTTATTTTTTATAAAATTCAGTTTATATTTTAATTAGTTTAATCTCAAATAGAGTTTTGGTTTGGACATTCATTATATATATGTTTACGCAAGGGCAAAGTTTATTGTTATTTTTTATAAAATTTAGTTTATATGTTAATCATTTTATATGAATGCAATCTTGGCCCATATATTTTTACGAGGCGACATACATGTACTCTAAACAATAATACTGTCCCATTTTAATATGTTACTTTATGTTCAAAATAAATTTATTTCAATAAAAAATATATAAATGTAATCCTTGCCTAAATATTTGGGAGGCTACATCCATGTACAAACCAAACTTGATTTTCCACAATATGAACAATATAGGATGGACACAATACCTTCTATAAATTAATAATTTATGAACACAATAGGATGCATAAACAATATATTTAAAGCACAGACACAACAACACCTAGACCATATCAGACACAGATAAGTAGAGGTATCATATTTTTATTGGATGGGATGACATGGCGGAATTTGGCCCTGTCCATGTATAGGGATAGGCCCAAACCTCCTATAAATTAATAATTTATGAACACAATAAGATGAAAACACAATAGAGTAAAAGAACGGACACAACAACACCTAGACCATTGTAATGATCCCAAGCCATTATGCAAGGATCATCATTGTTTTGATGTCTTTTTAAAACTTTTTCTGAGTGAGGTATTTCGTCAAACACTTTGTTGATCTACCTTTTATATATGTTTATATGTGTGTATGCATCAAATAATAGAAAGCGATAACCATGGAACATACCTCAACCATATGCAATAAGATAGACAAGCCAAAACATCTCAATTCTTCTTTATTCATAAAATAGAGAAACCTGCTACAATGAAGATGCCGATCTGGAATGCTCAACAGATGGCCAAGAAGATATACAATAGATAAGAGCTGCTACAAAATGCTCCCGCTAATACAAAAGATGCCTCCAAAGGCTGAATGAGAAATGAAGATCAATACAAGCAGATCTGAATGCCAAACTCTCCAGTTGAAGAATGCCATGCTCCAATAGAAGGCTAAAACCCTCAATAACTCGGCCCTGCTACCAAAAGTGTCCAATCAACCTAGTAAATATGCCAACTGATATATCGGGTGATGGTAAGAACAACCCAGGTGACCGAATCTCCAAGATCCCTCTCAATCTCTGTAGATCTGAAATCCCCCACTGAATGGTGCACCCCACTGGATGACTGAAACCCTAGATAATTCGGCCCTACTTCCAAAAGTTTCCAATCACCCTAATAAATATGCCAATTGATATATCGAGTGATGGTAGGAACAACCCAGGTGACCGAATCTCCAATATCCCTCTCAATCTCTGTAGATCTAAAATCCCCCACTGAATGGTACGCCCCACTGGATGATTGAAACCCTAGATAATTTGGCCCTACTAAAGGAGGCCTCCAAATGCTCTGAAACTCTCCAGAAATATAGATCGGGACACTGCAAGTCACTAGGTAAAGTCTCAGGGTCATATCTGAAGTGTAACCCCTCCAAACGGACTAGATCTGGATCTCAAAAATGCCCTCCTTCTCTTCAATTCGCCCTATTTCTCAAGAAATAATCTGAGCCATAAAACTATCTCAGAAAGCACTAGATCTGATGTCCAAGGCCCTGCAATGAAAACCCAAGTGATAGAATCCTCAACGACCCTGCCAATCTCCTACAACGAATCTCTCTCCAAAGATGGTGTGCCCCTCTTGCTAGAATCCCTCAACTGGTGCGCCCTCTCTCTATCTGCACATGAAATTGATGTAGAATCCTCCTGCAACTGAGTAGATCTAGAACTAGAATGGTGTGGGAGAGTATTTCATCTCCGAGACCAAGCTTGGGACAAGATAGGTGGAATCTTTCACCACCGAATCGTCTTCTAGGGTTTGTTATGTCAAAACCCTCAAAACCCCCAATATTGGGCTCACTAGCTAGAAGCTAGAAATCAAAATAAGATCATACATGAATGAATGAGAAGAGGCCCTTGCCTTTCCTTTATACTTTTTGGCTCACCTTATCCCTCCAAAGTGACTTTCATTTTATTAATATTTAATTAATTAATTAAATCACTTTAGTTAATTAATTAACCTTTTTACCTTTGAAAAGCTCCTTATCTATCCTTGTGGCTTCCCTGGCCACTGAAAGTCACTTCTAGCCATCCCATCCTGTAGTGTTGCTCCTCCCGATTCCAATGAGATATTACACTAAGAGGTTCCTCCAAGTAATGTGCCCAAAATGACCTCTTTAGTGAATTCCATTGACTTATAGCTCAAAATAGTCAAAATCATGGAAATCGTCGGAATGCAACGAAACCAAAGCCAACCTATGTGGAATGGCTCATAATAATGGAATATGATCATCAATGCAAGTTGGACCCCACAATGCCTCTCAAATACCCCTGTACTCACTATAGCATCCATCTGGCTACTCTGGTCATCATAAATCTCTGCCCTGTGATGATGTCCCAAAGTGGGGACATTACAACCATATAATACACAGACAAGTAGAGGTATCTTATGTTTCTCGGATGAGATGACAGGGCCGAATTCAGCCATGTCCATGTACAGGGACATGCCCAAACCTCCTATAAATTAATAATTTATGAACACAATAGGATGCAAACATAATAGAGTAAAAACAAAGACACAACAACACCTAGACCATATTAGACACAAACAAGTAGAGGAATAATATGTTTATTGGATGGGATGCCAGGGACAAATTCAGACTTGTCCATGTACAGGGAAAGGCTTGAATTCAAGCATGTCCTTGTACATGGTGTTATCACTCCAAGAGTCTTTCCCTGACTGTAAAGGGAATGAGCTTGGCAACTTAAAAATGATTTGAATAATGCATAGGTGGATCAAGTTGGATGAATTGATAATGCTTTCATTCACTCAAAAAACATATGAATCCACTCAAACAAAAAAGGATTTCAACTATACCATTCAAAAAGTTAAATTAAGGTGTGGAAGTATGGAGAATGCTTATCATATCAGTATAAACACATACACATAATTGTACATGTGAATGACCAATTATAACAGGCAAAGTTTACTCATAATCTTAGTTTATCAATGAAAAGATGATATGACAGTCATTTGTCATTATATAAACATAATGAAATGGACAAAGATATACTCATAAGCAAAGACAAGATATAAAATGGAAGTCTGAACAAAATATAGTGAAAGAGGTTTCTTTTTCAACGTGTATTAAGAATGTCTTCAATACAAGAAAAATGGTCAAATCTCCAAGGTGGAGCCACAGTGCTCGGGACTGCTTCCTCCTCTAATATTATAAACCTTGGCTTTATATCCTTTACATAGAAAAATGTGATCCTATAAGGAAGGATCATGAATACTAAGAATAGAATAATATCAAACTAATTACAAAATTATAGGAACAGATCCTATAAAAGGGAGTGAAACCCTTATCTAAATCTGGGGTCTTCGACAACTGCACATTCCTTGCTGGGTGATGACAAGGTTCTTCTAAAACTCCTAATGACATTTGGGATATGAGTAATTCATATTTTAATAGAAAAGGAATCTTCCTTTGAACTCTCCTCCAATCTACAAAAGACCATCATCTTCATCCATTTTGGAGTTGTCATGCCCTAGGAGTCTTCTCGAGTGATCTGGAAGCAACTGGATATGATATGGAAGAAAATACTTTAATTCTATGCATCTCTACACTTTCGACAGCTAACCCGTATAGAACAGGGTATATTTAGCTGTCGAAAGTCAGGGGATTCGACAGCTAACAACACCTTTGTGGACCAAAATAAGCTGCTTAAAGTTTTGAGTTTTTCAAAACTGTAAAAACTGAGATAATGGAGAAATTGCAGACTAAATAGGAACCTCAGTGTCTAGGAAGAAGAAATATTCAGATTCTGAAGTAGGAGGCACAAATTGATATTCCTCTATGAAATAATTGTCTAGACATGCATTTACCGCAGCGCCAAATTCAGAAGGCTTTGGTCGTAGTGTTGTCTGCTCATCATTTTGGCCAATGTATACCATTTCTTCTGCACAAGTTTCCAAATCTTCAAATGTCGAACCTGGTAAAGAAAAATTCTTGTTGAATTTAACCCTTTGAATAACTGAGGTAGAATTATTTCCACTCCGTTGAGCGACTTTCATGGTAGGGCATGAAAACATAAATGAATCCATTTTCTATGGATTCCTGTCAAACAAGAAGAAATTTCTTGGCAACTACTCGACATTATTTGGCAAGTGTAGTTTCAATCTCATGACTGAAAATATGACCATTTCTGTGCACTGAAAATGGAAAACACCAAAACCCAACCTCTATAACATTTAGATACTGAAATCGACATGTGACTTGATTTATGGCTTGATTTTATGGAATTGGCTTTGTGTGTCGATTTTTTGTTTGACTCATGGCTTAGCATGAGAATTGGGCATATGGATTTGGCTTTTAGAAACTCTAGACTTAGGATAATGTAATAGATTTATTTGTAGTATGACTAGATTTAGGATTATAACTTTAGGATAATATATAGTGTGATTTAGGGTTAAGCCACTTTAAATCACACACCACTTTGATAAAATGAAAAGCTAGGAATACATCCAGATTAAAGATCTTGGGCAACATTTTTTATTTGCAGGTCCAGAGGGTGAAGCCAAAGAATTTTGATTGAAGCTGGTCAAGACTAGATGAGAAATTTGGATATTATGACATAGGCAAAAGCTTCTAAATTTTGACAATTTACCATGAATGTGTTAAATACACTTTCAAAAATATACTCAAAAATTGAGTGCTAACATCTAGCTCCAACTGGGATGGAGGCCTCCCTGCGAGGCTCCAAGAACCTAGTAGTTCCAGTCACCTTGTCCATTGGGCTATGGAGTCAACAGTAAACCATTCTCTGAAAATTTTGAAGTCCTGCCTTCATTCACACAAAATGATTGTTATTTCTGCAAACTGAAGGAAAAGAAATGCTCATGCAATGAGTTAATTTTCTACACTTTCCTACTACAACCAAATCTACAATTTGGTTAGGTAAAGGATGATTTCCATAATAGCCATTCGAGAAAATTCAATGATGAAATAATCTCATCTTTATCACTGATCAATAGATGATGTTTGAAATATAATAGCAGTGATACAAACTCATTCAGGAAACCATACTCACTAGGAAATATTTGCGAGCTAAGGAAATCTGAAAGTTCCAAGTTCTCTAAAATGTATGATTCCATGAAGGTTTCCACCGGGTTTTTGAAACCAAGATAATAAACATGTTGGTCCATGGAAAACACCTTCTCAACCATGACTGCTTCTCTGCTGGAAAACTGATGACCCTCTAATTCTATTGTGATAAGATCTTGATCATCAATCATTGCAACTTCCTCTTCAAAAAAGTACTCATAGGATAATGATAAAGAAATGTTTAAATGACAAGGATTATGATCAGCTAGAAACATGTAGTTGTCTATGGAATCATCGGTTACCACATGCTCAACCTGGTTTGTAAATTGATCATAAAATTTACATGCATACCTATCTTTAGAATACTCTACAAATGTTGAAGAATTTTGACCTGAATATGAAATAAACTCACATGCTTGTTGTTGTTCCAAATCTACTTCACATTCATTACTTTCCTACTCAAAATCTGAGCCATACAAACATTTTTCTTTCTCATGTGCATGTAGATTTTCAAAGTAAACCTGCTCTTGGATCCTCCTGGAAGCACAAATGTTCTCCTCCACTTCTTGAGCATATTCAAACAATCTCCTTAAGGATGAAGACTTCCTTTCTAACAAGAGAAGGAAAAGCTCTGAATGCTAAGCCATAACATAATATACCATGGCAACCATGTCTATAGGTTGGATCTCCAAAGGCATATCATGATAATTTTTGTAGAACCTTCGATTGAAAATAGGCAAAGCTTCGTTCTCCTCTCTCTTCAAAGCATACAAATCAGCGAGATGCAAATCAAGAGATTTGTTCTCACCCTAATGCTTCGAAAAACCATTAGACAACTTGATCCAAGAACCAATAGAATCATCTCTCACATCATTAAACCATATAGTAACATCTCTAAAAATAGACTTAGAGAACAATATCATGATCACATCATCATGAACAATCTCGAATTGATCAACAAAATTCTCAAAGGCCCCCAGATGACTCTCAACTTTGAAATGATCCTCTTCAGAAAACCGAGGAAGATACTCAAGGAAGTCAAGAGGATAAGGATGAAGGAGATAGGGCATCCTTAAAGGATTGAACATATTCATTCTGATTTTAATTTGAAAAGCAGTGGGCTGCTCATGAAAGTTAATAGGTTGATGGGAAGGTTCAAAAGTTAAGGAAAAAGGTAATAAAATATGAGTAGGTTTTGAATCAATTTCAACCTCCACAAAGTCACAAGAATGATCTGGTTCAGGAGGAATCAGAATGCATAAATCATCTTTAGGAACAGGATGTCACGAGGATATAGGATCAATATCAACAACATAAGGCTGTACGATTTCCTCTTCTAAGGTTGGATATATGAAGGTAGATTCATGATCATCGGAATAAACAAAACAGAAAATAATCCTCTTGACATGTGAAGGGAAAAACATGAAAGAGATAATAAAGAACAACAAAAGTTCATGTATAAGACTAATGAACTGATACATGGATTTAGAATTCATCCTCTTCATCTTCCTGTTAACCGGATCCTCCCCGGTTGAGTCATTAATTGTGGATTCACCAGGTAGATTGCTACAGTCAATTTTGTGTCCTTCCTTTTTCTACCATCAAAAGTCGTATCTATGTCATTCTTCCTAGGGAAACTAGCTTCACTTCCATTCCCCGACAACAACACCAATTTGTTATCACTACAAGCATCTTTCCTTGACTGTAAAGGGAATTCTCTTGGTAACTTAAAAATGATTTGAATAATGTATAGGTGGATCAAGTTGAATGACTTGATAATGCTCTCATTCACTCAAAAAACATATGAATCCACTCAAACACAAAAGGATTTCAACTATGTTGTTTAGAAAGTTAAATTAAGGTGTGAAAGTATGGAGAATGCTTATCATATCAGTAGAAACACATACACATAACTGTACATGTGAATGACCAATTATAACATACAAATTTTACTCATAAGCTTAGTCTATCAATGAAAATATGAGATGACAATCATTTGTCATTACATAAACATAATGAAATGCATAAACATTTACTCATAAGAAGATACCAGATCGAAAATGGAAGTCTAAAAAAAATATGGTGAAAGTGGTTTTTGTTTCAACATGTATTCATAATGTCTTCAATACAAGAAAAATGGTCAAATCTCCAAGGTTGAGCCACAATCCTTGGGACTGCATCCTCCTCTAATATTACAAACCTTGGTTTTATATCCTTTACATAAAAAACTGTGATACTATAAGGAAGGATCGAAAAGACTAAGAATAGCATAATATCAAACTAATTACAAACTTATAGGAACAGATCCTATAAAAGGGAGTCAAACCCTTATCTAAATCTGGGGTCTTTGATATCTGCATAGTCCTTGCTGGGTGAGGACAAGGTTCTTCTAAAACTCCTAATGACATTTGGGATGTGAGTCATTCATATTTTAACCAAAAAGGAATATTCCTTTGAACTCTCCTCCAATCTGCAAAAGACCATCATCTTCATCCATTTTAGAGTTTCCATGCACCTAGGAGTCTTCTCGAGTGATCTGGAAGCAAATGGATACGATCTGGAAGAAAATACTTTAATTTTATGCACCTCTGCACTTTCAACAGCTAACACGTATAGAATAGGGTAGATTTAACTGTTGAAAGTCAGGGGATTCGACAACTAACAACATCTCTGTGGACCAAAATAAGCTGCCGAAAGTTCAGAGTTTTTCAAAACTGTAAAAACTGAGATAACGGAGAAATTGCTGACTAAATAGGAACCTCAATGTCTAGGAAGAAGAATCAGATTCTGAAGCCGGAAGCATAAACTGAAATTCCTCTCTAAAATAATTTTCTAGACGTGCATTTACCGCAACGCCAAATTTAGAAGGATTTGGTCACAGTGTTGTCTTCTCATCATTTTGGCCAATGTCTACCATTTATTCTGCACAAGTTTCCAAATCTTCAAATGTCGAACCTGGTAAAACATAATGCTTATGGAATTTAACCCTTTGAATAACTGAGGTAGAATTATTTCCAATCTGTTGCACGACTTTCATGGCAGAGCATGAAAACATAAATGAATCCATTTTCTCTAGATTCCTGTAAAACAAGAAGAAATGCCTTGGCAACTACTCGACATTATTTGGCAAGTGTAGTTTCGATCTCATGACCACAAATATGAAAATTTATGTGCATTGAAAATGGAAAATGCCATAACCCAACCTCTGTAACGTTTAGATACTGAAGTCGACATGTGACTTGATTTATGGATTGATTTCATGGAATTGGCTTTGTGTGTCGATTTGTTGTTTGACTTGTGGCTTAGCATGAAAATTGGGCATATGGTTTTGTCTTTTAGAAACTCTAGACTTAGGATAATGCAATAGATTTATTTGTAGTATGACTAGATTTAGGCTTAGAACTTTAGGATAGTATATAGTGTGATTTGGGGTTAAGCCACTTTAAAGCACACCACTTTGATAAAATGAAAATCTAGGAATACATCCAGATTAAAGATCATGGGAAACATTTTTTATTTGCAGGTCTAGAGGGCGAAGCTAGAGAATTTCAATTGAAGCTGGTCAAGACTAGATGAGAAATTTGGAGATTATGACATAGGCAAAAGCTTCTAAATTTTGACAATTTACCACGAATGTGTTAAAGACACTTTAAAAAATATACTCAAAAATTGATTGCTAACACATGGATTGGGCCATATTTGGCCCTGTCCATGTATAGGGACATGCTTGATTTCGGGCCTGTCCTTGTACATGGACAGGGCTGAATATGGCCCTGTCCATGTACAGAGATATGCCCAAATTTGGGCATGTCCCTGTACATGGACATGGTCGAATATGGCCCTTACCATGTACAGAGACAAGCCCAAATGGTACCTTACATTACCGAAATTATACCTCGAAAGAGTAAATACTATTACGTCATAGTAAGAGTGTAATCAATTTATATTTTAATTAGTTAAATCTAAAATAAAGTTTGGTTTTGGCATTAAATTTATATATGTTTATGCACCAACAAAGTATACTATTATTTTTTATAAAATTCAGTTTATATTTTAATCAGTTTAATCTAAAAATAGAGTTTTGGTTTTGGCAATCATTATATATATATGTTTACGCAAGCAGAGAGTTTATTGTTATTTTTTATAAAATTCAGTTTATATATTAATCAGTTTATATGAATGCAATCCTGGCACATATATTTTTAGGAGGCGACATCCACGTACTCTAAGAAGTAATATTGTCCCATTTTAATATGTTACTTTATCTTCAAAATAAATTCATTTGAATAAAAAAATACATAAATGTAATTCTTGCCTATATATTTGGGAGGCTCCATCCATGTACAAACCAAACTTGATTTTCCACAATATGAATAATATAGGATGGATACAATGCCTCCTATAAATTAATAATTTATGAACACAATAGGATGTAGACATAATAGAGTAAAAACGCAGACACAACAACACGTAGATGATGATGTCATTCTCCCTCCTCAACCCGCAGGTTGGAAGGTCCACGTCAACAGGATCTTTTCTTTCCCACTGGCCCGAAGAGCTTTGAAATGGCTCTTCTATTTCCCTTTCGGGAAATCTGCACCCATACTTAACTTTGAGAAATCCCCTTTATACTTCTGGAGATTGAACTTCGCACTTTTGCAAATCTGACGGTCGAGTGTCTGTCTCTCAAATCCCCAAAACCCAAGAACAGTCAATGCTGACCCTTCCTCTTTCTTTTTCGGACTTTTCTCTATCACGATTTCGGTGGTCGCGGTGTCAAGAAACTTGTCCCCACGATTCCCGAAACCCAATTTTCCAAAATTCCAACGTGCTCACAAGGTTGACCTTTCAACGCCCCTTTACTCCATTAGGACTTCGGACTTCGCGATATCGTGAATCCTAATGCAAAGAATTTGGAACTTCACTCCCTGAAACTTTGAAATGATTGACGGAGGTTGACTCCACATCAATAGTGTGCCACCTGTCCACTCACTGATTCCTCCATGGCCCACACAATCCTTTTAACCATCGGGACTTCGCGTTTCATGATATCTCGATTCTTGTTGCAAAGTTTAAGGAACCTCAACTCACAAGATCCCGAAATAGAATCCATGTGTAAATCGAACGACCCTTGTGGCTTGGATCTACGGTCCTACTCCTCCCGAGCTTTAGAACCTTTAGAGATACTCGTGGTAACTCCCCTCCTCCTCCATGAGATCTGACGACTCATGGGACTTCACTAATTCTCTTTAGATAATTCTGACCGTCTGTCCTTCCTCTGAGAACTTCTGCATAACTAACCAAGGTGTTTCTCTCCGTGGAACTCATCCTCCTATGGTCCCTCGTCACTATGCCTTCTTTCAACTCCTTCGAAAGTTCTAATTCCTTCTGAAACTTTCCACGACTCTACGTCTTTTAGAAAAACCCTGCTCGCACTCCTTGCGGCAACCTTTCAACCACTTCCAAGTGTTGAAAACCTTCAACTCTCTGCACATCTGCAGCAGTAGTCTCTCAATACTCCACTCAGGTCCACAACCCTTAGACTTCACTCGGCCCGTGCACTCCTTGCATGACTTCTGTACCCAATTGGACTTTTGTTGAAATGAGAACAAAATATTTCTCTCTTGAGATTTTAGAGACAAACCCCTGAACCCTTTGTCAACGCACTCCTTGTGGACAATTCAGCTGCACTCCTTGTAGGAACTCTTGCTCAGATAGAGAAACAATTGAAACTCATTTCTTTTCCCTTTCCTCTTAGATTTCAAACATTCAACAAGAAATCATTCATACGTAGCATAAAAACAAATGTACAGAAGAAAGAGTGAAATAAACATGAGCATAAGTTATAACGTTTAACATACATACACAGAGAACAAACATGACGCCATGAATTTGAATCAAATCTTTCTCTATTAATCCAAATTTCTGTACATGGGTGTTTTTACACAACTATCTCTCTGCTTCTCCTCCTATGCTCTTTTTTTTTGATAATGTTACAATATACAATGAGGGTGTCTATATCTCGTTTCCCTCTTGTTCTCTATAACTGTCTAATCTAACATTCAATTCTATCTACCTGCATTTACTAATATAAATGCCTCCTACCTACTAAGGACAAGAGAAAATTGCTCAAGGTTCGTTTACATTATACAAGTGCGCCTCCACTTGATGTTTCATTAATGGTTCAAGATATTTCAAAATTTGTGCCGGGCGCTTTTCCAGCTATCCATTGTCTCCACACTGGCTCTCTTGAGATGCTCCTGCATCATACTCCCTCGCTTGAAAATTTTCATGGGCTCCTATCAACTGGATGGCTCTTCCACTTGACCAAATATTCAAAGTATTACTTCTGTCTGGTCTTCTTATTGACCCTCTTGTCCAGTATGCACTCCATCTGTGGATTATCTGCAACTGGCATTTTTTTTGTCCACTGGATCACTGGCTGCTCATTTCCTATCCCTGCTTCCTCAGCCTCATATGGGTACAAATCCGAGATATTGAATATCGAAGAAATTCTGATCCCATCGGGTAATTCAATCTCGTAAGCATTCGCCCCAAATTTCTTCAAGACCCTACATGGTCCAATTTTCTTCATCTTTAGTTTGTTATATGTTCCTCTCAGGAACCTTTCCTTTCTCAAACGTGCCAGAATCAAATCACCAACCTCAAATTGAAGTTGTCTCCTGTGATGATCTGCTCGGTGCTTATATTCCTGGCTTGAATTATGCAATCGTTCCTTCACCTGGCTGTGAAGTTCTTTCATCACCTCTGTGAAATCTTCTGCACTAGCACTCCTAGTTGCAATTTGTTCTGAATCCCTCAATTCAGAAATTCCTCTCGGCTGCATGCCATAGACAACCTAAAATGGACTCTTCCCTCTGCTCCTATTAACTGAGTCATTATAAGAAAATTCTGCCTGTGGTAATATGTTGTCCCACTGGCTGTGGTGTTCTGTCACCAAGCTTCTCAGCAAGTCTCCCAGACTTCTGTTCACCACTTCTATCTGTCCATCCGTCTGAGGATGATAAGCTGAACAAAATGACAAGTTAGTTCCGAGCTTCTTCCATAAGGTCCTCCAAAATTGTCCTATAAACTTAGTGTCTTGATCCGAAACTATACTCCTTGGTAAGCCATGAAGTCGAATGACTTCTTTGAAAAACAGATTTGCAATGCGAGTTGCGTCACTAGTCTTCTGACATCGAATGAAGTGTGCCATCTTGGAAAATCTATCCACCACCACAAAGATTGAGTCAAAACATCTTTGCGTTCTTGGTAACCCCAATATGAAATCCATGTTGATTGCATCCCATGGCCTTTCAGGTATGGGCAATGGTTGATAAAACCCTACATTCTGTTTTCTTCCCTTTGAATGATGGCAAATTCTGCATCTGTCCACGAATCTCTTGACGTCTGCTCGCATTCCCAGCCAAAAATATGACTCATTCAATTTTGCAAACGTCTTGTTGTGACCAAAGTGTCCTGCCAATCCTCCACTGTGTTTCTCCTTCAACAAATTCTCCCTCATGGAGAATTTCATAATACACAGTTGATTGCCTTTAAATAGTAATCCTTCCTGGATCATATATTCTATCCACTAGCTTCTATCCCTGAGAATTGGATTCTCAGCTACTTCATATGCCTCCTAAAAATATGGACCATCACTGTACATGTCTCTGAGATCATCAAAACCCAACGTTTTGACTCTGAACTCCTGCAACAGCAAACATTTTATGCTCAAAGCATCAGCAACTTTGTTAGCAGTACCAAAAATATGTTTAATCAAAAAAGTGAAATTCTGCATGTACTCAACCCATTTGACATGTCTCTGATTCAACTTTTCCTGTTGAGTCACAAACTGCAGTGCATGATTGTCACTGTATAAGATAAACTCCTTCGGGATCAAGTAATGCCTCCATTTCTTCAATGCCTGGATAATAGCATAAAACTCCTTATTGTAAGTGGAGTACTTCACTTTCGCTTCATTCAGCTTCTCGCTGAAGTATGCTATCATTCTGTCTTCTTGACTCAAGACTGCCCCGATTGCAAATCCACTTGCATCGCATTTCACTTGAAATGTCTTCTGGAAATTCGACAACACCAAAACTGGTTGTTCCGTGATCTTTCTCCTCAACAAATTAAAACTCTTTTCAGCTTCTTCAATCCAGTGAAAAGACTTGTGTATTTTATTCACTGTATCCATAATTGGTGCACTAATTCCACTAAAATTCCTAATGAACTTTCGGTAGAAACTAGCCAATCTGTGAAAACTTCTCACCTCAAAGATATTCTTCGGTGATGACCAATTCTTGATTACCTCTACCTTATTTGGATCCATCCTCAACTCATTTGCTGAAATAAAAAATCCCAAGTAAATGAGCTTTGTCTTCATGAATGAGGATTTCTTCATGTTTATCAATAGCTTCTCCTACTATAACCTCTGCATCACTGTAGCCAAATGCTTCAGATGCTCTGCCACTATTTTACTATAAACCAGTATGTCATCCAGATATACGATAACAAATTTTCTGATGAACTCCCTCAGGACTTCGTTCATCAACCTCATGAAGGTACTCGGTGCATTTGTTAAGCCAAACGGCATAACAAGCCATTCATACAACCCTTCGTTTGTTTTGAATGTTTTCTTCCACTCATCACCTTCTCTCATGCATATTTGATGATAACCGCTCTTCAAATCAATCTTTGAAAAATACCTTTCTCCACTCAAGCAATCCATCAGATCATCCATCCTTGGCAATGGAAATCTGTACCTGATGGTTATCTTGTTAATCACCCTCGAGTCAATACACATCCTCCAGCCTCCGTCTTTCTTCAAACTGAGCACTGTCGGAACAACACATGGACTCAAGCTTTCTCTGACCAAACCTTTGTCCAACAACTCCTGGACTTGTCTTTTGACTTCTTCATTCTTCTGCGGCATCAATTTGTATGCGGATTTGTTTGGAAAACTGGCTCCTGGTTTGAGATCAATGTGATGACTCACACTTCTGATTGTTGGAAACGAACGAGGTAATTCGTCCACTACTATATCAGCGAACTCTTCCAGCAGTTCCTAAACTTCTTCTGGTAAATCATCTACTCTTGTGCTGGTCAAAACAATCTTTGGTTTTCTAACCACAATGAATTGTGGTTCTTCCTTCTTCTTAACCTCTGTAAGAAGTTCCTTCCCACTCATGAGAAGTACAATGTTTCTTACTTCCAGTTTCACCTCCTTATCCTTGATTGGAAGCAACACGTGAGTCCTCCCATTCTTCTCTAGGGTGTATGTGTTCATTCTCCCATCATGAATCACATTCCTATCATATTTCCATGGTATACCCAACAATAGATGAAAAACATCCATAGGAATGACATCACATAGTATCTTATCATTATATCCTCCTATCTTAAATTCAACTAAACACTATTTAGTGACAGTTCCCTGATGTCCTTTTTGTATCCATGAAACTCTGTATGGGATTGGATGATCAATCGTCTCCAGCTTCATCTTTTCTACCATCTCTGTAGAAACAAGATTATCTGTGCTACCACTGTCCACAATGACCTTGCATACCCTGTCCTTGGTTTTGCAAGAAGTCCGGAAAAGTCTGGTTCTTTGGACTGAACTCTCCACCTCCTTCTCTGGTGTCAAAAGATATTTTCACATCATCAGTGATCTTCCACCTTCAGCATCTTCTGCCTCAACATCTCACCTCTGGGCTTTTGCGATGTGAGTCTCTCCACTTTCTTTCTTTTTGTCTGGACACTTATAAGACTTGTGCCCATTCTTTCCACATGTGAAGCATGTTATTACTCCACCTCTTTCTCTTCCTCTACCTCTAGTATGAGGAAAAATATTACTATCAACATAATATGCTCTCTGTTCGATATGTTGTCCTCTCTGTTCAGCATATTACCCTCACTGTGAGGTTCCACCT
The DNA here is from genome assembly GCA_009831015.1 of Picea engelmannii. Classification (NCBI taxonomy): domain Eukaryota; kingdom Viridiplantae; phylum Streptophyta; class Pinopsida; order Pinales; family Pinaceae; genus Picea; species Picea engelmannii. The sequence goes on from ML787977.1 coordinate 112,643, forward strand.
CTCTCAATTCGAGTCTGAGGTTTCTTCCAGTCCTCCTTGGGCTTCTGATATTTATCCTGGGCAACTGATTTTCCTCTGGGCTAACTTCTACCTCAGCCTCTTTGACTCTGCTTTCGGCTCAGCTTCTCTTCCACTTTCAGAGCCATCTAATAAGAATCTTCCATCGTTCAGATGGTTACCATGCTCATCTCATCCTGAATGTCATATCTCAGGCCATTCAAGTATCTGGAAACCTTCCCATCATCACTCTTCCGATGACCTACCCTGATGTTCAGCTTATAGAATTCTTCATTGTATTCTTTCACTGTCATCAACTTCTTCCTTAGGTTCTACATCCTCCTGAATAGAGTGATCTGGTAATCTCTGGGGATGAATTTCGCCTTCATATTTGCAATCATTCTGTCCCAACTTTTGATTTTCTTCTTGCCTTTGCAACGTCTGTCAGCTTGTAGCTCATCCCACCACAATGCTGCATGTCCCTTCAATCTTGTGACAACATGCTTTACCTTCTTGTCCTCTTCGACCTCTTCATAGTCAAAGTATGTGTCCAGAGCTCTAATCCAGTCTAGAAGCTCCTCTGCATCCAGATTTCCCTCATAAACTGGAATGTCCATTTTCGCTCTTGCACCCATTCTTGCAATATCTCTAACCAATCATTCGTTTGCTGCATTTTCAGCTGCAACTTCTTCTTCACATTCAACCTCAATTTCACTTTCGAAATCACTTAGATCCCCAACACTGACTGTGCGTCTTTGGGCTATCTCCATGTCTTCGAGTCTAGCTCGTAGATCATGCATCTCTCTCTCCATGGTTGGATCAGTCATCTGCCTGCCTCTTCTTCTCGGAATTTCCCTCTCCTCTAGTGGATTGGGTGTTTGTCTATCCCTTCTCCTTGGTGGCATGGTGAATTCTCCTTTTCTCTGCTACAGAAAGCAAAGAAAACTTTCTATGCTCTGATACCAAAAATGATGACGTCGTTCTCCCTCCTCAACCTGCAGGTCGGAAGGTCCATGTCAACAGGATCTTTTCTTTCCCACTAGCTCGAAGAGCTTTGAAATGGCTCTTCTATTTCCCTTTCGGGAAATCTGCACCCACACTTAACTTTGAGAAATCCCCTTTATACTTCGGGAGATCGGATTTCGCACTTTTGCAAATCCGATGGTTGAGCGCCTGTCTCTCAAATCCCCGAAACCCGAGAACGGTCAACGCTGACCCTTCCTCTTTCTTTTTCGGACTTTTCTCTATCGCAATTTCAGTGGTTGCGGTGTCAAGAAACTTGTCCCCACGATTCCTGAAACCCGATTTTCCGAAATTCCGACGTGCTCACAAGGTTGACCTTTCAACGCCCCTTTACTCCATCGGGACTTCGGACTTCGTGATATCGTGAATCCTAATGCAAAGAATTTAGAACTTCACTCCACGAAACTCCAAAATGATCGACGGAGGTTGACTCCACGTCAATAGTGCGCCACTTGTCCACTAGATGACTCCTCTGTGGCCCACACAATCCTTTTAACTGTCGGGACTTCATGTTTCGTGATATCATGATTCCCGTTGCAAATTTTACGGAACCTCAACTCACGAGATCCCAATATAGAATCCACGTGTAAATCCAATGGCCCTTGTGGCTTGGATCTACGGTCCTACTCCTCCCGAGCTTTAGAACCTTTAGAGATACTCGCGGTAACTCCCTATTGACAAGTGAAAATGAACACTCGCCAAATGGAAGAGTGGATCTGGTCTGGGGTTGTCTAAATAACCCAAGCCATTTGGGATGATCCACCCTGACAGGTTTAGTGGCTCCGTTGTCCAATCTAAGTCCTATGAAAATGAAAGAAAACTACACTAAGGAACTAATCTAAAGAAAACAAAAATAAAGCAAACTAATAAAGAAATGTGAACTAAATATATACAATCTATTATCTATGCTATATAGCAATAATTCTATAAAATTAAATTTTCAATTATCAACAAAGTTAGATCCAATTACAAATATACAATATTTACAGATTACAGATTTAAATGAAAACCTGCAAAAATCATTTGTAAACTGTCCTAAGACAGCAAAAATATTATTTTTTGATTTTTATAATTTTATGAGAAAGAAGTAAATTGAAAACTATCTAAGCTAAGCAACTAAGAATCTAAACTATATATATATCTATCTTAAACTACTTAAATAACACTAATAAATTAACTATCAAATAACAAATAGCAAACTAACCTAAAGTAACGCTTCAAGTTTGTCCTGTATGCAATAGTTGATTTAGCGGTTTGGTGGGAGAAAACCCACACCAGATTCTCCACAAACTTATTGTAAACAGGAAGAAGATGTGCTCTTCAAATGTAAATGACAGGACAAACAAGACATAAAAAATTACAACAATCTTACAATTTACAAATCATCACATTTAGATAAATCTGTTTGCAAAGATTTGTACGAAATGGTTCATTTAACGAAGAAGATAAACCTTTAATTCATTAAATTGAAGCGAGGTAATCACTGTACTTTAAAATAAGAGAAATCAGATATGGAGGAGACATAAACCAAATCACATCAACGAATTACGATAGCTAAAGTAGTCAATAATTAATTGCAAACTGATATGAAGAAAACTTGAAATAAAAGTTTGATATATTGAAAGCTAAAGCTATTACAAGACATGAACTTTCATCCCAGTCTGAATTATTATAAATCCATAGTCTGGTTCTCCCAACTAGTGATGATGATGGGTCATTACAAAAAAAATAACAAGTATTTAAAAACCACAGGGTAAAACATCCCTGTGGGAATTATCAAAAACAGTTTACAAAAAATATGGGGATAATCTCCCAAGTCTCTATTCCTGACTAAAGCTAACAACTCATAGCAAAACTATATCACAAAAGTATCTCCTAAACTTCCATAGCATATCCCATTGGTCATTGAATTTCGTATGCACCTGAAAGTGGACAAGAATAGACAAGTTTAGATGATATTTTATTTATAAAAATAACAAAAATCTAAATTTTAAGACTAGCTACAGAATCTTGCGATTCTGTAGCTGGTCTAATTTGAAAACATAATCATTTAAATCTATCAAAACTAACAGAAATATATTCAAATCTTTAATTGCTAACAAAACAAATCATTTGAACGACAACTTCTATGCTGATCAATAGCAAATGAAATCTTGTTTGAATCTATTTCAATTAAAACAGACCCTAAATGAATATCAAGCAAACCTCTGATAAGAATTTAATATAGACATAATATGTCACTCCAACACTTCAACAGAATCATTTAAATCCAAACTAACAGAGTCGTATCAAATCTAAATTTGAATCTAATCCAACTCATACTAATTCAAGGCGTGCAACGTTGTTCGCGAATCGAGTCAAACATGAATGAATTGAAACGATTTGGGGCCGACACAATCGTTTAGACAATTCAAAACCAATGAAATCATTTTCATGAATCAATTTCAATCGACACGAACTGTAACCGATCAACAAATTATTCATGTAATACAAACGCAATATTTTATGTCGAATCAGAAATTAACCAAAATCGTTTTTAAATCAAAGTTAACAGAGTTGTTTTTTCAAATCAATAAATTGCATTGTATTTACAAAACCAATCTTTGATATTGATGCATTGGATACATAAAAGACCATGCTAATTCAAGCATACAAAATCGTCTCAGAATCAAACCATAAGAAATAAATTGAACCAACTCAGAGCCGTCATAATCCAGAAACAACAAAATCGTATCAATCCAAATCATAGCTGTGTCTGATTTTAGCAAATCAATCTCCTGTATAGGTCAGATGCAATCATAATCTAAAATGGAAACAAAACATAATCATTCCTTAAATCTATTAAACAGAAACAAACCCAATCGACTACCCTAATTCAAACTGACTCCAAAAACAATCAATCGTTTATACTAATCTGAGAATATTTACTAAATCGTAGCTGTGTCCGAATTTAGCAAAGCAAATCTTCCATACATGATTCATAACGAAATCATTTCTGATAATTCAAAGTCAACAGAATTGTTTTGAATCAATTAAAAACAAACAGATCTAATCGAAAGAAAAACCAATCCGTTATATTAATTCAAGCAAACTTATAAAGCAAGATCTATGTTGAGATACATACCTGGGCATAAAAAAAAAATGATTCGATCATGGTAGCTTGGAATTGACAAAGGCTGTTGCTTCCTCGACGTTTTTGAAGACAATTGAACCGGTGGTTTTTTGTTTCTTTTCGTTGGCTTGTAGCCTGTCGTTCTCCTTCGCCAACACTGTCACCCGCTCCTCTAACAATTTGATCTTTGATTGCAATAGGGGAACGTCAGTGTAATAACGTTCTAGCCAAGCATTACATTGGATACATGATGATTGATTGGGCTTTGGCGTCACCAGCGAGGGTTTGTTCAAGTTACTAGGGGTTTCATTGTGAAGCTTGATTCCCGGGTAGTTAGGTCGTTTTTGAGGCACAAAGGTAAGTTAGAGACATATTCGTATGGTTCCTTAGAGCAGAGGCCATGAGAATAGGGGTATTCCTCATCTAGGAAATTCTTGACTTTCGAGTCTAAATCCTCACTCAGGATGATGGGCTTTTGGTCGACGTTCAATTTAGGCTTGTTCCGGGCAAATCTCGATATTAATCGGATGTTTTTCTTCCCCTTACTGTTGACAGTAGTATCACCCTTGACTTTATTCCTTCCAAGTCTTTTGATGGCCTTAACATCATCTTTAGCACACGGGTTGGCCATGGCATCGGGTAGATCAAGGTCGGGGCAATCCGAGGGTTTGACAGGGGGTAGAAGGATATAAAATGGCACGACAGGCCCAACCAAAGTTTCGACAACCACCACCTTGTCCACTTGGACAGATTCGGGAGTGGCAAAGCCATTCCTAGATAGGAAGGCTTGCCAACTATCACCATTAAGGCTTAAATGTTGAATGATAAGGACTTTGATCAAGCAGTGATGGAAAAGGCTGCTATCAGCCTTTTCACACTTGAATCGTTTGGACATATTGTAAAGGCTACGCAAAAGATAATGTGACATGTTCAAAGGATAGCCTATAAAATTCATCAATAACCGAAGATGATACAAAAATACCAAGCCATAATGACCTTCGCAGGTCACAAACTGTTTAATAATTGCCAAAAGATCGTGCCACCTGGGTTTGAGGGTGTTGAGAGGCATACCTTGATCACAGGAAACAATTTTTCTTGATGTGAATAAGAGCGGCCATGGCACCTCGTCGACTTTGGAATTTTTGAACCACCTTTTCCCTGTGGCTACTAAGCCTGTAGCCGAACTTATGAACTCCTCATTTAGCTTGAGCTGTAAGTCTCCCACCCTAGCCCTGTAACCGTCGAAGGTGAGGGCGAATTGTTGGGCAACCAAAAGGTTGAAACCTTCAAATCTCTGGATAAACACCAGCCAACCACTATTTTGCAAATCCTCACGAGCGTTGTCGAACAACAAGAGTGTTTGGATACCATTTGGCTCTATGCGCACCACAGGTGCCATAGACGTGAACACACAGGGAGCTGGGTGAATGGTCAAGGGTTCGAACAGCGCATACACCAGGTCGAATAGTTCACAGACTTCCTCAAAAACAACAGAGTTAACCCAGGATAGGGGGAAGGCATTAATGCCCGAATGTTCGAGGGTGGTGGAGCTAGATCAGCCCATGCAAAACAATCATATCCAAAGTACAACCGACGACGCATATGGTGATTTAAATCACCATTGCAAAAGTCAATAAAACAACCATCGAACACTATGATGAGTCGACCCAAATATTTTACACGAGCAATAGTATTTGCATAGTTTCAAAATCAAAACAATGTTTCGAAATCAACACCAAGGGTTCGATCATAATATATGTTGTATGAACTGACCACGCCAAGGGTCTAACCATAATGTCAATATGTTTTCATGAAACCAATGCGCCAAGGAAATCGATGATAAACCACCAATGTATTAAGGACTCAATGACAGTCACTATAATATCATCACAATCTTAAAAAAATGAAGCCATATTAACAACAAAAAGATGCCAAATGAATAAAGGATCTTGGAGTCTTGCCAACTATATAATCATAATTAAATTGGGAACGCAATGAAGATATAGACAAGAGTGATCAAAACAATCCAGCGACGTTTATAATATGACTTCGAAATCAAAGTTTTCACGCTTGCAGTCGTGAAAACAAGAACAAAGGCAGGTGTGGAAATGCGCGAAATAACAGTGTTATTTCATTCAAAGATTGCGACGAAAATCAAGAGTTGCAAAACACTAGTGTAGGCAACTTATAAGGATAGGATAAAAATGCGAATTGGGTGCCAACAATGGCAACACACTGGTAGAAGCAGTTATCTCTACCAAAAGAACAAATTTAGATTATGATAATGAGAAAATTCTAACTCAAAAACAACACCCAGAAAATCATTTAAACATCATCATTAATCTCATATTCCAGCAATGCTTAAAGGATGAAAACTGATAACAATCTTAAGACAAGCGAGCCACGATATTAAATATAAAATCCCCAATACTGTTGATAGAGCCACTACTGCTAGGAGGCATCCATAGCCTCGACAGGGTTGCCATTTAACCCACTCTGATATTTGTATCCTGCCAAGAAGTTCCAGATCAGAATAAAGGACGTTTTAAGGTCAAGTTATCTTATATTTGCAAATTTTCATATACCCGACATTGCTTCGCTACCAGCGAGACTGTTCAGTACCCCGAAAAAGTTGTCTTGGCATTATGCATGCATTTACCCACTGCTAGCAGACCTGTTCAGCATCCCGACGGGTTTACAAGCACTTCCCACAGCTCTTTTATGTTTTAATTTTTTAAAGTTATATGATTGAGCACGGTGACGCTGAAAATTATGATATTTTAACATATTTTTTATAGACCTCAACATAATTTTTTAGGACTGTCCTTCATTAAGATCCAGAGATGGTTTATTTGCAGAACCAACTTTCTGAGGCAGGGAGACATCTCTTGATTCGTTCTCTTAAGGAACCGGGACAACGTAAAAAGATAATAGATGATCGTGACAGGCTTCACTCATAGATCAAAATCAGTTAACTTCTTTCAAACAACAGTTTTTGCCAACACAGATGTAAATTCCAGAAGTATATAACTGATGTTTACAAAATTTCTCAGCAGTCACTTCAGTGAAAGAATTCTCTGTTTTCTTTGTCTGAATAGTTCATAAATTCAGGTATGTGTATTTCCAACAACAAAAACTGATAAGCGCAAAGGAAAAATCAAAACCAAAACAGGAAGAGAAAAGCAAAGCAAAGAAAAATATGTACATAATATACAAAGAGTTGTCATCAATCAAAATATCTTTTCAGAGCTTGGTCATTCACCGGATAGGCGTCAGGCTGTCCCTCTAGACTCTACAATTGGAAAGAGCTGGGACCCAGTTTCTCAGCAATTAAAAATGGTCCAAGCCATAAGTTTTGAAATTTTGTGTGCTCTCCCTTTCCCTCATGTGCTTTGTCCCATTTCAAGACAAGCTCACCTACTTCAAAGTTCCTATCAGAGGCAGAGTTGGCATCGAACCAACTTTTGACCACTAGCTGATGCTGATCTAACTTACATTTAGCTTGAGCTCTTACCTCTTCTAGTTTCATTAAAGCGTTAATTCAGTTTTCCAAATGGGGACAGTCTTCTTCTTGTATTTTCTGTGATAGCTGTAGTGAGGGAAGAAGAATGTGTGGTGGCGGAATTTCTTCTCTGCCATAGACGAGAAAGAAGGGAGAATTACCTATAGCAGTTTTGGGTGTCACTCTATCAGCCCAGATTGCGTTTAACAGTGCATTATGCTAGTTTTTGTGATTCTCGAATACTGTTCTCTTGATGATTTTAATCAAATTCTTATTTGTTGATTCTGCCAATACATTGCCTTGGGGGTAATAGCTGGCATAATACTTCAATTTAATTCCTTTTTCGAGAGAGAATTCTCTCATCTCAAGAGACGAAAAATAAGAAACGTTATCAAATACTAAACAGTCAGGGATACCAAAACGAGTAATAATATTTGTATTTAGAAAGGCGATTACCTGACTGGTATTGAAAATTCTTAACACGGTAGCTTCAGACCACCTGGTGAAGTAATATGTGGCTATTATGATAAACTTATGTTGCTGTGAGGATGGCGGATTGATTGGACCTATAATATCAAGGCCCCACTGCTGAAAAGGGGAATCTATTGAAACGGGCTACAAAGGAAAGGCTGGTTTCTGTATGCGCCCATATGCTTTTTGACAAATAATACACTTGTGGCACAAGGCATGGGCGTCTCTAAAAAGTGTGGGCCAGTAATAACCAACTCTCAATATTTTATGGGCAGTGGTGTCACCACCAAAATGCCCACCAGCTTCTCCCGTGTGCAACTCTAGCAAGACTTTTTTTGCTTCGTCTTTCTCAAGACAACGCATTAGTACGCCATCAAAATTTTGATGAAATAGAATACCATTAACCAAATGAAAGGAGGAAGAATTTAATCTTAATGCTCTTCTCTTGGTGGGATCCAAGTGACAGGGGGTTGACCCATGTTCAAGACAAAATTTTATATCGTCATACCATGGACTGACATAGTTTTGTGCACAACAGATTGCATTTTGATTGTATTGTCCTAGGTTTGATATATCGTTCTCTTCTTGCTGTCCTGCTGCTGAATCAAAAACTAAACTGCATAACCCTTGGCCTCTCACTATCTAATATGGGGTAATTACTATGTCGTACTCCTGTAAGGAGGTAACCCAGTTTGCCCTTTTTCCACCTAACTCTTTTTGCACTAAAAGGTTTCTGACGGCTGGGTAAGGGACAATAACTTTCGTTCTGGATTTCAAAAGATAAGACCGGAAGTGCTTGACTTCTTTGAAAATAGCATAGGCTTGTTGATCTACCACTGGGTAATTAAGTTCCGTGCCTTTGAAAGCAGAGATCATAAAGGTAATGGGTACTTCATTGTTTTCGACATTCTTTTGAGTTAGGATGGCAGCGTAGGAGCAGTCAGAAGAAAAAGTGTAAAGCATGAAGTCTTGTGAAAAGTCGGGGCTCATGAGAGAGGGAGCATCTATTATGGCCTTTTTTATTTCATTAAACACTTGATTCTCTAAGGGTCCCCAATGATATTGTGTGTCTTTCTTAATTAGATTCTGTAAAGGTCTGACCATTTCAGAGAAACTGGGGATGAATCTCCTGACAAAATTTATCTGGCCTAAGAAAGACTGCATAAACTTTTTGGATGAGGGGGGGGGGGGGATTTTCGAGATGAATTGTGTCCTTTCAAGTTAAATAATCATCCCTTTGCTTGACACAATGAATCCTAAGAGTTTACCTTGTTCTACTGCGAAAATAGATTTTTTAGGATTTAAAGAAATGCCGTATTTGCGACATTGTTGTAGAACGTCTCTTAAATGAGCTAGATGATCGGTTTTGTTCTTGGAAAATATAGAAACATCATCCAAGTAAACTATAATAGACTGATTGATTAAGCCTCTAAAAGCGATGTCCATCGCTCTCTGGAAAGTGGCACCGACATTAATCAATCCAAAGGGCATTTTCCTGTAAGCGTAGGTGCCCCATGGGGTGCGGAAGGTAGTTTTAAGTTGGTCTGGAGGAGACATCAGGACTTGGTTGTACCCTGAGAAACCATCCAATAAGGATAGCCTCTCAGAACCAGATACCTGTTGAAGGATCTGTTCCATGGGTGGGACATGGTAGTTGTCTTTATCAGACGCTTTATTAAGGTTTCGAAAATCGACGCATAGTCGAGTTTCCCCACTTTTCTTCCAGACAGGGACAAGGTTAGAAACCCATTGAGTGTGCCTAACAGGGAAAATTATCTTAGCATTCAAGAGTTTATTTAATTCTTTTTTAACGGTGGGTTCGAGCTTAGGGTGCATTTTTCTCAGTTTTTGTTGAAAGGGTAAGGTTTGGGGCTTCATAGGAATGACGTGTTGTATGATGTTAGGATCGAAAGTTTTAAGGTCATCATACGTCCATGCAAAAACGTCTTTCAATTCTTTAAAAAATTTAATAAATGCATCTTTTTCTTGTTGAGAACAGCCCAAGCCTAAATTAATGCACTGTGGATTGTCATTAGTTCCTAAGTTTACTTTTTCATCTGATAACGAGGAACTATTGGTTTTACAGTTGACCGATTTTTTTAATTTATCTTGAAGATCATAAAATTTCTCTAATCTAACTACAGATTTAGGGATCGAATTTACCATGTCCGATGAAGATTCAGGAGTTCTCGGATCTGGTATTACCATGAAATCGTGTAAATTATCATCTTGAGTGCATTCGTCAATCACTATGCCTTGAAAAGTTTCTTCCATATGTAAGAAGCTAATAATATGCTAATCATCGTCGAAAACTCTCCAGTTCATGATGTTGTTGGGGATGGATGGCCTGAACAATAGTTGGACGGAGAATGCGTCCGGGGACAGGCCTTCTGCAGGAAAGAGTTTGGAAGCTACGTTAGCTAATAGATCAGCTTCAAAATTATTCAAACTAGGAATAGAATTTATATTGAAAGCAGAAAATTTATTCATTAAATTCCATACCTCGAATTGGTAGCTTTTAAGATGCGGAGACAGATAGTGGATAGAATCTCTTACCTGTCTAACCATGATTTCAGAATTGCCAAAGACAACCAAGTTTTGAATGTTCATGTCTAAAGCTTTTCTAAGGCCCTGCAGTAAAGCCTCATATTCTACTGTGTTATTGGTACATTCAAATTCTAACCTACATGCAATCAGGGTTTTGTTACCTAAGGGATCAATAATAATGCAGCCTACACCAGCTCCTTCCTTGGACTTCGACCCGTCAAAATAAAGAGACCAAATTTGATTTTTATCGGGTGCATAAGACCATTGAGTAGAAGTTGTTGGTTGCACATATGCTACAATCTCGGACTGTTGTTCTAGATTGGTGATAGCTGAAGTCTCGGCCATGAAATTGCCGAAAAATGTGTCCATCCCTTGAATTTCGGGTGAATCAGCAGAAGGTGTAAATGGTTCATTGGGATCATTCAAATCTGTGACTATGAGATTTAGGTAGCGTTCACAATTTACTTTGATTTTGTTGGGCTTGTCGTTCTCTGGAAGCCACAGGTGAGACCAATCTGTTGCGAAATAGCCATGTAGTTGCTCCAACTAGTCCCTGCTTAAAAACATACCATATACTTCTGGAATATCCACAACAATAATATCAATGACCTGATGAACTTTGGGGTTAGACGATAATCTTATAAGCACATTTCTTAATTCGCCTATGACCTTAACACTAGTTTGATCAAGTTGTATGATTTTTAAAGTGGATGGTTCAACTTCAGCGTTGATCTTCTGACACACAAACCATGGCATCACATTGGATGACACTCCTGAGTCTACCATACAATTGTGCACGTTTCTATTAAAGATTTCTAAAGTTAGCAAAAACAGAGGTACATTCCTGCGAGTAGTAAGTGTGGAAGATTGTGGTTTTTTACTCACAGTCTCTAAAGTTGATTTATCTACATTTGTTACATTATTTATAGGAAGGCTTCCTTTATCATGAGGATCAGGATTGTTTTTAGTGGAAGTCTTCGGAGGAACTTTGTTCTGAACAACCTTATTTGAATTACCATTTTTTCTATTCTCTGTGATGTTCTGTAACATTTTTTGTAGCAGAAATGGGAACTTTAATAACTCATAAACAAAAATGTTAGCCCTTAACTTTTTAAGATCTTCAACTAAATCATAATCTAATTTGGGGTTTACATGACTCTGTTTAGTCTCAGCTGGTTTAGATTGCTTTGGGGGAAAAGTCGTAGTGTTTTCGGAAGAAGGTTTGTTTGTTGCCTTACTCCTAGTATTATAGGGATGTACTGTCTCGAAGTTAGCCTGAAAAATACTATCCGAGAAGTGTCCAAAAATGTTCAGAGAAGATTGCTCTTCTTCTTGAACTGTCTCTTGTTCAACAGCCTCCTCAGGAATCTTAGGAGACATCAAGTTATCTTGGGCTTCTAGAATGGTTTGAAGGGCGAATTGCAAGCTCTCTAGATTTAGGCCCTCAGTATTTGGATTAGGTCAGTTGGTGGGAAAAGGCTTCCTGAATGGGGGTTTGTAAGGCTCTTTGCTCGAAGAAGCTTCTTCGACTGTCCTTTTCAAATCTATAACTTGATTTGACAATTTTTGAACGACTTTAGTTAAGTTTTCTAAATCCGAGCTTTCAAGTTGTGCTTTGTTCTGAGAAGGTCTAGGGAGGATTTTGATCTTCTTTTTGGAAGAGGAACTAGTCTCTGTTTCGTTGCTAATAGCGTCTTTTAAACGAAGGATGTCTTTTTCAATCTGGATGGATTCTTCAAAGGCCTCTAACAACGTGGCTTTCTTAGATCGTTTAACCCAAATGGCTATACTTTGATGCAAAGCTTTGGTATAGTATGCTATGATAAGATTCTCGGCAGGCATGGAATATGTAGGGATTTAGTTCTTTAGTGTTAAGAATCTTTGATTAAAGTCTTTAATTTTTTCTTTTGGGTTCATTCTTAAACTAGAAAGCTCCATGACTAGAACTTTTGGGGACTTACCATTTCCAGAAAGCAGGATTCGAACTTTTCCCAAGACATGATGGTATGGGGCTGTTGGGAAAAATACCAAGTAGAGGCATTGCCCTCGAAAGTGTAGGGGAACAACCTAAAGACTACGTCTTCGTGATCGACATTACGGAGTCTAATGGCTAACATAAAATTCTTAATGTGATCTTCAACGATCTGTTTAGAGTCAGGGTTGAACTTGGGAAGCCACTTCTCTAGATGTTTGGGTAAGGGATGATAAGCCCCAAGTACGACTACTACATCCTGGTCGAGCCAAGGTTTGGCGGGATTGTTCTGGTTGGCCATTGGTGTAGACGGTGTGGAAGGATGAGACGGGGAACTGCCTTCGTCAGAAGAGTCTTCTCCATAAGAAGAAGGAGACGATGGAGGTGGTGAGGGTGGTATTCCAGATCCTCCTGCAGCAGGAGTGAGGATTGGATCTGTAGGGTTTAAAATGAGGTTAGTGCCTCCAAGTTGTTCTCTAAACTCAGAGAAGTCTAAGGGTTGGTTCAAAGGCCAATTTGGTTGCCTTAAATAGGCGAAGGCACTATGTGTTATCAAAAGAGATTGGCGAACAATTTCTTGAACGTCACCACCTATTGGATTCGGGGTTGCTGGTTCAACTGTGATCCGTAGATCGTCGTTTAATGTGGTTGTTGTTTGAGGGGGGATGTCGTCATTTGAATAACTTCTTGTCACTATAGGTGAGCGGTTAGGTGGTGGAGGAGTCTTACGACCGCCTCGTGCCATTAATAAATTTCAGGCCCTCCTTCTAGCGCCATTTGTTGACGAGCGAAAATGAACACTCACCAATTGGAAGAGTGGATCCGGTATGGGGTTGTCTAAATAACCCAAGCCGTTTAGGATGATCCACCCTGATGGGTTTAGCGGGTCCATTGGACGATCTAAGTCCTATGAAAATGAAAGAAAACTACTCTAAGGAACTAATCTAAAGAAAACAAAAATAAAGAAAACTAATAAAGAAATGTGAACTAAATATATTAAATCTATTATCTATGCTATATAGCAATAATTCTATAAAATTAAATGTTCAATTATCAACAAAGTTAGATCCAATTACAAATATACAATATTTACAGATTACATATTTAAATGAAAACCTCCAAAAATCATTTGTAAACTGTCCTAAGACAACAAAACTATTGTTTTTTTATTTTTATAATTTTATGAGAAAGAAGTAAACTGAAAACTATCTAAGCTAAGCAACTAAGAATCTAAACTATATATATATCTATCTTAAACTACTTAAATAACACTAATAAATTAACTATTAAATAACAAATAACAAACTAACCTGAAGTAATGCTTCAAGTTTGTCCTATATGCAATAGTTGATTTAGCGGTTTGGTGGGAGAAAACCCACACCAGATTCTCCACAAAATTCTCGTAAACAGGAAGTAGTTGTGCTCTTCAAATGTAAATGACAGGACAAACAAGACATAAAAAATTACAGCAATCTTATAATTTACAAATCATCACATTTAGATAAATTTGTTTGCAAATATTTGTACGAAATGGTTCATTTAACGAAGAAGATAAACCTTTAATTCATTAAATTGAAGCGAGGTAATTGTTGTACTTTAAAATAAGAGAAATCAAATATGGACGAGACATAAACCAAATCACATCAAACTGCAACGAATTACGATAGCTAAAGTAGTTGATAATTAATTGCAAACTGATATGAAGAAAACTTGAAATAAAAGTTTGATATATTGAAAGCTAAAGATGTTACAAGACATCAACTTTAATCTCAGTCTGAATTATTATAAATCCATAGTCTGGTTCTCCCAACCAGTGATGATGATGGGTCATTACAAAAAAAATAACAAGTATTTAAAGACCACAGGGTAAAACATCCCTGTGGGAATTATCAAAAACAGTTTACAAAAAATCTGGGGATAATCTCCCAAGTCTCTATTCCTGACTAAAGATAACAACCTATAGAAAAACTATATCACAAAAGTATCTCCTAAACTGCCATAGCATATCCCATTCATCATTGAAATTCGTATGCACCTGAAAGTGGACAAGAATAGACAAGTTTAGATGATATTTTATTTATAAAAATAACAAAAATCTAAATTTTAAGACTAGCTACAGAATCTTGCGATTCTGTAGCTGGTCTAATTTGAAAACAGAATCGTTTAAATCTATCAAAACTAATATAAATATATTCAAATCTTTAATTGCTAACAAAACAAATCATTTGAACGACAACTTCTATGCTGATCAATAGCAAATGAAATCTTGTTTGAATCTATTTCAATTAAAACAGACCCTAAACAAATATCAAGAAAACCTCTGATAATAATTTAATATAGACATAATATGTCAATCCAACACTTCAACAGAATCATTTAAATCCAAACTAACAGAGTCGTATCAAATCTAACTTTGAATCTAATCCAACTCATACTAATTCAAGGCACGCAACATTGTTCGCGAATCGAGTCAAACAGGAATGAATCAAAACGATTTGGGGCCGACACAATCGTTTAGACAATTCGAAACCAATGAAATAATTTTCATGAATCAATTTCAATTGACACGAACTGTAACCGATCAACAAATTATTCATGTAATACAAACGCAATATTTTATGTTGAATCAGAAATTAACCAAAATCGTTTTTAAATTGAAGTTAACATAGTTGTTTTTTAGAATCAATAAATTGCATTGTATTTACCAAACCAATCTCTGATATTGATGCATTGGATACATAAAAGACCATGCTAATTCAAGCATACAGAATTGTCTCAGAATGAAACCATAAGAAATAAATTGAACCAACTCAGAGCCGTAATAATCCAAAAACAACAAAATCGTATCAATACAAATCATAGTTGTGTCTGATTTTAGCAAATAAATCTCCTGTACAGGTCGGATGCAATCATAATCTAAAATGGAAACAAAACAGAATCATTCCTTAAATCTATTAAATGGAAACAAACCCAATCGAATACCCTAATTCAAACCGACTCCCAAAACAATCAATCGTTTATACTAATCTGAGAATATTTACTAAATCGTAGTTGTGTCCGAATTTAGCAAAGAAAATCTTCCATACATGATTCATAACGAAATCATTTCAAATAATTCAAAGTCAACATAATTGTTTTGAATCAATTAAAAACAAACAAAGTTACTCGAAAGCAAAACCAATTCGTTATATTAATTCAAGCAAACTTATAAAGCAAGATCTATGTTGAGATACATACCTGGGCATAAAAAAAAAATGATTCGATCATGATAGCTTGGAATTGACAAAGGCTATTGTTTCCTCGACGTTTCTGAAGACAATTGAACCGTTGGTTTTTTGTTTCTTTTCGTTGGCTTGTAGCCTGTCGTTCTCCTTCTCCAGCACTGTCACCCGCTCCTCTAACGATTTGATCTTTGATTTCCACAGGGGAACGTCGGTGTAATAACATTCTAGCCAAGAATTACATTGGATACATGATGATTGATTGGGCTTTGGCATCACCGGCAAGGGTTTGTTCAAGTTACCAAGGGTTTCATTGTGAAGCTTGATTCCCGGGTAGTTAGGGTCATTTTTGAGGAACGAAGGTAAGTTAGAGACATAGTCATATGGTTCCTTAGAGCAGAGGCCATGAGAATAGGGGTATTCCTCGGCTAGGAAACACTCGACTTCCGAGTCTGAATCCTCACTTAAGATGATGGGCTTTTGGTCGACATTTCATTTAGGCTTGTTCCGGGCAAATCTCGATATCAATCGGGCATTTTTCTTCCCCTTACCATTGACAACAGTATCACCCTTGGCTTTCTTCCTTCCAGGTCTTTTGATAGCCTTAACATCATCTTTAGCACACGAGTTGGCCATGGCATCGGGTAGATCAAGGTCGGGGCAATCCGAGGGTTTGACAGGGGGTAGAAGGATATGAAATGGCACGACAGGCCCAACTAAAGTTTCGAAAACCACTACCTTGTCCACTTGAACAGATTCAGGAGTGGCAAAGCCATTCCTAGATAGGAAGGCTTGCCAACTATCACCATTAAGGCTTAAATGATGAACGATAAGGACTTTGATCAAGCAGTGATGGAAAAGGCTGCTATCAACCTTTTCACGCTTGAATCATTTGGACATCTTGTAAAGTCTATGCAAAAGATAATGTGGCATGTTCAGAGGATAAACTATAAAATTCATCAATAACCAAAGATGATACAAAAATACCAAGACATAATGACCTTCACAGGTCACAAACTATTTAATAATTGTCAAAATATCGTGCCACCTGGGTTTGAGGGTGTTGAGAGGTATACCTCGATCACAGGAAACAATTTTTCTTGATGTGAATAAGAGTGGCCATGGCACCTCGTCGACTTTGAAATTTTTGAACCACCTTTGCCCTGTGGCTGCTAAGCCTATAGCCAAACTTATGAACTCCTCATTTAGCTCAAGCTGTAAGTCTCCCACCTTAGCCCTATAACCGTCGAAGGTGAGGGTGAATTGTTGGGCAACTGAAAGGTTGAAACCTTCAAATCTCTGGATAAACACCAGCCAACCACTATTTTGCAAATCCTCACGAGCGTTGTTGAACAACAGGAGTGTTTGGCTACCATTTGGCTCTATGCGCACCATAGGTGCCATAGACGTGAACACACAGGGAGCCGAGTGAACGGGCAAGGGTTTGAATAGGGCATACGCCGGGTCGAATAGTTCACAGACTTCCCCGAAAACAACAGAGTTAACCTGGGATGGGGGGAAGGCATTAATGCTTGAATGTGCGAAGGTGGTGGAGCTAGATCAGCCCATGCAAAATAGTCATATCTAAAGTACAACCGATGGCGCATATGGTGATTTAAATCACCATTGCAAAAGTCAATAAAAAAACCATCGAACACTATGATGAGTCGACCCAAATCTTTTACACAAGAAATAGTATTTTCATAGTTTCAAAATCAAAACAATGTTTCGAAATCAACACCAAGGGTTCGATCATAATATATGTTGTATGAAATGACCACGCCAAGGGTCTAACCATAATGTCAATATGTTTTCATGAAACCAATGCACCAAGGAAATCGATGAAAGACTATCAAACCACTAATGTATTAAGGACTCAATGACAGTCACTATAATATCATCACAATCTTAAAAAAACGAAGCCATATTAACAACAAAAAGATGCCAAATGAGTAAAGGATCTTGGAGTCTTGCCAACTGTATAATCATAATTAAATTGGGAACACAATGAACATATAGACAAGAGTGATCAAAACAATCCAGTGAATTTTTTAATATGACTTCGAAATCAAAGTTTTCACATTTGCAGTCGTGAAAACAAGAACAAAGGCAGGTGTGCAAATGCGCGAAATAACAGTGTTATTTCATTCAAAGATTGCACTGAAAATCAAGAGTTGCAAAACACTGGTGTAGGCAGCTTATAAGGATAAGATAAAAATGTGCATTTGCTGCCAACACTCCCCTCCTCCTCCATGAGATCTAACGGCTCACAGGACTTCGCTAATTCTCTTCAGAGAATTCCGACCATCTATCCTTCCTCTGAGAACTTCTGCACAACTAACCAAGGTGTTTCTCTCCACGGAACTCGTCCTCCTGCAGTCCCTCATCTCTATGCCTTCTTTCGACTCCTTCAAAAGGTCTAATTCCTTCTGAAACTTTCCACGACTCTGTGTCTTTTAGAAAAACCCTGCTCGCACTCCTTGTGGCAAAATTTCAACCACTTCCAAGTGTTGAAAACCTTCGACTTTGCGCACATCTACAACAGTAGTCTCTCAATAATCCACCCAGGTACACAACCCTGAGACTTCACTTAGCCTGCGCACTCCTTGCACGAATTCTATGCCCAACTGCACTTCTGTGGAAATGAGAACAAAAGCTTTCTCTCCTGAGTTTTCAGAGATAAACCCCTGAACCCTTTGTCAACGCACTCCTTGTAGACAATTCAACTACACTCCTTGTAGGAACGCTTACTCAGATAGAGAAACAATTGAAACTCATTCCTTTTCCCTTTCCTCTTAGATTTCAAACATTCAACAGGAAATCATTCATACATAGCATAAAAGCAAATGTACAAAAGAAAGAGTGAAATAACCATGAGCATAACGTTTAACATACATACACAGAGAACAAACACGACGCCATGAATTTGAATCAAAGCTTTCTCTATTAATCCAAATTTCTGTACATGGGTGTTTTTACACAACTCTCTCTCTGCTTCTCCTCCCATGCTCATTTTTTTGATAATGTTACAATACACAATGAGGGTGTCTATATCCCGTTTCCCTCTTGCGCTCTATAACTTTCTAATCTAACATTCAATTCTATCTACCTGCATTTACTACTATAAATGCCTCCTACCTACTAAGGATGAGAGCAAATCACTCAAGGTCTGTTTACATTATAAATGTGTGCCTCCACTTGATGTTTCATTAATGGTTCAAGATATTTCAAAATTTGTGCTGGGCACTTTTCCAGCTGTGCGTTGTCTCTGCGCTGGCTTGCTTGAGATGCTCCTGCATCACTAGACCATATCACACACAGAAAATTAGAGGTATCATATGCTTATCAAATGGGATGACAGGGCCAAATTCTGCCCTACCCATGTACATGGACATGCTTGAATTCAGGCCTATCCCTGTACATGGAAAATACCATATTTGGCCTTGTCCATGTACAGGGACATGCTTGAATTTGGTTCTATCCTTGTACATGGATAGGGACGAATATGGACATGTCCATGTATAGAGATGGGCCCGAATTTGGGCCTGTCTCTATACATGGACAGGGCCATATTCTGATTTTTGTTGGTGCTGAGGGCGTGCAGACGTTGCTGTTGTGGATGTTTAGTTTAGAATAATTTTAAATTTTATGATTTCAATAGTTAGTGTTAGTATTAAATTGTTAGTGTTATTCATGAAAATGAAAAACAAATACAAACAAGTATCCATCCAACCAACCAATGACAAAAAAAACACCTAGACCATATCAGATACATAAAAGTAAAGGTATCATCTACTTATCGGATGGGATGGCAGGGTCGAATATGGCCCTGTCCATGTATATAGACATGTTTGAATTTGGGCTTGTCTCTGTACATGGACAGGGCCATGTTTGGCCCTGCAAGTGGGTGGTCTAGGTAATTTATAGTTAAAAATTGTTATACTATTAGTTTTACTAGTTTAGAAGGTTGGTGGGGCCGTATTTGGCCTTGTCCATATACATGGACAGGCCCAAATTGCTATGAGATGCATGATTTTCACATGATTAAAATTGAGAATGAATCTCAAGGGACCTATTGAAATTCAAAATAAGATTTAGAGGGTGCAGTTCCAAACAACTGCTCAAAAGATACATAATAATTATAGATTAGTATGTGTTTAGGTAGTTTCTATCCCTCCCCTGTAACACCAGTTTATGGATCCTTCATATAAATATAGTTGCATGCAATTAATGCCTACTAAGTCAACTTAGGGATTATGGTTTACCAAATTGTGTTTTTTCTATGAAATTAATAGTGCTCATAGCACCACATAAGAATGAGTATAAAAACAGAGAGAATTTAAAACAATAAGGACAATCATATTGCTAATTAAATGGCATCTATATCAGTCATTAAATGATAGGCATAGCCATACTAAACATTTAGATTAAAGAACAACATATTTATAAACTAACTAACATCCATACTAGACTTTAATAGCAGATGTATAGCACATTAATAACAATTATAGTATACATTAATAGCATATGTACTTTTCCTATATAGAAAGCTGTAATATTCACTGAAAATGAAAGTCAATTATTGTAGAAAACCAACCTTCATCAATGCTAGCATCTTCCCTGCATTTTTTCCTAGCTAAACCTTGAAAACTAGGCATTTAGACTATTATAAAATTTAAATAGAGCTTATGGGTGCCATTATTCCCATCATATTCACACTTTTCTCACTTTCCTCTATAATTATAGTACCTAAATGCTGTAAATTCCTATGATAAAAGAAACCAATATTCACTAATAAATGCATCAAATGGCCCATTATAAATGAAACACCTAAATGCAGTGAATTCCTATGATAAAATCAACCAATATTCACTAATAAATGCATCAAATGCCCCATTATAAATGCAACCAATTTTCCATTACAAATCTACCACCTCTCTATCTCTCATTAGTTGTGGTTCCTCTCTCATAGATGCAGAAGTTTCATTCCTAAATATTGTAATTTCATATTTCACAAATCTGCATAAGAAGATTCACCTAATAAACTGTAAGCAAACCAACCCCAGTCATGGTTGGAAAGTTGGAGCCTCTCTATTCGGACTGTGATTTTCCAGTCTCAGGGTGTCCCCTAGATGGTGTATGCTGCCATCAAAATGACCCTGGCCATGTACAGGGATGGGGCCAAATTCGTGCCTCTCCCTGTACATGGACATGGCCGTATTCGACCTTGTCAACCTCTTCCTAAGGTTGAGTTCAAATATGACCCTGTCCATGTACAAACAATCCCTATTCAATTGAATACTTATACATTCAATTTGGAAATATGAAGGTTAGTCATGAATTATAATGGACTCTTTGATGCAAAAAAATTATATTTCAGAATGTATTTGTGCATTTAAATTTTAATTTCGTACTTTACTTTTGCCTAAAATTCATTCTTTCTTTGCAAATTTGAATGTAACTTACTTCACACATCACATAAATTCAAATATGAAAACTCTGATTAGTGTGGGTTTTTGTTTTTTTGGTTAAGTACCAAGTTGAGATAATGTGTGATTTTTTTCTTTCCCGCGATGGTCCATGAGACCTAGGAGTAGTTAAGAAGAGCATGATCACATTATTGATCTTCCTTTGGTTTTTTGGTTTATTTTGTTTTTGGTTAAGCACCAATTTGAGATAATGTGTGATTTGTTTTTGTCCCGAGATGGTCCATGAGACCTAGGAGTAGTTAAGAAGAGCATGATCACATTATTGATCTTCCTTTTATGTCGTGATAATAAAATATTATAAGTAAATATCATGAGAATCATGTGTACATTTTTCCATTAAAGAAGAACTTAATTGTTGAATTTGTCTTGAAATCACCCTTTCTTGACTTATGCCCCTCTAAATTTTTGTGTGGGTTTTTGGTTTTGTGCTTTACCTAAAGAAAGTTAGTTGCCTTGACTTTGGAAGAATTTAACTGTTGACTTTGTGTTGAAAGAACCCTTGCTTGAGTTATTCCCCCCTTGATTGTTGTGTGGGTTTTTGTTTTTTTTCTTTGCGTTTTCCTAAAGAAAGTTAGTTTCCTTGACTTTGGATCCCTTCTCTTGACTTGTTTTTTTTTCTTGTTGTTTTTTATGATTTAACAATAAATATTTTATGTTAAAAAATATTATTTTTTTAAATTATTTAATTATTTAATTGTGTGGCTACGACCCCTCTAGGATATTTCTTCTTGGTCTTTTCCATCTTGCTAGAGATCGCTTCTTGGTTATTATTTGGGGATTCTAGTTCTACTTGCTGGTGTCACCCTCCTCATTTTTTTCTGGTGTCACCCTCTTTATCTCCTTGCTAATTCCACCTTGTGTATGTTTCTATTCTCTTCTATGCTAGTGCCACGTATGCTGTTGGTTAGTCTATTGATATTTACCCTAAAAGTTCTTCTTGGAAATTTGTTCCATGTGTCATGATGAGATTTACCCCGAGGGTTTGATCACTGATCCCTTGACTCTTTTTATGAGAATATATCTAATAGGATAGAAACAACATATCATGTAATATTTTTTCTTATTTTAGTTTTAAGTAAATGTTTTGTCAGTGATTGTTTTTTTCAATGATTGTAAAAAATATAGTTGTTCTAGTTTTTTCAATATATGTCTGCGATGCTCTGAAGCTATTATAAATGCTTAAATGCTTGTGTTATGACTTTAATATTTCCATTTAATGTTTCTATAACGTATGAAATTTCATATTCATGAATTTTCAAAGGATAAATATTGAGGCAAGATGTCGAGACATGAGTCTTCAAACATTCCTCGCAAAAGCTCTAGGCTATCCTAAGAAGGAAGAAGAGGAACCCCTGCTTCGACTAAGACTCTGAGTGACCAACGAAAGTCTATTCAGAGGAGGAGATTATCAAATGAGTATGTGAATACATCATCTCGATAATGTGCTCAAACAAGTTCTATCGATGAAACCTTCTTACATAGGTTGCACATTGATACTCCTACACCTGAGAATGTAGGGAATACATCGGGACACAAAAATATTTTTCGTAATATTCATTGATTTTGTATTTTTGTGTATTTATGTTTATGTTATGTGTGTGTGTGTGTGTGTGTGTGTGTGTGTGTGTTTTATATATGTTTTTTTTTTTAATTTTCTTATGTTAAATTATGTCAAGTTAAATGTTGTAATTACTTTCAAATGTATGTGTAGAGAATGAGTTTAATGGGAGGGAAGATAATGAAAGAGAGAGTGGGTATCATGAATATTCTAATGTTGGTGAAGAGGGTGAAGGTGGATTTAGAAGGCGTTATCAAGAAACAAAAGATTACACGACTACATCCACCTATCCTTTGGATGTTGGTGATGAGCTTCCCTCGGAAGGGATTACTAAAGAAATGACCCTTGAGTGATGCTCAGGTGTTAAAAGCAGGTTGAGAAATGATTTGAGGAGCTTGGATCTCCCTCAGAAGAGTAAACAAATCTTGGAGATTTTTTTTAATTCATTGAAAAACTTTATGGATGCATATCAAAATATGGGGCCAACGACTGGCGATTTTATCAATTTGATGAGGAGACAAAATTCGGAGGTCATGGGTTCTGATAAATGGGATGTAGTAAAAAATAAAGTTTCAAAAGAAAATGCATTTTCTATCTTCAATTTAAAATATGAGACAAGGAGAAAGACTTTGAAGGTGCAATATTTTAAGAACCCCAACATAACATGAAATCTTTATAACATATTTGTGGCAACATATGGGAAATTGTCGTGGAATGATGAGGTTCCACATTATTTTGCTAGACACTTTTATGCACAGTGTTTCATGGACATGCATCCTGATTATATGGACATGCAACCTGATTATACTAGCCTACCATATGATTATTATTGGTCTGGTAAAGGAAAAAAATATTATCGGAAAGATATCGAAATGTGACATTGCAGATGTAACGACCCCGCCGTTATGACACACAAGTGACATACAACTAGCCAATTTTTATTTTTTTTAAAGAAAAAGGAAAATTAGAACACCAAATAATTAGCAACCTTATCAACACATTAATCACATATATCAAAGAACCATAATAACACAATAATAATCCATTATGGCCTGATGTCGAACATCATCCCCAGGACCACGACACACTTACTGACGTATTAACATCATATTTCATAGCAGCCCAACATCAATGTGTTCTACAATTAATGGTGATGCTTAAAGGTACAATCTTAACGTTCAACAATCATCAAGGCGCAAAATAAACCATTTCTAATCCATCACACATGACATAAAATTCATAGGCACAAGAAGTCTAATGTCTAGATTGGTCATTCGTTAATGATTTAATGTTGCAATAAGGATGTTAATCCATTATTCATTGATAAATATAATAACACAAGTAAAGATTGTAACCCATCATTCAATAAAACATTTGATGACACAAGTAAGGAGTGTTAATCCAAAATCCATTAGTACATCCATGACACAAGCAAGGGTTTCTAATCCAACATATGACAACGTAAGAGAAAGCACAAGGTAAACGACTGTATCTATTGTGTTAGCACTCTATAAATTTGTTCGGCTAATAAACAAATGACATAGGTAACTGTTTCAACCAACTTTAGAGCCAGGTACTAGCCTGCTCAGCTCAGAGGGGGATCTCTCGTGTCACTTGATATTTCTTTGGCAATCAATGGCTAGGTTTAGTTTGTTTTGGGGGTTTTTATAAAGTTGTTGGAAAGGAAGAGGAGGGACACTTAGGGCTATGGAGTCAAAATTATGAAAATGAATTAACACACTCACGGGCCAGTAGAAATATCCAGAGGATAAAGGATAAATGAGGTGATGAATCTGAGTTATAAATTTTAGTTTGTAGGGCATAAGAAGAAAAAGGAGACACACAACTGCATCAAATAATTAATGAAATCAATTCTGAATTAGTTATGAATAATTTCAAATAGTTTAAAGTTCTTAAGCCAAGAGCATCACAAGATGAATTATGGGCCTTTAAACTATCCAATTTAAACAAAAGACAATGCAAATGGAATTATAGAAAATAGGAAATACATACAATGATATAAGACAAAACTCATATCATCACCATTAGAATCTTTTCATAGAGATTTCAAAATCTTTTGCATATGTATTCAATTCAACTTCAGAAAATTACAATAAAGAACATAACAACTAAGGAGGTGCCCTTGCATTATTCCAATACTAATACATTTGAAACTTATGATATTTATACAATTCGAGTTCCTTCAATAAAAAAATGTTTACAATAGCTGAACAGAAACATTTCATCTTCTAAAACTGATTATAATAATTTAAACTGGCAGTCTCGGTATGTGAACCGATTTACAATGATTAATAAAAAAACGTTTCAAAAACTAACAGTCAATTTCTCCGACTCTTCAACTTCTATCTTTTCCATCTGTCCTGCTTTGGCCTTCTGTCAAATCTGCCAATTTGGTGACACTTGGGGGCTATTTGTTGGTTCCTGGGAAACTGCATTTTTTCTTGCCTAGCTGCATTAGCTCCTTCCACTACAAGTCAGAAGGTATCTTGTAGTCCATCATTTCCTTTATTATGATCTCCGAGTCAATGCAAGAGGAACAAGTCATGGCTGGCAACCCGACCTTCACTGTCTTGAACTTGTTCAAGATCTCACAATCGATGATCAAACATTCTACCAGGGTGGCTCCTTTCAAGTTTTCCTCCAGGATTTCAAACTTGGAGTGATCCATTATGCATTGGGAAAGGTGAGAGTTGTATTCTTCCTGATCACATAATTTCCCTTTTCCATCCGAAAATGGTGGGAGGCCTTTGATGAACAACTCTTAAAATAGATCCTTGAATTCCTGTATACTCCACTCCATCTGTATGGCCTTGGTTTGGACTGATTTTAGCAGGTTATGTTTGGCAATGAATTTCCTAGCCCAGATGATCAATGTGGTACTGTCTTTGACCCCATTAGTATGAAGTTCTATAGTGGGGATGGAATTAAGCAGGTTTATAGATTTTTGGGCCCACTCTAAGGGTTTTTTCGCTAGGGTCTCATTTACAACAGTGCACCTTCTTCTGGCTGTGATAGCCATGCTATCTTTGTCCTTGATGAAGTTCAAGTACACTCTGGACTTGGTAGCTTAAAAAAAAATAGAATCCCAGATGATGTGTTTAGCTCCCTGCAACAGTCCTTGGCCTCTCAACCTCATCTTCAACTTGTTTACTTTTTCCTGCAAAAGTTGATTTTCTTTTTGAAACTGAGCCACCCTTTCATCCTTTGTTTTCATTTATTGTTGTCGCTTCTCTATATTTTCCTTTAGACCTTTGATCTCTCCCACCTTCAGGCTGACTTGGGACATAGCCTGGACCACTCCTTCAGTGCTTGGCCCAACTTCTATAGTAGAAGGTACACCAACAACCATGTTTGGTACTTTTGTCTTCCCTTGTGACCAGTTCACTTTTTCTTTCTCCATCTGCAATACCCTTTCCTTGTAATTCAATGCTTCTTATCGAAATGACTCCTTTTCTTGTTCTAGAGAAACCAGTTCTGTTGTTTGTAGATGCTCTGTGGCAGACATCTTCAGTTTTTTCTTCAAGCTTTGAATCAACTTGTATTTTTCTTCTAAGGAGGATTTCACTCCCTAAGGGCCTTCAGACTCTAGCCTCTTGACCTGGGTTTGCCAAGCTCTGTTGGATTCTTTCTCTTTCCTTAACTACCCTTCCAATTTAAGTGCATAAGTTGACAACCTTGAATTCTTCAGGCTTAGACCTAAGTAATATAAATACAACATGTCACTAGTATTCCTATGGAATTTCACTTTGTCAGGAGAATTTATTTTCTCATATTTCATCTTGATCTCAGAGACTTTATCTTCATCTACAACTGCTATGTTGAAGGTCTTCTTTTCTATATCTCTCACTATGAACAAAGAAGACTTATGCTGAGATATATTTTCTACTTCAGGGATTAACTCCCTCATTTTACTCATATCCAAGTTCCCTTTCTCAGCATAATGCTTTTCCAAATCTTCTTTAGATAGATAGGTTGCTCCAGGTGCCTTATCAAAGATGTTCTTTTTATTGCTGAAATTTCTTGAGCTGCCTTCACTTTGGAGCTTGCTTCCTTTACCAACTTCTACATTGTTGGTGACACTTTCCACCATATCCATATTTACTTGTTCTTTAGGCTCCTCATCCTCTACATCCACTATATGTGGAGGTTGTGTGATCTTCATCTATTTAGGGGCATCCTACTGATTGTTGATGCCTAGGGACTCTGAACTGCTTCTCTTGGTGTAGACACTTAATTTGGGAACTTTGAGTATAATCTTCTGAGGAGTCTGTTGTGTCTAAGTCTGCTATAGGGTTGGCCCCACTCGTTTTGTTTGAGTAAGATGCAAGATGGAATCCATATCAGTACATGTTTCTAAATTTTCCAATTTGTCAAAACCTTCAACATACTCATGTTCATAAGGGCCTATTTGTTCATCAATATTCTCTTGGATATGATCTGATGTGGATCATATCTTATTCCCTGTAGTTGTGCAAACGCAAAATCCTTGAGCTTGGTCTGGATCTGAGATAAGCATGATCTAATTTACAATGAAGGGTCCAATGATGAAAGGGAATTTAAGGTTGGATGCCTTATGCAGTTTCAGGAAATGTTCTATCTCTGAGATGATTCTTTGCCTAATAAATTCAAGGGAAAAAACTTTGGGTGTCAGAAAAATAGGAAAAATATATGGGGTTTCTTGACAACCATATACCCAGATCACTATAGAATGCATGAACAGCACCCAGTCCCCCACTCTATTTTTTGGATTCGGATGCAAATAACTTTTCATGTCATCCAAGACTCTTGGCAGGATGGTGTTGAAGATCAGGCTGTAAACCTAAGACATGACCTTGTTGATAAAGATGAGCATTGTGATTCTTTTTCATTCAGTTGATATGAATGTAGAATTAGGGAAATTTCTCTTGTTGGTCTCCAAGAAGGTCTTCAACATATATGTGTAATATATGAAATGTATTAGTGACTGGAAATTCACTAGTTGCTTGTTTATATTATCAGTTATGAATCTATCAAAGCAGATGCAAACTGATTGACTAGACTCTGACTGGAAAAATGATAACATAAAACCTAACATGACCTCTATCATATACTTGTCATTATCCAAACCTAAAATCTGACTGAGTATAGAACAAACCCATTGGACTTCAATAACCATGACATTTACACTTGTTGGCAGGGACAGACTCTCGGAGCAATGCTTTGGTTTGACAATCGTTTGTAAAAAAGGATTTTGACTTCAGGGGGACATTCCTTGTAAACTATAATTATATTTTCTTCTTCGAATGGTTCAGAAACTACAGAGGAGGACTCTGGTATGCCGAGGGCGTATCAAATTGACGGGCTATCTAATCTACATAGGATATATAACCCTAGTTTATTTAAGATGAATTTATCTTCCTGTGAGTATTTCTCTACGCACCAACCTATGAATTACGGGAAAGGGAATGCAACCTCGACAACATAAGGGACTATGGAGTCCTGGACTTCTTTGGGAAAGGGTATATGTTTCCCTACATTGTCTGACATATTAGCTCTGGATATGGAGATGGGCGAGATGGTTAATTCAATGTCAAACACATATGAATCTATGTCAATTAGGGATTCTTCGTTTGATGTGAGATCTTGTTCTGCTACTAACATAATGATAGGGTTCATGGTGACGATAAAAAATACATGTGAACGAGCAAAAAATGAGTGAGTTTGGTGCATTGTTTAACATCAGTTCGAATGGAGTGGTCGTGCCAACTTCCAACATTCCAATGATTTGAAAAATGATAAAATAACGATTAACGCACCCCTTTATATACTTTTCGATTTCGGGGGCGAGGGGAAACGGTTTGGGGAAAACCTCTTATCACCCTGAAATGCACCTAGTGGCGCCACGTGGTCCCAATCTGAAACCACAGTTTTCTTTTTGGCCCACTTTCAGGAATTATCCTATGTGCAAGCTCTCCGCCCGAAACTATCCCTGACCGTTGATCTTTGGCGCTCATGGTTTGTGACCTACCAAGTCCCATAAACTCTTCATTTCTGCTAGCTTTAGCCTCCCCCCCACTAAATTTGGCCCTATCCTCTAGTTTATAATGCTTCCACATTAGTTTAGCACCTCGCTAAGTCCTATAAAATGGATTTCTCTCAGACATTTTTACAGTGATAACATGTTGGATAAGGAAAACTAATCAAATTCATAATATCATTCATCGCCTAGAGTTGAGGTGAAAGAGTATCATCATTTAGTTCAATGCACAAGGCATCTATGGTCTAAAAATCATTCACCACATCACAATTCGTTACGTGCAAGTAATCTAACGTCTCTAAAATCAGTGTTTACATCAAGGTTTTGCTGCGCGTGAGGAGACTAGGGTCTAACATCAAGCGTTGCAATAAACGTTCAGTGCACAAAAGGAATGATTTAATTATATAATCATTCATTGATTCAATGTGCACATTCATTCTATTTACAATGTCATTCATCTTCAATTTTCCTCGTAGCGAAAGCAGTCCAAAGACTAATCCAACATTCCTTATATCAAATTCATTGCACGCAAGAGGTAAAATGAAACAACCTACACTCTAGAAGAATTCCAGTGCACACGAGGAGTCCTTGTACTTAGACACTCATCCAACCAGTTATTTTCTTGGCACAAGTGATAAAATCAATCATCGTTCTTCGATGCACCATCGTCGACTAACAATTAATCCTTTAAACTAGTTCTATCATTAAGCTGAATATAAATCCTATACATGTACCCATATATAAATCGATTAATTTGAGTAAAATAAAAAGTGAATGGAAGACACGCAACCCTTACCCTACCAAGGTTATTATTATTCTAATGTCCATAATATTATAATAATAAATACGTGAAGTAACAAGGAGAAGGGAATATTCTAACATTCGTAAAAATATAATTATTAACTAACCCATCTTATCTTAACCAGTAACTAATTTATTTAATTAATTAAGGGGGGAAATTAAAGAACAAATATCATCTAGTGCCGAAATTCAACCAAAATCCAGGTTCCTTTTATTTCTTTTTACACTGGAGTAGTCGTTAACGCAATGTCAGTTATTTTATAAAAAGGGACAGAATCTACGCCAGGCAGAGAAGTAAGGGTATGAGATGCCAAGAAATTGCCCACGTGAAGGGGGTTTCTTACTGACAAAAATGTGGCAAAAAAGGCATGGAATCTACTGCGGAGCCAGACAATATGCATAGAGGAAGGCCAACAACAAGAGCATTGAGGACACTCTGAAATCGTTGGGAGAAATCAACACCAATGAGGTTCCTCTTCCCCAAACATAGTAGCAAGGGAGGAGACGTGAAGGGGTTCGGGAATGCTCCTGCAAGTCTGCATAGGCCCCAAAATAGCCCAGAGAATTCAGGATAGGAGGAGGGCAGCTTGCTGTAAACTAAAGGGAAAGGATATCATAAAGAAATGTTAAAAAAAAAAGAAACGTAGAGAGAGAGGTGGGCATGCGAATGAAGGAGAGGAACTATACGGGAAGGATGCTGGTGCATCAAAAATTTGAGGGTATCCTAAGACGTGCCCTCTGTCCATCTCGAATAAAATTGAAACGAAGCTAAAGTTCCCATGTCTTAACCTAAGGCTACGGTCTAAATGGATCACCAAGTGGGATGATACGCAAGCTCAAGAGAGATGCAATTTGACTCAAAAAGGTGGAAGGGTGTGTGTACAGACCCTGGTTCTAGACTAACTTGCTGAAGAGGAAGCTCTCCCCTTGGTTTTCCAAGTGTAGCGGCCACAGAAAGGTTTCAATTTCTGGAAAACGCGAAAGCGAATAGGAAAAAGGGGATTTACTTGGTAATTTATCCAACAGTACATCAACTGTAGTTAAATGGTTGCGTGCTCTGGTCTCCAGTTTCTCATGCACGATAAACTTAGTTAACCACTCATCTAACAAACGGACGGGGACCATACCTAAATAAAACTAAATAATTACTATAGTCTTTTACAACGACCAGTGGCGAAGTACAATACTGAAAACATCCAAGGGTGCATTACCATACAAATTATTATCGAATTCAATGCAGATTAAATATGAGAATACCATACATTTTATAACAATTTCAACGCAGATTAGATACAAGAAACACCATACAGTCTATAAAAAATTCGACCCGGACTAGATGCAAGAAATACCATACAGTTTATATCAAATTCAACGTAGGTTAAATACTGAAATCCCATACAGTTTATAACTAATTCGACGTAGATTAGATACAAGAAATACCCTAAAATTTATAACAAATTTGACTCAGATGCAATAAGGACCATAAAATTTATATCAAATTCAACGCAGATTAGATACTAAAATCCCATAGAGTTTATAACTAATGCAACGCAGATTAGATACGAGAAATACCATACAATTTATAACAATTTCGACACAGACTAGATGCAAGAAATACCGTAGAGTCTATAAAACATTTGACGTAGATTAGATACAAGAAATACCATACAGTTTATAACAATTACTACGACAGACTATATGAAAGAAATACCGGACAATCTATAACAAATTGGACTCAGATTAGATACAAGAAATACCATACATTTTATAACAATTACTACGCATACTAGGTGCAAGAAATATTGTACAGTCTATAACAAATTCGACGCAGATTAGATACAAGTCTTGATGAGAGTTCCATCACCGACGAAGCTGGATGTAACCGTAGGTGACAAAGTCGAAGATATTGTTCCACACTTGCATTCCATCCTTCTGCTTTCTAACCATTGAGACCTCACTGATACCTCCCAACCAACACTAGTGATATTTTTCTTCCCCCTAAGCCCCCTGAGCTACAAAGGGGCCACGCACACAAATCAGAGAAATCTAGCTCCCATATCGCCTCGCAAGGTCGAGCTACCACTCTCTAATCGAGTTGGGCATCTCAACTCCCACAAGAAAAATCAATCAAGAAACATATCGGCAAGATAACCTTACGCCTACCAGACGTCCCCCCATTCTATTCCTCTGTCATTTCTTTATAGAGTTTTCTTAGTGACAAGTTTCCAAAACCACCTCCATTTATTTAATTAAATTTATTATTAGGAAACTTCTCCCCGATACACTTGTGACCCGACCCCTTAGTTGCACTAGAAATTTAATTATTTAATTAATTTAATTTTCCTATTTCCCTCACTTACCTAAAAGCATTCCAAAAAACGCTCCTCAATGTACCTTTATTCCCTTACATTCCTTTCAATAACTGATGCCTTTCTTGAAGCCTAGTTGAGTTAGAAATTAGAAAGTTCTCCAGGCTAGATTCCCTTCTATGTTCCACATTCCCTTTTTCTTCAAGTTTCCCTTTTTGTTCTAAGTTCTGAATTAGCAAGTGTGTACTAAGTCAACAATTAATCTTTTAAATATTTTAATCATCCTTTGAAAATTTTGTTTAATTATTATGTTTGAATTTTCTTCATCCCCCCCTTGTCTATTTAGTGTTTTTTTTTGTTCAGTAGTCCTATTTAGACCTAGGCTTCAATTTGCCAAGCTTGGCCAAAGTTTTAATGGAGTTTAAATTATTAATCTTTATTCATACAATCATTCATTTTAAGGGTGACCAGGCCCGAAAGGGACATATTTTTCTAGGTACTTGGTTCATTAACTTACAGAGTTAAAATAATGACGTGCCCTTCAAGATGTACTACATGCTCCAAGGGTGACACTTTCCTACATTCATGTTTATTTTATGCAACGTTCCCTTCAAGACGCACTACGTGCTCCAAGGGTGCCACTCGTCTTTTGACTGATTTTGGTAGACTTCAAACCCCCAGAGTCAATACTTTTTCAGGTGACCTTGTGGCAGACTAAGGGACTGTAAGGAATACGAACCTTGCCTTATTGCGCACCCCTTATAATCAGCATGAGAGACTATCATAGTCTTCCCTAACAACATTGTGGATATCTCTAACTAGGTAATTGTTAACCTACAGTTCGAGCCATGGCGGGAGTGCTAGTAGGTTGTGGCAGGGATGCTGGCACACGTCTCCCTCAATAACTCTGGTTGTCGTGCGTGACCCCTCTACTCCAAATGTGAGTCTGATTAGCAAGATATCATCAACCTGCATCCATCAAAAACTATGTCAGCGATCCATAACAACATCATATTATATCAGTCATATGTCACATATGCAATAACAGATTTACGCAAACCATAAACAGTCCATTCCCTGACTCGATCCAGAGTCCAAGGAGGTCCATTGATGTCGTTGGCATACTCAACTTATCAAGAGTCCTGCACATTCAAGAGAAACCAATCAATAGTACATGTCTATACATAATAACATAACATAACATCATAAATCATAATCTCATCATCAGAATCCATAAGCAAATAAATCACTCATATAATGAACCAGATCACTTGCACGCAAATGTACTTAAAGAATAAGTCACATTAGAAGTGCGCATAAGAGTGGTATGTTACAGTAGAGGCCTCCATGACCTTTAGTATCTTTCCCAACTGAGAAATTTGCCCCACATTCAGATTTGCGAGCTTCATCAGAGGTTGGCGAAGAGGCTAGGAATGCAATCAAGGAAAATTTGGAATCGACTTTTTATGGTGTTGATGTTGGTTTGAACCGTCAGCAAGGGAAAGTCAATTCTCGAGTCATTTTTGCTTATAAAATAGATGAGGAGTTAGATACCATGTCAGTAGAAGATATTACGAAGTATGAATTTTTTTTTCGTAATGGTTGGAAGGAAGTCATTCAGAATGATGCACTGAACAACAAATTGGTATGTGTTCTAGTTAGTAAAATGTTGATGCATTTGAGGATATTTTACTTCTAGTTCTAGATATAGATACATATTATTGTATCTATAAAAATAATTGAGTTGTTATTATCATTGATTGCAATTTGGAGATGTGTTAAATGGATCTCTAGTAAATAGGGGACTTGATTCCATAGGTTTAAATTTGGATGGGTTGAATCAGGTGTGTGTTTTTTAATATCCACATATGATCACTTTAGTTGTCTAATCTCCAATATTTTGAATAAGATCAAGAACATCACATTTATGATTTTGTATAAATGTAAACACATTGAATCCTAGATTTAGTTCTTAGTTTTGTTTTTCAAAGAAACCTATTCCGTCTCCTACTACTTGGGCAGGCTTGTCCCAATTCTCATTGGGAGAATTTGAAGAGTGTGGGAGTTCACAGGTATCATTGCATGCTAAAAAATAATTAGTTATATATTGAAATTGCAAATTGTCATTTAAATTATTAATTTAAAAGAATAATTTATTAAACAATATTTAATTTATTCAATCTTAGGGTATGGTGGGTGTAATTTATTGATATTCAGGTTGACACATCATAGGTATTACATGTTTCAAAATTTAAAACTATAATTTAATATGTTAAAATCATTTAAATTTAATTTTCAAATTTTCAAATTTGAAATGTGTTATATAGGGCAATGTGGAGAAGAGAGTGCCTGAGAGTGTGCTTGAACAAAATGTAAAGAAGAGAGTGCAGGAGATTTGGATTGAGGAGGATGCATCCCTACCTAGAAAGGATGTGTCTATTCATGATGATTCATAAATGTATGTTCATTGCACATTAGTGAGTTTTAATTTTCTTTTATGTTGGGCTTTTATATAAAAGTGTTCAAGCTTATTTTTGTTGAATAAGCTTATATTTTTTACTTTTTTCAAATTTTTGTTTTATCAAATATTTAGTTTATCCTTTCCTATTCATAGGGTTACTAAACTAGTGTCTATATAACTTTTCAACACTTTGATCAATTATTTTGAAATATATAGAACCGCTATATAAGATTATCGTTGTCTAAAATGATACATTCAATCTTATTTATGTTTAGATCATGATGAAGACCTGATTTTGAATTTGAACATTTGATTATTTAAGAACAGACTCTATCCCACATCATAAAAGGGGAAGTTTCTAAAATTTCTTCGATTTCATTGCTTGCATTCTTGTCCAAGAATGGCGTAGTATGGATATTTGTGTTTTCTGCATACAACAAAGTGAATTCCTTCTTGCCAGGGTATTGTCAAAATCTCAACTAAATTGGTTACTAACAAAAAAAACCAACATTAAAGTAGATTTACAAATAAGCTATGTGCGTGCATGATGTCACTTATGTTTAGATTATGATGAAGACATATTTCAAAGAACATTTGATTATATGTAATATGAATACATCCCAAAGATGAAAGATTTAAATGGTGTTTGAAGAATGACTTAATATATGTGTAGATTTAGCTCACACGGGTGTAGACGGATTGGCAAGTGCTGTGTAAATGGAAGGAAATTTGTAAAATGAAGTCTCATGTTAGATTCTCATCCGGATTTACTCGTGCGCCATTCTTGCAGGCTGGGTGGTTGCACCTGGGGTTATAGTGGTAGCCGACGGGGATCGACCCCGTGTCACGCGAGTATGAGAACCGTGAGTTGCCGATTCCCCTAGTAAAATAAAATAAAAATATATGTATAGATTTGTGTTTTCTTCATGTACATGAAATATTATATGAGAACACTTATTCCACTGCAGAAAGAGGAGATGAGTATTTTCTGAAAGAATGGTTTTTAAAATGGAGATTTGTGAACTTTCATAGATATAATTAATTTCTTGGAAGAATGACTTCATACGGAGATTTATGAGTCCTTTAATTTGAAAGAAAATTTGATTATATGAGAACATCTATTCTATTGCAGAAGAGGCGAGAAGTATTTTACTACTGAGGAGACAAGTATTTTACTGCTGAGTAAATAAGGTCACACATGAGAATTTCACCTGAAGGATCTAAGACTTTATCCACAAGGAGATAAGTATTTTATTGGAAAAATGACTTAATATGGAGATTTGTGAACTTTCTGCATACACAACTATATTTATTTTCAGAGTATTATCAAACTCTAAACACAAAAATTGGTTACCAAGAACACAATTTTTCTCTTTAATTTTTTTTAAGATTTTAGATAAGATTTTACATTGTTTAGATCATGTATGCTTAATGTGGAGAGTAACTATTTTAGAAGTTTTGGAACTTTGTGATGGAAGTTTGGTTTAAAAAGTTTAATAAAAAGAGAGCGATAATCTTAAATCTGTGGAACTCTAGTTGGGTATGTTATTATTTCTTATTGTTTATTTAATATTTAGTTAAAGTATATATGCTAATATGTATTATTTGTTTTTTAATTGTTACAAATGTTTACATTATATTTGGTGAAAATGAGTATGTTGGAGGATGAGATTTAACTCTTTTGTTATGTATGCCAATTTTTCTTTAATCACAACTTGTTTTATTTATCTAAAATGGTACATATGTACATTTTATTTTAAATTTGTAGATATTTTATTGTAAAATTTTAAATTTTGAATTGGACGAATGTTTTCTTTTGCGGGTATGAATTGGAGGTATGAAGTGATGTATCTTAAAGTGATGGCTTAGAGTCCAAAATTTTGGAGTTAAATGACTAAGTTTTTGTTATCATCCTAAAATAGATGTGGAACCTATGTATTTGATGGTGTAACTATTCAAACTTTCATTATATATATATATATATATATATATATATATATATATATATATATATATATGAAACTCAAAATATCAATTATTGTTTCATATTTGATTTCTCTTATATTGTTTATGATGGAGGAATATATTTTTTATTTTTTCATCTTTGATTTCTCTTATATTTTTTATGATGGTGAAAGGATAATTTATGTTTTATGGGTAGCTTATAATTTCAATTTTATGATGGTGAAAGGATAAGATTTTGTTGAAAGCCACCTACTCCGGTATCCCTTCTGTGGAAAATCAAATGGCTAATAGGTGGCATTGTATAGACATAAGAAGTTATTAATATAAGGATCCTACTTTATTTACAAAAAAATAAGAGGTTAATTTATGTTTTATGATACTATGTTGAAATTAAAAATGTTTCATTTCATTTTATTTATAAACATCATTGTATACACATCATTGTACTATGTGAAGTAGAGTTGATTCAGTATATAGTTGAGCTGATTGTGTAGTGATGGGAGATCTATGTAGTTATCAAATTATAGTTTCTAACTTATAATTTAAATTTTGTTTGATTTGTACTATGTGAAGTAGAGATGATTTTGTATTCAGTGAGTTGATTCTGTAGTGATGGGAGATCTGGGTAGTTATCAAATTATAGTTTCTAAATTATAATTTAAATTTTGTTTGATTTGGAAATATGGTTGAAAATAGTCAAACAAGTCATCAAATTTTATAGTTTCCCACTTTGGACCCCCTTACCCCAAATGCCACTCAGAGATGAGGGTTGAGGACTAGAGGGTTGCTCATGTTAGGTTTCAAACTTCTCAATTGCCTTCTATTAATAATATTAGAATGGAAAACACAACAAACAATATTGTATATTAAAAATAAATGTGAGTTTCTTATGAGAGAGTGAAAAAATAAAAATAAAGTCTGAGTCCATGGTGATGAAAAATTAGTATTAGACTACCGAGGTAAAAGCCAGTTTTCATTGGGTGATATGGGTTTTATTCCATTCCATTCAAGTGATAATCAATTGACTTTAACAATGAAAATTGTAAATTTAAGCATATTGATCATTGCATCAATCTAGGACCTTCCTTTGTTTTGATAGGGCATAGACTCCTATCAATGAAAAATTTAGTAAAAACTATGAACTCAAAATTGAAAATTCATAATGAAATGACAGTACAGAACTAAACTGGTTATGTTCATCCTTGGTTTCTTTATTGAAAATTCACAATGAAATGACAGTCCAACACTAAACTGGGTATGTTAGTCTTTGGTTTCTTTTTGAGCTTTCAATATATTTATTCAAGAAAATGTGAAATAAAAATATATATACTTTGAAATAAAAATCTGTGTACTTTGAAATAAAAACATGATTTAAAACCTATTTTAATATGTAAAATTAAAATATACTTTAATATAAGTAAGTGATTTTCATCAAAATTTATATTGATATAAATTGTTTATGTATCGGAAATGGTTGATGGAAATTATCAATCCTCTGCACATTGAAATTATTCAATAATGTCATTAATATGACACCTACAATTAATGGAAGTATTCACTATGATAGTGCAATACTAAACTAGTCTTTGGTTTCTTTTCGAGCTTCCAATATATTTATTCAAGAAAATGTGAAATAAAAATATGTACTTTGAAATAAAAATTGAAAAAAAAAACATGATTTAGAACCTATTTTGATATGTAAAATTAAAATATACTTTAATATAAATAAGTGATTTTCATTAAAATTTATATTGATATAAATTGTTTATGTATCGAAAATGGTAGAAAATGGTTGATGGAAATTATTAATCCTCTGCACATTGGAAGTATTCACTAATGTTATTAATATGACACTCACCATTAATGGAAGTATTCACTAGTGCTATTAATTTTTAATTAGGATGTTAATCATACACTACCTTGAATTTTGAATATACCCCAAATTCAATTAAAAAAATGAAAATCTAAATGCAACAAACCAAGCCTTAGTAGATGACCTATTGTTTTTTATTTTTTGTTATCAAGTCACAAAATCAAATTCATTTTCAACTTAAGTTTTTCTAAATCAAACTTGATGAAAACTATGTTTATTGTGTAGAATACAAGTAGTGTTAGGTTCATCATACAGATTTTTCAAGTAGCTCATAATTTCAATTTTATTTTCAATTTTCTTCAAGATATTGAAATCTAAATGCACAAATTTAACAATTTAATATAATATCAAGACTTTTGGAATCAAAATTCACAATTTCATAATTAAA
Source organism: Picea engelmannii (assembly GCA_009831015.1). Taxonomy (NCBI): domain Eukaryota; kingdom Viridiplantae; phylum Streptophyta; class Pinopsida; order Pinales; family Pinaceae; genus Picea; species Picea engelmannii. The sequence continues at coordinate 151,369 of ML787977.1, forward strand.
ATTGATATTTTTTAAGATGTCTTTAATTTTTTTAATTAGGATGTTAATCATATGTATTACCTTTAATTCTTTAATTAGGATGTTAATCATATTTTTTCAGATGTCTTTAAAGTCTTTCTAAGCCATCAATAGTCCCTTATAATGACTTGTAAATGGGTTTTATTTTTGATATGAAGTTGTCCTCTTCATATGAAAATGCATTGAACAATCATTGCAAATAATGAACGCAAATCCTATATGTAGTAAATTGGTTACATGAATTAAAAGATTGGTGTATATGATTTGGATAATTTGTAGGATTAAAGTATAATCATCCAAAGTATAGGTCATTTTAGGTTCCCTAGATACAATCTATAGGTTCTTCCCTAAAATTGTAAATAAGGCTTGGTAAACTTTATAATTCATCAAAAATATAACTTTTCTTAATTCAATGGACCATGAAAGTAAACTAAACTGGAAATGATTCCAGAGTCCTAAATATTCATAAATATGTGTACTTTCAATGAAAAATATAAAATTATGGAATGTACATATCACTTGTTTAAATAAATCATAATGGTATGCCATCTTCAGCTTTGGACATTTTCCACTTTATAAATTGAGTTTTTTTCTTGATTGAACTTCTATTAAATTTATGCGTGTTGCACATACTAAATGACTATATCGACAACTTATGACATCTGACCGGTAGTCTTAAAAGTGAACATGAGTATCGATTTGATGGGTTTCTTGAAAAAAATATCCTTTCAATACAATTTTAATGACCCCCATCATTACAACAACATACGACGCATAACAAGTGCAAATTTATTTTATTTTTATTTTTTCTTTAAAGCAGGGAAGTAACAACAACAACAGTAAATCAAAGGAACTCGATGTTGAACACAATGCACACAATCCAATCAACATACAACATAATTACCCAACATACTAGCACATCATGCGACTGGATGCAACATAAGAAAATAAATTAGACAAAATAAAAACAACTACCTGCCCGTCCTACCCTACAAGGTTAGGACCTCTAGGACACACAAACAATGCTCAAGCCCAGGTTCCCATTGATTTTTACCATTTAAGGTCTCAAGGCTGGAGACTTTTCTGAGGAACAAGGAGGTGTCTACATCCCTCCCGACACACACAATATCACGCCTACTAAGATAAAGACAACATCAATCAATCCGAACACAATAGATTCTACGACCAGTAAATTGAACCTTCCCAACGAGCGAGAGACAATCACAATAAATGTTACAAAAAATAGGTACCACCATAAATAGAACAATAATCATCCACATAGGGAGGTGCACGATCCTAAGCCAGGTTTCATATGCACTTATCGATTAACATGTGCAATGACCCACTCAAAAGGTATCACATCGCCACCTTGCAACAAAGACACTAGGGACCCATGCACAAAAAAAATACTTCAAAACCTTCAACCCAACATAAATTCCAATGTTCCTGAAATCCAATTGGCACTGACACACAATATACGATTCCATTCAATGAAGGCTCTCTAAACAATCAAGCAAAAAAGGATGTAGAGTGACTAAAAATTCAATACATTTAAATTGACACAATGCCTATAATTAACTCTTTTCTATTTACCATCTTAAGGAATACTCCACAACATAAGTAACCAATCACCATCTTAAAATAATGGCACCTATCCATCATCAATAAAACATTTATTGTCTATTCATTTACACCCCCTTACATCATTTACAAAATAAAGCAACTCATAATCATAATCACAATCTATCAGATAAGGGGTTCCATTGACAAAATTTGTGAATTCACACGTCCTTACTTGTTTCCTTGTTGTAAAGGAAATTAAAGTTATTAATTTAAAGAAACATCGTTCGCCTAACATTCATGAAGGAAATAAATCCATAACCACATCAATGTTTCCAATTTGTTTCCAATTAGCTCCCTGAAGTAGAAACTACCAATATATTAACAAGCGATAATCACAATTAACTAAATAAAACTATTGTAAAACAATTAACTAAAAGGGGTATCCACATATTAAGAATTAAACGATTAAACTTTCCCGAAAACAAATAACTGATATAAAAGGATAATCCCTGAATACATAAGAAACATTTAAATTGTTGAAAAACTAGAGATCTAGTATGAGCATTGATCACAACATTCATAAATTAAACCTTAAACCTGTTAAGCATTCAACTCATCAACGGGGTAAACAACATAATAGATCCCCTACAATATGTCCAACTGCCATAATCCAAATAAAAATAATCCTATCTACCAAAGTCACTGCCATCTCTTAACCACTAAATAATTAAAATTATGTGTGATTTGTTAGAATCTCGGGTGGTATTAAAATCTCTGTGTATTTTAAAATTGCATTGTAGTAATTTAAAGGGTATAAAAACTCTGCGCAATTAAACCAAATATCAGGGTATAAGGATCTTAACCACTAAATGTTGTGTTTCTATGTGATTGGTTAAAATCTCGGTGTGGTATAAAATTCGTGTGTAGTTTCAAAATCGCGTGGTAAGAAAAAATCAAAGGATATAAAATATGGGCGCACTTAAACCAAATATCAGAAATAGAATTATTTACGCTTGCCATCTGTCTAAAAAGGAATTTCAAAAAACAACATAATAATTAAATAATTAGAATGACGGATTAGAAAAATTAAAGTGGCCCAAGAATCTTAGAAATTCACGGATAAAAAAAAACGAATCTCAGAGTAAGCAGGCGAGGGAAAAATGCTACTAGGTAAGAATACATTACACAGACGAGTATAAAACTCTACCAGGTAAGAAGACGTTACATAGATGAGGAGAAAATGCGACCTGGTTTTGGAATTTGGCAGACTTGGAATCACTGTTGTATTTATTTTTTTTCGTTATTAGCGTCCATCCGCGATCATTCATTGATAGATTTGGAAGCATTCAAAGCTATACAGTTTTTTTTTTTACGAAAACGGTTATGTTGTATTAATCGGCATTCTGGCCAGCCAGAATCAAAAAGTTACAAATCTGAAGAAGATTGGTGACCTCTAACAGTGCTGCCAACCTTCTTGTGAATGTCTTGGGAGACCAATCCCCT
>ML787977.1:186700-237399 GCA_009831015.1 Picea engelmannii
ATTATGATGATAGGGGGAGCATGAGTGTTGCCATCAATGACAAAGGGGGAGATTGTTGGAAGATTGGTTGTTGTCATTGATGTCAACCCTAGTCATGGGTTTTGGACCACAAGATTGATAAAGGTATTTGGACATGAACGACAATGCACATGAATATACAACACCCATGAATGGATAATATACATCATGTTGTTTCTGGTGGGATGTGGCACGTCACGTGGATCCTCATGGTTGAGGAGAAATGAATTTTTGAAGATGAAAAAGTGAATTGAAGAAGGAAGTACATGTAGGCCCTGAAGATAATTAAAGAAAAGAATTACAAAATAAGAAAGTGTCAGGTTGGCCCTAATGTTAAAATGAAGTGACATAAATGGTATAAATAAACATAATTATACATTCATTTTGATACAAGTTGAATTTCAGAGGAAATAAGAAGTAAAGAAGGTCGGATTTCAAGGGAGGATGAAGTCTTTTGGTGATGTGTTCTAAGGTATGTTATTTTCAGGTCATCTTACCATTTTTGCTATAACGTTTTTTCTAGAAAGATTCAGATGGTGAAATATCTATGGTATTGAGAAGACCTATCAAGGTACCTCTGGTAAAAAATTTAGCTCTTGATTCGCTATAATTATGGAAATACACTCTGTGGAAGATAGGGTTTGTGACCAGTCCTGAAGCTAGTCAATAAACATGTGTTTTGGGTAAAACAATCATAACTTCTTCATCTAGAATCCAAATGACATGGGACGAATTTCATTGGAACTAGTACGGACTTTAGTTTCGTGTGTGTGAGTTTCAGAATTGGATGTTAAATATTGAGCGCAGGGCATTCTATACAAGTTCAGTCTCTTGAATAGACCAGAATTGAATAAAGTCTACCATTCTTTCTATAACTTCTTTTTGGGGAGTATTCAAGAAGTGAAAATTGGAGGAGTTTCAGAGAATACATTGAGTAATATTATATACAAGATCAGAGTACTCCAAGAATTGAAGAATTGCAGAAATTGAAGAAGTCTCAGGAATCATTATCAGGTTCTATGTGATGATTGGTTGATTGTGATGATTCAATGTAAAGTTTTATTATCTCTCATATATTCTTGGGTGGAAGGAAGGGGAAATCATGGAGAGTTCAAATATCTCTTGATATTGGAGGATTGTATCTTCCTCTTGGAGGTTTATCCCTCCCTTTACATTTAGAAACTGTAGCTACCTTTGGAAGTCATTACTTCCCTTGAACAATAAATATTGATTATTTCTCATATATTGTGCATGGTGTATTGTGGTGTATTGGTGTAACTCTTATACTATTGTTCATTGCTAATTGGATATAGTTGAATGATTTAAGTATAAGTTGAAAAAGGTTTTAAATTTTACTTGATACTGGTTCACCCCCCTATGAGTATCAACATCCTCTATGCAATCTGAACAAAAAAAAAGACTCATTTCTTCTATCAAATGAAAACACATTTTGATAGCATTTTGTTTTAATTGAATGCATTTTTCGTGTCCCATGTATTGTACCGGCTTCATATGGGATTGATATATTTACATCTTGGATTCCAACATACCAAGAAAACCTACACAAAGCAAGAACTTGTTAACTTAAAATCTCTCAAGAAAATGATTGAAGATTGAATATAAATTTGAGCACATGAATAAAAATATCATGTGTACATGTATAACATGTATATATAGACACACCTACGCACATTCATTGACGGATTATTTTCATGGCTTAGTGCCATTTTGCACCATTCAACAAGTTAATCAGCAGATTCAAATCGATCGGCATGAGGGTTCATCTAATACCTTCGAAGTGCTCATTTTACACATGACCCTGCACCATCATGCTCTCCTTTTCCATGACCAGTCTAAAAAAAAATCCAACAATGTGTAATGATTTATTTTTTATGAAGATGAAAAAACCAATAGAATGATCATGAATACTTGAACTAACCCACACACCCATCTGACCATATCCAATGTCAATCGAATTTGATTCCACGTTCTTTCAATGAATCATAAAATTTATCAAGACAATGTTGTACATATTGTGTGTCGTGTGCTCGATCATCACTAATATAAAAGTGATATTATTTAATAACATGTCGATTTTCATTGGCGCTTTTTGTGTTATCAAGACTCCATTGAGCATGAGTAATATCCCCCAAAATAAATTATTATTGAAGTCTGAGTACACTTAGGAAATTATTTTCATTTTTGGTAAATTCGAATTTGGAAAATTATTGCCATTTATGGAAATTCCTGTAATATCCCTCGGTCGAACCCAAATGTAAATATAATCCAAGTATATTTAAGCTAGTGAGTTGTTTAGACATCATTTTTGTAATACACCTTTCATGGCATGGTGCGCACATATACTGCACAGTAAAGGGATGTAATGTGCACATTTTTGAATACTGCGTGCAATAACTAAGGTGCATGCAACCTTAAAGACAGAGGATATAGTGTGCAGTAACTAAGTGCAAGCAATATTAAGGTCAGCGAACTGTTGTGTATATAATATGCGTTATAGGCTGGTGAGCCAGTATTATAAGCCAGAATGCTTATGTCTTGGAATTAGGCCAGTGCGCCTAGATGTTAAAAGCAAGAGTACCTACTTTGTACATGACTCGTGATTAATATAAAATACATCACTGGACGTAGAACGACCATGATAAAAGAGATGGGGGACTGAACTTCACCAGTTAGGGAAAGGGAGGGCCAAAAGTCAAGGTAATATTATGTTAATATTTCCTAAAACATAAAGTATGGATAATTAGTTTATCCTAAGTTCTAAAGTTGGGGACAAGTGGACAAAAGTAACTTCTGATATGACAAGTGTCAAGTTGGGGAAATGCATTCATATCATGGGGGAAACTTATCTCAGGGGGGATTTTTCACAGAGAGAGACCTTACAAATGGGAAAAATGGGACCAACTGACTGATCATCATTTTGGGGAACAAAGAGTTCACAGTGAATCCAAAAACACACTCAGTTATCCAGTGAATGAATCCATGACCATTTCACTCATACATTATGTTATCCTTGAGACAACCATTTCACCTTTCTGAATCCTGTTTCCCCATCCTTTTTGGTTGGTGCACCTGGTTAGCTTGGAGCGAGATTGAAGAAGCGGGATATCAGGCCCATGAGCAGTTCTCTGAGAGAGAGAATTGCTAGGGATTGATTTTTGTAGGTGATAAAATCCAGCTACAGTGATCTAAGACTTTTGTTCCGACCTGTTGTTGAAGCCCTGGAAGAGAAGTGGGGCAACCGAGGGACTGTTGAGCAGAGAAAGTGCACACTTTCTTGGGTGGGATAGGCATGTGGGGAATGAGAGTCTATAGGTTGTTAGTTGAGTGAGCACCTGAGACGGAGTCTTTCCTATTGTCCATGAACCTTAGCCTGGATAGGAATCCCTTTACCCTGGGTGGAGTTCAGTCCCAGCTCGGGGGTGATTCACTGTTGAGAGTGATGAACATTGTAGTCTATGGCTGGGAGGTTCGTGGTCGGTCTGGAAGTAGCTGGTGACAGTATTTCTAAGATAAGTACCAATTGTATGATATATGGATATGTTGTTTTGTTATTTACATGCCCATGTTATGATTTTATCATATATGTGACTATGATTGCTTATGTGCTTATGGGTAATTTCCTGAAAATGATGCATATTTTTAATTACTGTTATTTTAGTATAAAATTCATATGTTACAGAAAGTAGTTGTTTGTTTATGCTTATATTTAAAGCTTCCGCGAGCGTGTTGTATGTATATGTTTTAGTTGCATGCAGTTTAAAGAGTAAATTTAGGTGGCATTGCTTAGTTGACTACTGGGTATGTTACTGTATGTTCTGTGGTATGGAAATGAAAATGTTCCCTAGAGTAGCATGGCCCGACCTGATGGTTGGGAATGTTACCAACTAGCGTCAGATCATGAGTGGTTTCTTTGGAGTGGCGTACCTAGACCTCAGGTTGGTCGGGGGGGATCGTTACAATATGGTATCAGAGCCTCAGTTCAACACTGAGCTTGGATGGGCCTAAAGGGTGCAATTGAAGTGAATATTCATAGAAAAGTAACTTTGAAGTGACTAGAATTAGAGTCATAGAGTGTCCTTGGAAAAGGTTGGTGTACTGGCGTGCGTGGTAAATTTGGCACCGTGCGGGAAGTCATGGTGTGCCAGTGTGCACAGTAAATTTTGGCATCATGTGAAAGATTATTATGTGTAGATGCACGTGCTAAAATTATCCTTGCTCGGTAATAACACACATAGTAAGGTGCACATGGGGTGCGTAAGTATTTCTTAACGCAGAGGAGTTTTGTTGGTACGCGCATAAGTATGAGTATAAGTTGTTTCACGATGGTGTATTCAGCAATGTGCGCAGATATTTGAGTGTGAAGGAGTATGTTAAACTTGACATGGTGCATGCATAGGACGAAAATGCATGCGGATATTGGCGCACAATGCAGTATTGAAACTGTGCGTAGTGGATATTGGCGCACAACGCCAGAGTAGTGCATGTAAGTAGTCGATACGATGAAGAAGAAATGCACAGTAGATTTAGGTGCGCGGAGAAGTGTTTACCTTGTAATATTGCTATGCACGATAATATAAATGAATAGGACAAGTTAATGCACGCGAAGTCGCTTGGAAAGCGAGGAGTCTGAGTTTAAATTGCATAATAATAAAAGAAAAATAAACACATAACCGCATTGAAGCATTAATTAAAAAGAATTCTGAATTTTAATGTCTTCCGATTTAGACAGATGAAAATAAAATATAAGATTACAAGAAAAACTTATTATAAAAGAAAACAAGAGTCATAACATCACCAAATAGAAATTGTAATAAAACAGTCTAAAATCTGTTTCTGTATTTATATAATCATATTAATCACAAAATTACAAAAGGGTGATGACAACAATTAACTTGTTGTAAAAAGGGTCGTTGAAGAACATGCCTATCATCTCTTGTACTCTTTACCTCCGCTACTGGATGTTCAAAATTTGCTGAGACATTCTTATCTTAGTTGAATACTTACTTCATCTTAGCGATATCCACCTTTAAAGAGGAGTCTACCCAGACCGGTTGATTTTCTCTAACACTTTCGGCTGCTTTAATCGTAGATTCCTCCTTCTTATGCCACTTACTCCTTTTCTCCTTGGCGACTAGCCTATTGATGACTAAATCCTTTATAATGTGATTCAGCCTGATTTTCAACCATGATTCTATAACCGACTCTCTGTGGAACTTAGTTGCTAGAAGGTGTGAAAGGACCCTTTCCTCCTTATTCGCAAGAAAGCCTAGCATGTTGCGCAAATAACTAGTCTCACTCGACTTAGCTTTGTCCATGTATCTCAGGTTGGGGATATAGAAATGTGTCTTTAAAGAGAGAAAGAAGTTGAGTAGCTTGAATATTACTATGGTTATGGATACACAAATATATTCATACTTGGGGAGTGGTAGTTATAGAACTCCATTTATGAAGCGTAGACAGATTACATACAAAGAGCGTTGGGTTGCCATGCTCAAACAATCCATTTAGAATGATTAGCCTTTGAGTTTGTTACATGGCATCGTTCAGCTGATGTCACATGGTTGTGAAGTATCGAATGAATGAAGAAGGGTGATATGACTAGCCATTGCCTTCTCCACGAGTGGTGGATTTGACCTGTTGAGACACGTAATACCGCGTCTTGGTGAAAGTGGTTTCAACAAAACCACCTTCTTGCACAAATGTATCTCGGAAGGCCTTGTGCATCGGTGTTCACGAGAATTGGGTCTTATTTAGTAATGTCGTGGTGATAACACCAGGAAACCGAGAGTGATAATGTTGAAGTGTATGTTGAATCGAAATGGTGCATATTCTCATGAATTGTTGATTTGTTAGTCTGATTAGTTTCAATGGCTGCACGTTTTTCAGAATTAACAACAACTCCGTCAGGTCAAACAAGTGCAGAGTTTGTAGGAATGGAAGAGGCATAGGGGAATTATAGTCATCCAGAGAAGAGCAGATGGATGGATGTCCATTTGGGCATGGAAGGAATGAACTCCAACGGACATGGAGAATAAAGGAATGAAGATATGAATATGGATGAGACCATTAATAATTTTTAGAAGGATGTCGAAAGTCATAAATCTGATAATGAAAGGCTTATGAAAGCCAAAGAGAAATAGGATGACTTCAACATGAAGCTATTGGAAGGTTTGAACAGAATAGAGAAGAAATTGGTTAAGGAGAGTGACTCAAGTAGATCTGAGAGTCACAAATCTTCAGAGGAGAAGAGAGAAGTAAAAAGTGCTAGTAGACATCACCATCATCCCCATAGGCATTCCCATAAGAGAGTAGGCAACAAATCAAGTCTATCCCCTACTAGAAGGTATAAGAGATCTGAGGTGGATGAGTTGCGAGGAGAAATGAACAAAATCAAACCTCCTACATTTGATGGTGAGCACAAGAAGGATGAAGATGAAGAAACATGGTTGCTAGGCATGATGAAGTATTTTCAATTGCATAATTATTCTTCTCATGCTGAAGGTAGAATTGTTATCTATCAACTCAAAGGAAATGCCTCCATGTGGTGGGATCAACTTGTGCAGGTACAACACATTGTAGAGAAAAGTGTTACTTGGAGAGAATTCAAGAAGTATTTTGAGAAGAAGTACTTGACCAAGAGATACTGTGACAAGAAAATGAAAGATTTATTTGAACTCAAGCTTGGAAGTATGACCAAAGATGAATATGAGAGAAGGTTTCTGGAACTGTTGAAGTATGTCTCTTTCATTAAGGATGAAACAATCAAGATTCAACGATACTTAAGTGGATTGCCATCGTTCATCAATGAAAAAATATAGTATGATGATCCCAAGACATTATAAGAGACCATAAGGAGAGATAAATGCTTATATGACCAGCTAAAAGCAAGACCAGCTTTCGAAAAGGCTTGGGAAGAAAATAAGAAATTCAATATGGATTAGAGGAAGAAGGGAGCTAAGACACCATTCTTCAGAAATAATACACAATGGCAGAAAATGCATAAGGAAACCAGAGTGATTGACACAGGGAGTCAAGGGCCAAGAAAACCACCTATGCAATGTTGGGGTTGTAAAGGAGACCATAGGTTCAGAAATTGTCCTCACAGAGGCAAAAAAGGTAAGGTTGTTCACAATGTACAACTAGCTGAGATAGTAGAGGAAATTGGCATAAATGTGCCAAGGATTTATGCAGCCCTGGACAACAAGAAAACAGAGTATCAATCCCACATGATTGAAGTGGAAGGTATGATCAACAACCAAACCCTTACTATTTTAATCGATTTAGGAGCTAGCCATAGTTATATAGACCCTAAGATGGTGGAAAGTTTGCAATTGCCAAGAAGCAAGCATGGGAAATCCTAGTTAGTGCAACTGGCTACAGGAGCCAGAAGAAAAGTTAATGAGATGGTTAAGTCTTGACTCATAGACATGAATGGACTAAATACCAGGGCATATTTGAACATCATGCCCTTAGGTTCCTATGATTGTTTAATTGGGATGGATTGGCTGGACCCACATCATGTTCTATTGGATTTTCATAACAAAGAATTCACTTGCTTGGGTGAAGAAGGGAACCAAAGGAAAGTGCAGGGAATTCCCAAGGTAGTAAGCATTAGAGAAATTTCAGCATTGCAGCTGAAGAAATGTTATAGAAGAGGATGTCAAATATTTGCAGCTCATATGGAGGAGACACCTGAAGACAAGGTGCCAAATTTGGAGAATTATGCAGTCCTGAAATATTTTGAAGATGTATTCAAGGAAGTACCAGGACTACCCCCAAGGAGAGACATTCATTTCTCTATAGATTTGATGCCTGGAGCAACACCAGTATGAAAGACTCCTTACAGAATGAGTAGACTAGAATTGAAGGAGTTGCAAATGCATCTTGAAGAAATTCTGAAGAAGGGGTATATATGCCCAAGTGTATCACCTTGGGGTGGCCCAATCTTGTTTGCGAAAAAGAAAGATGGAACGTTAAGATTGTGCATTGACTTCAGATAATTGAAGAAAGTGACTGTTAAGAACAAATATCCTCTACCAAGGATTGATGACCTCTTTGATCAATTGAAGGATGCAAGGATATTTTCAAAGATAGATCTCATATCAGGATACCATCAGGTAAGAATTAAAGAAGAATATATTAGCAAGACTGCCTTCAGGACAAGGTATGGTAATTATGAGTTCATAGTGGTACCATTTGGATTGTCAAATGCACCATTTGTTTTCATGTGCTTAATGAATGGTGTTTTCTAAGAGTATTTGGACAAGTTTGTCATTTTCTTTTTGGATAACATTCTTATATATTCCAAGTCAGAGGAAGAGCATGGACATCATTTGAGGATGGTGTTGCAATTATTAAGGGAACATCCATTGTATGAAAAATTGAGCAAGTTCTCATTTTATGAGAACCAAATTCATTATTTGGGGCATATCATCTCAAAAGATGGGATAGCAGTGGACCCTAAGAAGGTAGAAGCCATTAGAGAATGGTCAGCACCAAAGAATGTGACAGAGGTCAGATCTTTCATGGGCCTTGCAAGATGCTACAGGAGATTCATTGGAGGATTCTCGAAGATAGAACGCCCAATCACTTCCTTACAAAGAAAGGGTATGAATTTTCAGTGGACGTCGGACTGTGAAAGGAGTTTCCAACATTTGAAGCAATTATTGACAAGTGATCCAATACTAAGGATTGCAGACCCAAATGAAGATTTCATTGTATGCATAGATGCCTATAATGAAGGACTGCGTGGAGTCCTCAGTCAAAATGGATTCATGATGTATTATGAATCAAGGAAGTTGAAGGAGCATGAAAGAAACTGTGCCACTCATGATTTGGAGTTGGCATCCATAATGCATGCCCTGAGGAAATGGAGACACTACCTCATGGGAAAAAGGTTTGAGTTAAGAACATACTATAATGGTTTGAAATATTTATTTGATCAGCCAAATCTAAATGCTAGACAAAGAAGATGGTTAGAATTTCTAAGAGAATATAACTTTGATATAAAGCATATCAAAGGGAAAGAAAATAAAGTGGTTGATGCACTCAGCAGGAGAGTGCATGAACTATGTGCTACAACCATCAGCATGTATCAGACTAGTGTTAAAAGAAAAATTATGAAGGTTGAAAATATAGACCTGCAATACAAAGAATTGATAGCAAAACTTCAGCAAGGTAAGACACCACAGAAGATGGATATTTATAAGTTGGGAGTAGATGTAATACTACTACACAAGAACATAATTTTTTTACCAAATGTCCAGGACTTGAAACATATAATTTTGCATGAGATGCATAATGCTCCTTATGCAGGGCACCCTAGATATCAGAAAACTATAGCAGTGGTCAAGAGACAATACTTTTGGCCAGGTATGAAGAGAGAAATTGTAGAATACATTGCTAGGTGTATGGAATGCTAGAAATCTAAAACATAGCATAGGCACCCAACAGGATTGTTGCAACCTTTTCCCATTATTGAATGGAAGTGGGAAGTAGTGACAATTGATTTTATTACGGGATTTCCTAGAAACGGAAAGCTACATGATTCGATTATGGTAGTGGTGGACAAGCTTACAAAAGATGCCTATTTTATTCCACTAAAAACTACTCACAAAGAAGCAGATGTTGTTGATATTTTCATGAAGGAAGTGGCACGATTGCACGAAATTCCTAAAACGATTGTGTCTGGCAGAGACCTGAAATTCACCTCGAAATTTTGGAAAGGATTGTTCAAAGGATTCAAAATGAATATGAACTTTAGTACAGCTTATCACCCTGATATTGATGGATAGACAAAGAGGGTGAATAGGGTGATAGAAGATATGTTGAGAATGTATGTGATGGACAAACCATCAAAATGGGAAGACTACCTACACTTGGTAGAATTCGCTTACAATAATGGGTATCAGGCGTCAGTAAAGATGATCCCATTTGAATCACTTTACAGCAGAAGGTGCAATACTCTAGTAAGCTGGGATAACCCAGCTGATAGAATAGTAGTCGGGCTAGAATTGCTCAAGGAGATGGAGGATCAAATGTTAAAAATTAAACAGAATTTGAAAGCTTCCCAAGATAGACAAAAAAGTTATGTTGATAAAAATAGAATCCACAGAGGATTCAAAGTGGGTGATCATGTTTTCCTGAAAGAGAAAGCTAATAGGAGCTCCCTGAAGCTGGGAAGTTGGGCCAAGTTAGCAACCAGATTTTGTGGACCATTTGAAATCCTAGAGAGGATTGGTCTAGTTGCTTATATGATTGCATTGCCTACATCTATGTCTGTTCATAATGTCTTACATGTATCATTTCTAAAAAAATATATACCCGATGCTAATCATGTTATTGATTGGAATGTTATTCAGGTGGAGCAAGAAGGCGCTTTCCAAGTGCATCCGATGCGCATCCTGGATTGAAAAATTAAACAACTCCAGAATCGATCCATAGGGCTTGCAAATGTCCAATGGACCTGGTATGGACCTGAAGACGCTACTTGGGAGCATGAGGATGGAATGCGGGCAGAATACCTGCATATTTTTGAATAATTTTGAGAATTTTGTTGTATATGGGTACATGATGCACTGAGGACAATGCATAAATAAGGGGAGGGGATTGTAATATCCCTCAGCCGAACCCAAATGTAAATATAATCCAAGCATATTTAAGCTAGTGAGTTGTTTAGACATCATTTTCATAATACACCTTTCATGGCATGGTGCGTGCATATACTACACAATAAAGGGATGTAATGTGCACATTTCTGAATACCACACGCAGTAACTAAGGTGCACACAACCTTAAAGATAGAGGATACAATGCGCAGTAACAAAGTGGGCACAATATTAAGATCATCAAAGCTTTATGTATATAATATGCATTATAGGCTGGTGAGCCAGTATTATAAGCCATAATGCTTATATCTTGGAATTAGGCCAGCGCACCTAGATGTTAAAGGCTAGAGCACCTAGTTTGTACATGACTCATGATTAATATAAAATACATCATTGCACACAGACCGAACATGATAAAAGATATGGGGGACTGAACTTCACCAGTTAGGGAAAGGGAGGGCCAAAAGTCAAGGGAATATTATATTAATATTTTCTAAAACATAAAGTATGGATAATTAGTTTATCCTAAGTTCTAAAGTTGGGGACAAGTGGACAAAAGTAAATTCCTATATGACAAGTGTCAAGTTGGGGACATGCATTTATATCATGGGGGAAACTTAGCTCAGGGGGGATTTTTCATAGAGATAGACCTTACAAACAGGAAAAAGGGGACCAATAGACTGATCATCATTTTGGGGGACAAAGAGCTCACAGTGAATCCAAAAACACACTCAGTTATCTAGTCAATGAATCCATGACGATTTCACTCATACATTTCATTATCCTTGAGACAACCATTTCACCTTTCCAAAGCCTGTTTCCCCATCCTTTTTGGTTGGTGTACCTGGTTAGCTTGGAGCAGGATTGAAGAAGCGGGTTGTCAGGCCCATGAGCAGTTCTCTGAGCGAAAGAATTGTTGGGGATTGATTTTCGTAGGTGATAAATTGTAGCTACAACGCTCCGAGACTTTCGATATAGCCTACTGTTGAATCCCTGGAAGGGAAGTGGGGCAACCGAGGGACTGTTGAGCAGAGAAAGGGCACACTTCCTTGGGTGGGATAGGCATGTGTGGAATGAGAGGTTGTAGGCTATTAATTGAGTGAGAACCTGAGGCAGAGTCTTTCCTGTTGTCCATGAAACTTAGCCTGGATGGGAATCCCTTTACCCTGGGTGGAGTTCAGTCCCAGCTCGGGGGTGATTCACTGTTGAGAGTGATGAATAGTGTAGTCTATGGCTGGGAGGTTCGTGGATTGTTTGTAAGTCGTTGGTGATAGTATTTCTAAGATAAGTACCAATTCTATGATATATGGATATGTTGTTTAGTTATTTACATGCCCATGTTATGATTTTATCATATATGTGACTATGATTGCTTATGTACTTATGGGTAATTTCCTGTAAATGATGCATACCAGTAATTACTCTTATTTTAATATAAAAGTCGTATGTTACAGAAAATAATTGTTTGTTTATGTTTAGATGTAAATATTTCACGAGAGTGTTGTATGTATATGTTTTAGTTGCATGTAGTATAAAGAGTAAATTTAGGTGGCATTGCTTAGTTGACTACTGGGTATCCTATTGTATGTTCTACGGTATGGGAAAGAAAGTGTTCCCTAGAGTAGCATGGCCCGACATGATGGCTGGGAATGTTACCAACTGGCGTCAGAGCATGAGTGGTTTCTCTGGAGTGGCGTACCTTGGCCTCAGGTTGGTCGAGGGGATCAATACAATTCTAAATTTAGAAATTAGTTAATTGTAAGTTATTATTATGATTGTTGGGCAAATATTTGATTTTCCCAACCAACTCTTTGACTATGACACTTGTAAGAAACAAATATATTTATATTTATTTCTGAGAAGCAAATGGAACAGCTAGGTTGAAATCAACTGAACATGACTTTATGAGTGGGGAACATGTTTGAACTACCTCAGGGATAAATTTTACAAGTGGAAAATAAAAAATTTGGCCATTGGAAGCCCCTGAAAATCAAGGATTTGCAAGGCTGCGAAAATTCCCAAGGGGAAAAGACCTAGGCACAATATGTTTTTTTGGATATATAGCATATGGGAGGTGGCAGGATGCTTCCGAGTATGCTAAGGAAAGGAATATCACTTCTTGTTATGAGCATTGGTTTCTGAGTGTGAGACAAGGAGAATTTTTCTTATTTTGAAAGAGGATGATAGCTAAGGAGGAGTTTAGAGTTCACCCTCATGGATTCATGGTCAGGCTAGGGGGTGAATGGAGCAAGTAGATTGGTTGTTCTATTCTATGGTTGGGTGGATCTTGGTTGTTCCATTTGTTGTTCAACACCTTGTTCATATATGTTCATCTACTCTTCCCTGGTTGAATGGTATGTTGATTAAATAGTTGGTAGCATACACCTTACTAAATTCTGGATGAATCTCCTAGTGTTTTATGGCTGATAGAATACATCTACTTGTGTTGATAGAAAGAAATGAATTGTGGAAAAGCTTTTACAATTGAATTTATTCAGTATGTAGAATTAGAGAGCTACTAGGTATGATAGTTGTTGGTGATTATGTGAAATTTCTTATTATAGTGATATACTCTCTGAACCACATTATAAATATAGATTCAAGTGTGAATATGTTTAAAGACTTACTGCAGATTTTTTTTATAGATTGAAAATAGTAAGTATAGACCTACATGAATTATATGTATACTTTTATATGTTGCAATATATCTACACAGAACAAAAGTTTTACCATGATAAATGTAAACTATACCATAGTTGTAGATATGTATATATATATATGTATATACATATATTCACTAAAGAACTATTAACTATACAACTACCCAATGCAGTTTTCGAGTGATTATCAGGATACATATTTATATGTATACATATTGCTGCCTATGTAGAGTTTCAAAGTTACATAAATATCTAATACGTAGAAAACTATTGATTGATTGTCGCATAACTTGAAAATTTGAGTTTTCCCTTTGAATCTGACTACATTGAGGGAGAAGACAGTTACAGTCCTCATTATTACAATAATGCAGGAGCAAAGGCTTAGTGACTTAAAATACATAAAACATATTCCATATTCTAGAGTCAGACCCATACTTAAATGTGTATTCAAACTCTACACAACACTGCAATTCATAACTATTAAATAGTGAAATCTTATTTCATTGTGGAGTTTTCTCTTCTGTTCCTCCTTTAATGGTTATAGATACAAATAACTAGCTGTCTATAGGAGCCGATATAAATTTTCCATGATAATAATATTCTAGGGCAGAACTGTATCATTACAAAAAACCTGGGGTTATTTCTTAAAATGTTGCGAGTTGGAACCCCACTACCTTTTTGCACAAAGGCTCTGCCCTAGATCTGGGAACTTTGAATGATTAACAGTCCTACAAGGAGACCAAGAAAAATTATAATTAATAATAAGATAGAGTTCGATAGAAGTGAAAACTTGAATATAGAATAATTTCTAGAATGAAATTACAAAATGAAATTATTGCAGAACTAAATTATGAACTTTACTTAGCTTGTGAGTTGGGAAAATAGATGCCTTCCTTCCATACAAATCATTGATGAAAACCATCCACATGCCCGAAGGGGAGGATTGGACCAAGGATTTCCTAATGGGTACCCTTGCAGAAAAAAAAGGGTCCCATCATTAGATTATAGTAATCAAATACTTGACCATATATTTCAGAAGGAAGTAGATAAGCAACATTCTTAAAATCAGAATAATAAAGAACACATAGTATAAGACATGATATACAAAGTTACTCGAATCGAATCACAATTAAGGTTATGATACTGATTCTTATGATTAACTAAACCTACTTTTGAAATTAAAGAAAAGTGCAATCACAGACAGGGTTCTGGATAATTGAAGTTCTCTTTCCTAGACACGAATTAAAAACAAATGTAAGCAAATAGACATCTAATTTTCCAGAACAGATAGTGAGGATAAACGCTTGAATGTATATAATACTTTGGAAGGATTATACAATATGGAAGCCTTAAAATGGTATCTATGCATGTACAAATACGAAATTTCTTAACCAAAACCTTCAGAAAAATAATTAAACAATAATAAACTATAAGAGATTAACAATCTGAGTGCTAAAAAGTTCACACAATATACAGATGATGAACATAGATGTTCTAGTACTCTCTGGTTGCTACCTCAATATGTGATTTACGCTGAAGGGAAATGCATTAATCAAGTCTCCAAAACAAAGATCATACACATATACTGAAGGGAAATGTATTAACCAACATTTCGTTTTTGAAAAGAACTACAGAACTGTGTCTTTCCAAAAGAAACTCATTATGGTAAATTTCCAACAGGAACAAAGAAAATACCGTAAGACCCTATTGTAAGAGAAATTCCCTTTATCGAATAGAACAAAACTTTCCAAACATACAGAATGAGATTCTGAACTACAGACTGAGAAAATTACCCACGACTCTTCAGACAGTTAATGAGTTTATGGAAGGGTATCAAATCCTCAAGTCACGGAAGGATTTCAAGTTAGGGTGAGAACCGTCATCGAAGTGAAATGAATATTTAAACACTCAATGCAAAAACCCTTGAAAATTCTAGTAATTTTTCCTATGCTTTGCTAAGCTAACGATATGGAAACGAACTCCTACGCAATTTGTAGGGACTCAAAGATGGTTCACAATGTGCAAGATAATGGAGGACCAATAAAGGAAAAATATAAGGATGAAGACAAAACCTAAGTTAAAATACATGTAAAAACCCTTATGGAACTCCAATGCAGGACCAAGGAAGTCGAAAAAGAAAAAAGACAATATAATGTCTGGTGTACACCACGTAAAACAAAAAATTTACAGAATGGTTCAGAGTAATACGATAGAGAGGTATTCTACCTAGTTCAGGTTGGAATCCATATGATAGTCGCCTATCCTTTTTCTCCCACACATTATGAACCATATCCATGACTCAGGGCATCTACACCAAACCTGTTCTTCAGAGGTAGCATTGGATAGGTTTTCGTAGAGGGACAGATCTGAATTAAGTGAAACAATGACCTAAGAAAACCCATCTCATAACTGAGTAATAAAGACAGTTATGAACCTTGTACTCTACCATGTGATCGATGGGAGGTGGCATACCCTGATTTGGACACGATGGCTAGATGACAGGCCTCGAAAGGAACCACCATTAATTGACTGGATGGAGGTTTCAATGCAAACCTTGACACATCCCCTTTTGAATTAATGCCAAGTTATTGCGAAGGAGGATAACACTTTAGGGAACTACGCACATGAATGTCGAGGCTAGTCTCTCGTTCAATTATGGTGTAACTATCCGACAATTATCATTACACAAGCTCAGAAGGAAGACTATTATCGTTGGACCCCTCAACAATGTTCGACCAAATCCAACTATGCTAATATTGACCAGGAGTTAATCATGACCGGTTCTCATACTGTTGGCCAGTTAGAACTAAACATAAAGTCACCATTGTGGTAAGACCTCTACTTCATTTCGCGAAGGCATATGCCTGCTGGAAACCATTTTCACTAGACCCTGGTGTTTTAAGTAATGTTAATACTTCCAGGAAAGGGACGTAATTATTATTAAGACTTTGGTAAATACACAATTTTAAATGCTCATACCTAGGAATGGGAAATACGAAGGACCCCTAATAGTATAAACTTTAACATATGAGTATATATGGAAAGGATTAGATTATTAGTGGAACTTATATATATATATATATGTCAACGTGTATATATGGAGATGTTATAAACATTTGGGGAATACTACTAATCCTTCCTACTTATGTTAGAAATGTTAAGGAATCTGAGAAGCTATGTTATGGCAAAGACACCTTTAGGTATATGACTATTGTATAGTATGACTTGAATCTGAAATAAAAACCCTTATAACGACAACAAGGTTTATTACTAAATGGAAACATAAACCCTGCGAAAGTTAAATAGTGATGACAACTACTCACTGACTTTTTCTTTATGTCTTTTGAACAAGTTGTTTGAAGGGAAAGAGAATTACTGTCCCTAACGAAAAAAAATAAATTATTTGGTAAAATTGGGGAACATTACAACATGTCTATATAGAATGTGGACAAATATAGTGACTTGATCAGAATGACAATATTCAATCTGTATTTCTTTTTGTGCATCGTATGTGTAATTCTTTGCAAAATCAACTACAGAGAAAATTGTCCCAGGTGGAAACACTTCACGGGATTGTTTGAATTGTTGGTATTTCCATCGAGCTCTATGTGAATGCTTGGTGTATTTATAAATTTCTTCCTCAAACTTCTTAAAAAAATATATCACACAGGTTTTATCTACTTTCAAATCAATCCTCTTGGAAATAACATTTGAATAATGTGGAGTCATGTTGTTGATATATTCATATCTTTTTCAATTGATTCTTATATTAGAAAATGATTGATCATTCATATCAATAGGATACTTTGAGTGAAACAAACTTAGATTTCCACAACAATAGCATTTCTTTCCACCAACACATTTTTTTTGGTAAAATAATTCATCACATTCTCTTTCACATAGAATTTCAGATATAAAAGCACAAAATGTGGAAGGAGGAGGCAAACTTGGCCATAAACTTTTACCAAAATCAAGAAAAGTGTCATAATATAACTCAAATTCCACATGATAATGAAAACAACAAGTGTCACGAATAGTGATGGGTCTAACGAACCATGGTTTTTGTTGCACAAATGTATTGATGGAAATTTTAACTTCTTTTTTCTCTTCTTTGAACTTATTGAACAATTTTATTTGTATCATTGGAAATAGATGTTTTGGATGTTCTTTATATTGTTTTCGTTCTATTTTTCATCACAACGCATTCCTTGTATGTGGTGAAACACATGATTCTATCAACCAACAATTACGGGCTAATTCTTTAACTTTTTTTGCAATTCTATATTTGTAGGGTCGTCTAGAAATCACTGTACAACAAGCAAGTTCATCATTTGCATCCATTTGCAATCGAAATTCATCATTTGCATCTATTTGCAATCAAAATTTTCTATGTTTGTATAATGTTTTTCTTTGACGTTCCCATCGTTTTTTTCATGTGTCATGTCAAATGATCTTTTATATTTCTAGATGAAACAACTATTGTTTGTATCACTCTATGTGCACCACTGACATCTTTTTTTCGATATTTTGCAAAAGATTTTAATACACTAATTATATTGTCAAAGACATTTTGTTTCACCTTTGTATCTTTTATCGACTTCTGAATACCCAATAATGATATAGCTTCTTTTAACTTTCTTGACTTTATTAGATAGAGTAAAAGTTGAACTTGTATTGTTACTGATTCATCTTTGAAAAAAGTATTATACATATTCTTAGTTCGATATATTATATAATTCTTAGCTTCTTTCTTCCCAAATTTTTGAGTATCAACATTTTCTAATATTTCATCATCAATGTTTATAGATTCTCCTTCATATTTCAATTTAAAGTTTATATTAAAAAACAAAACCCGAACATAAATTCACTAAACTATATACAAGTGTTCATCTTGTATTATCTAAATTTATGTACATACCTATAGGTGATTCGTCTTCTTCTTCAATTTTGGTTTCAACGTCTTCATCAACGTTATGAGACAAATCTATTTATGTTTTTTGAAAAACATCAAATCATAATTACAATCAATTATATTAAACAATATTTTAAATTTAAATTCTATACTTTTAATATAGACAATATGTGCATGCATACCTGGTTGGACTTCTTCTTCTTGAAAATCTCTATTTATATTATCATTGTTTATTTCTTCAATATTTTCACGTTCTCGTTTATTTCTCCAATAATTATCTTTCCTTTGATCGTTATGGTGAGTTTCATCTCGAGTGCGATCAAATTTTCTCTTGCATAAACTTTTGTTTCCCATGAGTATAGTTATCTATAAAATCTTTTAACAAAATCAACATTTCAAAATAGTCTCAGAAAAACTTCATTGTCACAAAAATTATTAAAAAATAATATCAATAATTTTATGTTCAACAAAGGCTTCACCTTGAAAAAATGCTCAACATTTAGATTTCAATATATAAATTTTTATTCCAATAAAAACTTGAACTTCTAAGAAAAAAAAATTTCATTTTGTAATGACCCCAGCAGTTACGACAACGAAGCGACGTACAACAAGCAATTTTTTTTTTCTTTTTAATGTTGCGTTAGGAAACATCAAAATAGATAGCAACATCACCTACACGTCATTCACATATAATAACAAACATTATTAATGCATTAGCAATCAATACAATACAATTATGACACATCATCACCATAACACATGACATCCAGATCGATGTATTAACACATTAATAATCATCATCTCAACATCCTTGCATTCTACATTAAATATCAACGCATAACAGTAAGAATCCTAAACATTCAATGCATCTCATAAGCTCCATCAATCCTAAACATCAATATATTATGGTGCAAGGTAATCATCAATCTTATAATCAGATGTAAACATTAATCATGACACACTTGATACTAATTTCTAACAGTCATTCAATGACACAAAACAGTCGTTGGGGACGAGAGTAAACACACTCGAAAATAATCACACGCCAGTTCAAGTAAGGCACAAGAGAGAACTAGTAACCCATTCCATCATAAGTCGGCATAAATGCATGACGCAAAATCAATTAGCAATGGGTTCATGACACAAACCTTAACCATTCCACATCGACAAGTTTTCATAGCATAAGCAGTCCAATGTCTAATCAATCATTCTTACATCAAGATTTTGTTGTGCGCAAGAAGTCCCCTAACTAACCAACGATATTAGTATTGTTCCAACGCACACAAAGATTCTAATTACTCAACTTGTCACACATCAATATTACAATCAAGGTTTAAGTAATCTACCACATTATAATTCAGGGCGTAGGAGAATCATTATGTTTATTACATGGCACTAGAGGAAGCGAATTCGGACCCAAACATACTATCACTTAATTAACATTATTAAATGGTGCACAAGCAACTTTATTCTTAACCTCAACAAATTAATTGCGCAAGTTATATATTCAATTACTTTTTGTGGTGCCAAGTAGCTACAAAAATCATCAATACTTATATTTTGAAGCAAGATTAAATATTGGTAATAAGGTATCGTTGCCTGTGCAATACTTCCTCCTCATCACAATGAATGGTGATTCAAATTGTGCATTGTGCTCTCATTTTGGCATCATACGATAGTTCCATTATATGTGATTTATAAGTTGTTGGCTATATTCCAAAAACTACATTGGTCTGTTTATCATTTGGAATTTAAAAGGTTATCTAAAGTGAACTAACTCAGCAGTGGAAACGATTAACATAGACATCCAGAAACAAAAATTCACAGTGACTGGATACGCCGATCAGATGATCGTTTGAATGTTGTAAGAAGCATTGGCAAGAAGGCACAAATTTGGCCATATCCTTTAAACAACCACTACCATTCTAATTATTCTCAAAGCCATTATCAGCAAAGCAATTGTCATGCATCTTCCAGTTACAACTACGAAACATGTGGATAAAACAATGGGGTTGTCCATGGCTACTATCATTTTGAACTTTCTTCTTCCACTGCAGTCATGTATGACAAAGCGACCAACCTGTTCAGTGACCAGAATCTGCATTCCTGCGGTGTTATTTAAATCTTTGGCAAGGCTTGTAAATATATAAGGGAGAAGTTCATTTTATACTATTTTTCCAAGTTCATCATTTCCTTTGGGTGACCTAGAAATCTGAGGGATGTCTACATTAACATAATATCATCCAGATTTTTCCTCAATGATCAGGTTTCTTGTTTCAAGAGTAGACGAGGTTAAAACTTTAGCTTCCCTTACTTCCTTGATCTCATTTGTACTTTTGAAAGCAAGCGATAATGAGAATGATCAGAAGCCGATAAAGGAGCACCATAGTCCATTTCTATCGCAATACTTCCTTCTCAAGAGTGGATATCGTTGAGTGGAAACGGTAAGGTCGCAAGGAAAATGGAAAGTTCTACACAACCATAATTACGCTGGAAGTTTTGATTCATTGGCATTCATTGGGAATTAATAGGCGTTCAATGGGAGTTTCTGAGGCCTTTCTAAAAGATACTTAAAAAGGTTATCGTACCCTCTACTATTAGTGAGAAATACATGGAAAAGTGTGTTCCCTTTTGCTTCATATGAGGATTTTGACTGAGAGGACATTATACCCCCGAGATTACGCTCGCAAAAATCTAGATTGGATTTTCGCAAGATCAAAGAAATTGGAAGGAGTAGAATCAAAACTCATGAAACCTTGATATGCGAAATCCCAAAATCATCAGGATCATCCATTGAAGGGACACGTGGCGACAGATCACTGTTTCACAAATTCGTGAATCGGGAAGTTGGGAGAAAGGAGGAAATTGCTTTCAAAAACCCCGAAACATGAAGTGCTGAAAGGATCTAGACCGTTAGATTATAGAGGATCGTGGACCGTTGGATAAGGCATTGGGTTAGCATTTCGCTGACTTTCAAGGTGGAATATTCAAAGGGAAGGAGTTGTGATAATTCGCGAAATGCGAACTCGTGATTTAATCTGGATCATCGGATCTTGTAGTGTTAGGAGCCGTCAATTTGACCTGCATAAAATTTCAGGAGTTTTGGGATGAGGAGAAGATAAGAGAAGAGTTCGTCGATATCATGAAATCTCGAAACACCTATTGGGACAAGTACATAGTCACGGGTGTGGTCACTTGGAGGAGACTTGTATTTTGGCTCTTGAGCACGCAAGCAGAAGTCTACAAAGACCTATGGATGGTTGCTGAAAGGCTCCAAAAAGGAATCGAAGACTGTGGAAATTCAGTCTTGAGCAAATCCTAAGACCGAGAGGTCACGCAGCCCTTGGAGAGGAGGGGGGTATGAACCAAGTGGTATCAGAGTTTGAAAATATTTGAAGTTTAACTCAGTGTGTTGGGAATTGTTGAAGCAATGTCGTCGAGGATATGCATAGGACCACCTATGGAAAATCGTGTTGTAGGAAGAGAAATGAGAGAACTTCATGCAATTTTGGAAGAGATTGAAGATATACAGAGGAGAACACATGTCGGTAAAGATGTCAGTGATGTAGAAAGTGAAGAAATATAAGTTGAAGAAATTATAGGGGAAGATGTGGTTGAAGAACGCATGTTGAAAGTTGTTGTGAAGTTGGGAGCTAGAGAAAAGATGGACGTCCCAATGTATGAAGGTAACTTGGATGCCGAAGAGCTATTGGACTGGATAAGGTCCATGGATAAGTATTTTGACTATGAAGAGGTCGATGAAGGAAGGAAGGTGAGACATGTTGTCACGAGATTAAAAGGACATGCATCACTATGGTGGGATGAACTACAGGCAGAAAGGAGAAGCAAAGGCAAAAAAAGGATAAAATATTGGGATAGGATGGTAGCCAAATTGAAGGCTAAATTCATACAAAGGGATTATCAGATAGAGCTATTCAGAAAATTCTAGAACTTGAGACAGAGGGGTATGATGTTGAAAGAGTATACAAAAGAATTGTATAGGTTGAATATTAGGACTGGATGGAGAGAGAAGGATGATGAAAAAGTGTCCAGGTATATAAATGGTTTGAGGTATGAATTTCAGGATGAGATTAGTATGATGACTATGAGAACAATAGAAGATGCTTATCATATTGCACTGAAGGTAGAAGAAAAGTTGGCCAGAAATCAGAGTCAACGAAAAAGAAGCAGAGGCTTAAACAAAGGTAAGGGAGTTGTCTATGATAAGGCACCGAAGGCTAAGGATGAGAATGATAAATCATATGGTCATTTTGAAAGAGGAGGAGGTTCTCAAAGAATACCATTTGGTGGGAGAAATTACTTTCCTAGAGGAAGAGGAAGAAGTAGAAGAGGAGTTAAATGTTATGCCTATGGAATGACAAGACATATGTCTTGGGAATGTCCCGATAAAAAGAGAGAAGGAGGGGGGTCTGCACCAAGTGGTATCCCAAGAGGAACATATAATAATTTGAAGATGAAAAAGATAGAACCATGTAAGATCCTTTGGAAATTTGCAACAAATTCTTTTGGGATTGAGTTGCCAGACAATGTTGGGATATCACTGATATTCAATGTTGCAGATTTGGATCCTTATAACAGAAATGACACAGGAGAATTGGATGATCAGGAAGAAATTCAGTGGGAAGAACAG
This sequence comes from Picea engelmannii, assembly GCA_009831015.1. Classification (NCBI taxonomy): domain Eukaryota; kingdom Viridiplantae; phylum Streptophyta; class Pinopsida; order Pinales; family Pinaceae; genus Picea; species Picea engelmannii. Next base: position 209,570 of record ML787977.1, read on the forward strand.
ATGCCTACTGTATAAAAATCTCATATGGAGAAAATTTTAGAACAAAGGATTGAAAGGAAAACCAGAAGAAAGATGTATCCAGAATATTTGGTAAAGTGGAAAGATCACCTTGTGGAAGATTCATGTTGGGTAAATGAACTTGATATTTTGAAGAATGGAAGAATATTGAGAGAGATCATGGGCAATATTCCATGGATATTTTGGACAGAGGAGTATGATGCAGGAGCATCAAAGTCACATAAAAAAGGAGCAGACGTGGAATCAGAATTAACGCCTCAACACATCGAAGGAGCCGAACCGACCCTTCAACCAGCTTACTGGCGATGGATTTTTTTTCATTTTTTCGTTAATTAGATTTAATAGTCTATAAAGTTGGGCCAATGTTTGAAAGGAAAAAACCATTGTAAATCCATTACATGACTGTAATATATTACATGTGTGGGATGTTAGCCCTGATTAGTCATTAGGTTGCACTAAGTGAGTAGGTAACTGCTTCAATAGGATGAAATAGTATTTAGATAGGAAGATAGAGAGTGAAGAAGATCTGGGTCTTTAGAAACAAATTTAGTCTATAATTGCAGGATATAGCAACTGTACTTATGTTTTCTCTTTGAAATTGAATAGAAAAGAGAAAATTGACCCACATACACAGAGTGATATTTTTTATGGCTTGACTATGTTGTTATGCATTGTGAATGAATGATGTTCATAGTGTAGGAATGAATAATTGAATGTATTCAATTATTTATCTTCTGTAAGATTATGCAAGGTGTGCATGAAGAGTGTAAGGAGTGCACGTGAAGAAGTATTTTTTGACTTAAAACCTCAGAAGAGATAACAGGGAGATTTTCATATGAAGAGTGTGCATATTGAGCGCAAGGAGTGCGAACAAGAACAAACTTGTGTTAAATTTTGAAGACTCGAGAGGTTGATCGCAAAGCATGCCACGAGGACGTTAGGAAGTCTTTTTACAAGGATATAGAACGCAAGTGTTTGAAGGGTCAAGGTCAAGTTCCATTGATAAAGCTTAGGAGGAATAGTGGCTTTAATCCTTGAGAAGAAATACTTATAATAATTTCTAAGTTTTGAAGACTTGAAGTGTTCAGAGAAGGAACACAGAGATTAAAATCCTGAAGGAAGATCGAAGGTCAAGATCCATTTGGGAAGAACCAAATTTTTTTAATCCGTTGGGTTTTGGAGAAACAACGCACCAGTTAGTGCAAGGACTTATTGGAATTTCGCAAGATCAAATAAATTGGAAGGAGTATCATTGAAACTTGTGAAACCACAATATGTGAAATCTGAAAATCATCAGGATCATCCATTCAAGGGACACATGGCGAGGGATCACCGTTTCACAAATTCGTGAATCGGGAAGTTGGGATAAAGGAGGAAATTTCTTTCAAAAACCCCAAAATGTGAAGTGACGAAAGGATCTGGACTGTTAGATTATAGAGTATCGTGGACCATTGGATAAGGCATTGGATTACCATTTCACTAACTTTCAAATTGGAAAATTAAAAGGGAAGGAGTTGTGAGAATTCAGGAAATGCGAACTCGCGATTTAATTTGGATCATCGAATCTTGGAGTGTTAGGAATCGTCGATTTGACATGAGAAAAATTTCGGGAGTTCGGTTATCGGGAGAAAATAAGAGAATAGTTCTTCAATCTCTCGAAATAACGAAACACCTTTTGGGACAAGTGCGTGGTCATGGGTGTGGTCATTTGGAGGAGAATGGTATTTTGGTGCTTGAGCACATGAGCAGAAGTCTACAAAGACCTGTGGATTTTTGTTAAAAGGTTCTAGTAAGGAATCAAATACTGTGGCAATTCAGTCTTGAGAAGATCCTAAGATCGAGAGGTCACACAACCCTTAGAGAGGAGGGGGGTCTACACAAAAGTGTCCTCAAAGAATTAGTCACATCATGTGCGCACAAGAGTGTTAGACTACTGAGAGCGGGGGTGAATCAGTGATAGAGAAATCTAATCTTTTTTAACCATATAATGCAAGTGTTATATCAATGTAGCATTATCATCCAATATTTGTAGAGTAAATAAAAAATGAACAAATGAACAATCATACACATACACAATACACCAATGCTTTTACATGGAAACCCAAAGTGGGAGAAAACCACATAATTATTTTTCTTATATGTCTTGAAGAATTACATTCATTGTAAGCACCAAATTCCTTTGTTTTCCAGCTCCAACTGGAAGGGGGATCCAACACCCTAGTTTCTTAGGCTACGACCTGAGGGAATATCCAACTCCCCAATTCTATGGCTACAATCAGAAGAAAGATGCAACCCCCTATGTTCTCCAGCTACAACCACTTGTCCTTGCCCCATCCAACTTCCTTGACATATAAGTAGAATGATGGAACCATTGTCACACTATCACTCTGAGATATACTGTTGTAAACATGTACCAATCAACTTGCACCAAACAACCTATACCAATAACCTAAGCCATGCATCAACCATGCATCAACCTGTACCGCAACCTGTAATCAATCTGTACCATAAACAAATCCATCAACCATGCACCAAAATGTACCTCAACCTCAACCAAAATCCCTCATCAATTTCATCATCCAAATCTGATTTGTAACTCTGTAATAGACCTAGTGTATATGATCACATACCTGTAAACCTTCCTTAACTTTAACAACAAGAGACTAGCATTTTCATCAAACTTTACTTTAGTCTCACGTGACTAGTTTTGGATTAGTCAACAACCCTAACTTGAAATAATCATAACTATGTACCTATAATGAATAAATATATCAAAATAGTACACAATATTCTTCAATGTGTTTTATGCAATTCCTCCAGGTGTCACTACTTGGAACCTCTCAAAAAAGGAGTTATAGAAAAAAAGGAATACCTTGTTGAATTATGGCTTATTCTAGAGAGAGAATTTATAGAGTGTGCCTTGAATGGAATATTTGTTGTATGGATATGAAAATTTTACACAGAATACTAAAGATTGTACTCTATCCAACACATTTGGTCTTACAGAATTTGGATTTGTTATGAAGAAGTTATGACATTTGTACCTAAAACACCTGTTGTAGAAATTTTGTTGGATGTCTAGGTTCAACCTTCACCTGCCGACCTTCTAGATATCCGGCCACACAGTTGACGATGTTCACCCTTATCCATTCCATAAGAATAAGGGCTTAAGGTCGGTCCTCGTATTCATGACTCGTGGATGAGCCATGTACACTGCTCTATGAGCTTCTCATAAGATCTAACTTCTCAATTATTAGTTGGGCTGTAAACAAATCCGGTTATTATATCTCAAAGATCCATCATTTTCCGCAGTATATCCCTCAATTTGGTACCATCATGGTGTCTTTCCCGAGAAATTTCTTACCCTCTTTATACCAATTAGCATCACGTTGTAGTTAGAATATTTTCATGTAGATTCATTTGAAGAGTTATCACTGGAAATATGCATGGCCTCCAACTCAACGCATCTGCCACTCTGTTCACTATTCCTTTTAAGTAGGAAATATTAAAATCATAATCCATAACAATTTCTGACCAACGCCCTTGACATGTGTTCAATTCATTGTGCATAAAAGGTGTTGTAACCCACATTGGTTCATTTTAAGTTCGAATTTCCATCCAATCAGGTCGTGTCTCCAGGCTCTTAGGGCATACACAATGGTTAACAACTCCAAATCATGTGTCGTGTAGTTCTCCTCATGCTTCCTTAACTTCCTCGAGATGTAAGCCATCACTCGACCGTCTTTCCTCAAGACTCTATCCAAGCCTTCCTTGGATGCTTCAGTGCATACCAAGAAGCCCTCGTCCACACCAGGGACTTTTAGTATTGGTGTTATCATCAAAAAATCCTTGAGCCTTCGAAATGCTTCCATGCATTTCTTGGTCCACACAAACTTCTTGTTCTTATTTTGTAATTATGTAATCAGATTTTCTATCTTCTAAGAACCCTCCACAAACCGTCGATAATATCCCGCTAAACCCATGAAGCTATGCACTTCTAGAACATTCGTCAATGCAGGCCACTCCAAAATAGCCTCTACCTTCGCTAGATTCACAACGATTCCTTTGCCGAAGATAAAAAGACCTAAAAAATGAATCCTCGATAGCTTTGTGATCACTTCCCATAATTTGTTCTCTCGCAATACTGTATTCCCAAGCATAAAAGTTCATCTTGATCTTCCATCATCCGAGAAAATATCAAAATGTCGTCAAGGAATAATGGATGGTAGTCAAACAGAGTCTCCATGACCCATACTTATTATGTATGAAATTAACAGGAGCACTCCAAGGTGATACACTTGTATGTATAATTCCTAGGTCCAACAAATCCTCCAATTGCACTTTCAACTCCTGTAACTCAAGGGTCAACATCCGATAAGGATTTCTTACCATCGGTTCAGTTCCAGGTTTTAGGTCAATGGTAAATTACATCTTGTATTCGGGTGATACACCTGGTAATTCTTTAGGGAATCACTTCCACAACTCTCGTACTACCATAAGGTCTTCTAATCCTTCTTCCATGCCCTTGATGTTTGATGCTAAATATGCATATAACTTTCATACTTGCATGTGCTCTCTTGTATCTGTAGGGAAGAAATGGACCTAGGGTATACTCCTCATTTTCTTCCTACAATCACACTTCTCTATCCTTCATCGTTGATCCAACTCAACTGCCTCATCTTACCATTGAGTATCACATCATGCGATTCCCACCAGTCCATACTAATCATGTCGTATTAAGATATTAAGATCATGACGTAGGTTGAACTTCATTACACTATCCTAAAGTTAAAGAAATAGTTCATACCCCTTCCTCCAACCATATAGATGGTACCAAAAGGCACATCGACAAATCTAAACTCTTCATGTCGAAGCCCTTACCCAAATCCCTTCAGTGTGGTACTAGAATTAGAGTTGTTCATAGCACCAAGGTCTAACAATTACTAAAAGTTAATTTGGCAATGGCACCTGACGCCTTGAGCATAGTGGATTGGTGCTCAGCCTGGCGGTTATTTACCATGATCATGAATCCTATGGGCCTTTCCCATCTCCACCATGGTAGTGTGTCCTGTTGACTCGGCTTCTCTATCCCTTTCAACTGGATAGTCTTACTAGGAAGGTGTCTCTCCACATGTCCATTGCCCACCTCCGGTCCAATACTGTTGGCCCTAGAATAGAAGTTGCTCACCCACCAACATAATATCCTGGTCTATTATGTGGACAAGCCTAAACAATGGCTACTGTCGGTGCTGTCGTAGATGTGGTGGTCCCCTATAGGGATCCCTCTGATGAGGAAACTATCATCAAGGTGTCGTGAACAAGGGTCCTAGATACGTATCTTGATGCCAATAGGTCTGGTATGGATGACATATGGTGCTGCTGTGCACCAGATGTTGTCAGTCCAGACAATCTTGTAGGAGTCTTTCCTGGGCTCTCATGGTCAAATATTCCTTATCTAAGAGGCCTGATGGACTGCATCGTGCAACTTCCGAGGCATTTGTATCCTCACCTTCGCATGAAAGCTTGTGTTAAGGTCAGTCACAAACTTGTTGATATCTATCTTCTTCATGTTCATATGCGGGGCATACCAAATTAGCTCCATAAGTCTCATCTCATAATCCAGCACCATGCAACCACCCTATTGTAAGGCGATGAACTCATCAAGTTGGCGCTCAACAAATTCCTCTAACAATTACTTCTCCCTTAATCATTCCTAGAACCATTCCCCTAACATGGATTCGATGGCCATGTTTAGTTGAGGTAGGAGTGTATTCCTCCATATAAGAGCGCTCCCCTTTAGTTGAATACCTCCTATGCGAAACTTTGTGTTGGAGGTTGAAATCGCGAAGCACATCACCTAGCTCTCTAGCCATGCCTCGACGGTTGAGCCGTCTATGGAACTTGTGGAGTTGCGAAATTAACCCTCTCGAATTTTGTGTGAAAGTTATTAGTACTTACTCGGGCGCGCTATGGACCCTTAGGGGTACAAAATCCGTAGACTTATCTTAGCATAGACGATTAGTTAAGGCCTATGATATTTCCCTAGAAGGACCCTGTCAGACCAAACGCATCCCGTGTGGAAATCCACTCATGCTCAAGACTTTTTCTTCTCCTTGGGGGATGGACCCTTCTGTCATGGGTGCTACTGGAGGCATCGTGCCTCCTCCCCTAGCACCATGTCACGAATATCTATGACATCCTCTAACCGTGATTACAACAAGGAAAGATTAATAATTCAATTAGTACCAAGTATAAAGCAATGTATTAATTTAGTGGAATGTGTGGCTATCCACAGTCACAGGGTTGAAACAACTCAGATACCATATGTAATGACCCCAGCTGTTACGACAATGAAGCAATGTACAACAAACAATTATTTTATTTTATTTTTAATGTTTTGTTAGGAAACATCAAAATAGATAGCAACATCACCTACATGTCATTCACATATAATAACTAACATTATTAATGAATTAGCAACCAATATGACACAAGGATGATGCACCATCACCATAACCCACAACATGAATATCGATGTATTAACACGTTAATAATCAACAGTTCAACGTCATTGCATTCTACATTAAATATAGATGCATAACAGTAAGAATCCTAAACATTCAACGCATCTCATAAGGTCCATCAATCCTAAACATCAATATATTATGGCGCAAGGTAATCATCATTCTTATAATCAGACGTAAATATTAATCATGATGCACTTGATACAAATTTCTAAGAGTCATTCAAACAGACAAAACATTCATTGTGTGGGAGAGTAAACACGCTCGAAAATAATCACACATCAGTTCAAGTAAGGCACAAGAGAGAACTTACCCATTCTGTCATAAGTCGGAATAAATGCATGACGCAAAATCAATTAGCAATGGGTTCATGATTCAAACATTAACCATTCCACATCAGCAATTTTTCATAGTGCAAGCAGTCCAATGTCTAATTAGTCATTCTTACATCAAGATTTTGTTGTGTGAAATAAGTCTCCTAACTAACTAACGATATTATTATCGTTCCAATGCTCACAAAGACTCTAATTATTTAACTTGTCGCACATCAATATTATAGTCATAGCGTAAGTAATCTACCACATTATAATTCAAGGCGTAGGAGAATCATTATATTTATTACATGGCGCTAGAGGCAACGAATTTAGACCCAAACATACTATCACTTAATTAACATTATTAAATGGCATGCAAGAAACTTTATTCATAACCTCAACAAATTAATGGTGTAAGTTATATATTCAATTACTTTTTGCGGCACCAAGTAGATACAAAAATCATCAATAATTATATTTTTAAGCAACATTAAATGTTTCTAATTAGGTATTGTTTCCCATGCAATACTTCCTCCTCATCAAAATGAATGATGATTCAAATTGTGCATTGTGCTCTAGTTTTTGAAGCATACATTAGATCTAGTATATGAGATTTATAAGTTCTTGACTATATTCCAACAACTACATTTGTCTGTTTATAATTTTCCATTTAAACGGTTATCTAATGTGAGCTAACTCAGTGTTGATGATGCTTTTTGTCAACAGTACTTATATGACAAAGCATTGTTAGGCTTCCCATCATTTGGCATAAAATATCGAGGAAAATTTGTGCTTACTCCCACTGAGATGCTGCTACGCATTCAAGGAAGACGTCTTTGGATATCTTATCATTCAAGAACAATTTTATATAATTGAAAAGGTATTGGCGATGATCATTGATCGATATACATGTTACAATTATACTTGAATAAAGGATGGTTTTCATGGTGCTCGAATAGAAATGTCATGGTTCTATATATATGAGTTAAAAGGATTTATTATCCCATGTCCCACATTCTTAGCCTTGTCATAATTGCTTTATAACCTTCAAGTCCTTTCTCATACCTCTATTTTATAGCATTTTGTGACATTACTACCATAATTCAAATTATATTTTTGGGCACTTTGTCATATCAAAGGATAATTTCTTTATTTAAACCATGTGTTTACCTTGGATTTATTAACCACCCCATTCCATATCCTATATTTTTTCTACTTTTTAGAGAAATAAATCTCTTACCATGCCTTTTGTTATGGATTTAACCATATTTCATGCCTTATCCATTATTCAAGAGTAAATATAATTATTGTATGTACTTCTCATTAAATCTATGCCATGATCCCAATTTCCAAGATTTTTCTTATGTCTCTCTTAAAATGTTAAGATATTTCAAGACTACCACACTTCTCAAATTATCACTTTTGGCATTATACTTATACTATTGCACACTATGGAATGTATTATTCAATGCCATGGAAAGGGATAAAGTTTGTTTATATTTCATGGCTAGTATCAGGTCATATTCATGCTATTGATACTGCCAGGGATCCACGATATCCTCACACTACTCATTGCCTTGCATCCGGTGATATTTTCACCTCTTGCTTTGGAGACAATGTTGGAAATGAAGAGGGAAATGAATTTTTTCTTCTAGACTCAGATTTAATGTAAAATAAGGTGGGAAAAACTAGGTGACAGTCCTAAGTTTGGCTATGATTTTTTGGTACTGACCATGACAGAAGACATTGATCAGTTCATCCTAGGAAGCACCTGCAACTTTACAAAAATATTCGATCCTCAACATGTTTTAGATAGATTATATGGAAATCATGTATTTGAGTATAGTTGGCTTGATGGTACATTAAAGCAAAGTTATAGTTGAAAAAGGAAATGTACAACAATGACAATCTGATGTTCTAGATGTTCAAGGTAAGTGTTGAGGGAGCTAGATCGTGCCCAGTCTCGGGTTCAATCCACTTTAAATAAGAATTGATGCCATTTTGGAGAGGATTCAATGAAGTAAAAAAGGTTTACAAATGCACAGATATCAGGGCTGAATCAAATTCCAAATCAATGATTTACACTTTCGTGGTCTCCTACCATCAACCGTGCCAATGTTTATGTGGGTTTTCAAGTGTAGTTGAATTTGACTGGAATTTTCATGCATGGAAAAATTCCAACACTGAAGATATATTTGATAGAAATATTTAGGGTTCATCTGTGGAAGAAAGTATGTGAAAAGGTTGTAATGGATCTTTGCCAGCATATAAATGGCCAATGTCCAAACCCAACCTTATGGCAGAGTCTAAGGATGTTTTTTATCAGAAGTCAAGTAATGAATATTGGGTCGACGTGCAACTTCGGTGGGGTATGATTATCATGGGATTGAGCATTATACAAGAGACAAATTATTAGACTATACAATAGCTATAGGTATTTCACTATTTTTATCCATGACCATTCAATATGTGATCAGGTCATATGCGATGCGTGGGAGATATTCCTCTTGTTTCTGATTGGTACAAGGAACACTGTCCTCCCACATATCCAAGGAAGGTTCATGTGAGCTATGATAATATTCTAAAATTTTAAGTGTTGAATGAAATTCATCAAAGGTTTCCAAAGGCTCAAAATTAAAATACTTGTTTCATTCCCTACAAGCTACCAAATATTTCCAGACAACTAAGCTAGATTTGGCAAAGGTGGGGCTTCAAGTTTGCAGACATGGTTACAATATGTGGAATCTTCCTATTCACCAAATCCTCATATTAATTACAATTTTAATCTGAATATCTCTCACAACCAAGCAACGTAAAAAGTCACATTTTGGAAATCCTTTCCATTTATGTCGTAAAATTTGGCGATTAACAAAGATAGTTGTTGATGCAATACACAATTTCAACGGGGAAATGTAGATGATTTGCAGTTGGCAGGTGGATTACAGTATACATTTTCACATGTAGGGAAGTTGACTGGTACGTATCGTTACAAGTATCAACTTATGTGGCCAATAAGAATGTACAAATATCTGGAGCACTTGATTTATTATTGCTTCAACACTAGGCTTGGTTGGAAAGGAACAATATGAAACCGCCAGGAGATAGACATTGGGACAGAGAAAGGCTACCACAACACAAGTTGTTCTTACATAAAAATTATATTAGAGAAATTTCTATGGCCTCGATGGGAAGCTCCTGAAAAAAGAGGGAAATAAAGCGCACCTTTAGAATATTTGATCCATGGTTCAAATATTCAACGAACAAAAACAACACGTGGACATGGAAATCCTCTCAACATTTTTTTTTCTTTAAATAGAGATATTTTTGTCCCCTGTAAGATTAAATTCTTTAGCCTCAAAATTTCCAGAACTACCAGATAAGGGTCCACCCAATTCCATAAAGGGATCAGTGCACAACCTACCAAAGAGGTGGAATTTTTTTGAACAAAATATATTCTGAAGGAGATATTTTTAAAGAGAAAATTTTGAGAGAGAACTCTACCAGAAAATTAAGAGATATATATGCCTGGAGTGCTGTGATATTTGTTTCCATTCATTCTTCTTTTACATCTTCAGTGGGGATTGACAAAATCGTCATAAATATGGGGTCTTGAGAAGTAGGGATAAGTATAAAGTGAGGATGATCTTGTTGGGCTTCACAAGCTAAAGGTTTACTTGTTAGTTTGTTGTATTAAGGCTCGATTTTATTAGGCGCTAATCAGTTTCTATATGTAGGTTTCGTACTTGTGATCGGTCACCATTTCTCTATTCCACTTCTGGCTCAGATTTCTTTTTTCCTTTTCATGCTTGGTCTTTCTATTGTACATTGTGTCTAGAAGGGATAAAGACCATATACCTAGCCCTAGTCTATGCAAAGACTTGCAGATTTTGAAGATTTATGAATTTGTATGGGAAGCCTTTTTAATGAAAATTATTTCTTTCTCACTTGGAACTATCTCTTTGATTTTTCTTTAAAGTCCTCAGTTTTCCTCATCTTTATTAATTTAACACTTTGAATTCAGAATTAAAAAAATTAGATAAAATTATAAAAAGACAAACAAAATATGTTTATTTTGTAAATAATCATGCTTATTAAGTTTTATTTGTTACCTGGTTAGTGTGCATAAACTTTTGTTTATTTTACTATTTTGATATTATTATTTTTTAATTACATCCTAACTTCTAAATTAAAATATTAAAATGTTATATCATCAAAATTGTTATTTCTCTATTCTTGAAACTAATGTTCTATAATAAAATTTTCATGTAATTAAACTACTTTAAAACTAACACAGTTTATTAACTTTCTCCGGCTTTTAGTTAACTTTTCTTTAGTTACTTTTTGGCTAAAATAAAAACAAAATTGCCTTTTTATTTTTTATTTATTTCCATTTCTTTTATTAATTTTAATTTTGTTACGTCAAATGTATAAACTAATTAAATTGTAAATAGCATAAATATTATAAATTAAATAAAAATTAAATATTACTAAAAGGAAAATTACAAGGGAAAGGAATCTATGCTTGGATAGTAGGTTAGGAGAAAATTGGCATAGAGTTCAATGCGCTTTCTTGTCTGGGGATTTAATCCTAGGGTGATATTCCCATCTCTTCTCAACTAGCCCCATGAGAGGTCAAAAATGTTGATGTTGGAGACTCTCTAGTCTCTTGACATCAACATATTTTTGGCGACCATATTGGGGATGACCGTTCAATGGTTTGTTCCTAGTTTTTATTTTAATTATTTCAATTTTGTTTTTTACTTTTCCTAGACCTCAATGTATCAACCAATTAGAACCTTGTTTGGTGGTTGTAACCTTGTAGTTTCATCTACTAACCCTAGGAAATTTGTTTGCAAGTATGTGATGCAGGAGCATCGCCAGCACATCAAGCGAGCTAGTGCGGAAGCGGAAGACATCTGGACAAGCCAGCACAAATTTTGAAAACACTTTGGGGTTGTTGCACAAATATTTAATGAAGTTAATTATGAAGGAGCGCACTTGTATATTGTAATGGACCTTGAGAGGATAGCTCTCGTCCTTTAGTAGATAGTCGAAATTTAACATAGTTAATGCTGGTAGATATGAATTTAATTTTAGATTTGATAGCTTTAGAGTCCAAGAGGGAGAACAGATATAGACACCGTCATTGTACATTGTAACATAATTCAGAAGCAGGAAGAGCAAGAGCATGTAGAGAACTGTGTAGAGAACATCCATGTACTGATATTTGAATTAATAGAAGAAGCTTTGATTCAAATTCATGGTTATGTGTCTATTCTCTGTGTATTGATGTTGCGCTCATGAATTTTCATTTCCTGTCATGCATTTGCTTTTATATGATGTGTATGTGATTTCATGGTTGAATTGAAGTCTGAAGAGAGGAAGAAATTAGTTTCAATTGTTTCTCTATTTGAGCCGGAGGATTCCTGCAAGGAGTGCAGTCGAATTGTCCGCAAGGAGTGCGTTGACAGAGGGTTCAGGTAGAGATAAATTATGTTCTCATTCATCCCAGAAGGTGCAGTTGGGCATAGGATCCATGCAAGGAGTGCGCAGGCCAAGGAAAAAGTCTCAGGGTTGCAAACTTGAGGGAATCTCTGAAAGACTGCTGCTGCAGGTGTGCACAGAGTCGAGGGGACTTCAACACTTGGGACGTGGTTGAATATTTGTCGCAAGGAGTGCGTGCAAAGTTTCTTTCTGAAAACTTGAGAGTCGTAAGGAAGCTCAGGCGTGATAAGGCCTCAAAGTTGTTGAAAGACAGTAGTCGAAGTTATACTTTGAAGATCACGAAGAAGCTTCAATTTTGCGAGAAAGTGGACGAGTTTCGTGGAGAGGAACGCAGTCGTTTCGCAGAATCACCAAAGGAAGAACGAACGGCTGAAATCCTTTGAGGAGATTTAACGAAGTTTCGAGGGCCATTGGATCTTGTGGAGGTGCAAGGAGGTTACGGCGAGAACGTCTGAAAGGTTTAAAGCTCAGGAAGGGAAGAGCCATCGATCTGATTCACAAGGATCGTCGGATCTACATGTGATATCGTGTATCGGGGATTCGTGAGTCGAAGCTGCAAAGGATTGCATCAGTAATTGCGATATCATGATCCGCGATATCCCGACGAGTCCAGAACCGTTATTTGTTGAGGACACGTGCCAGGAGATCCAAGGAAGTTGGGGTTCAGAGAATCGAGGGTTTTGAGAACATAGAAATCTTGCCACTTGGAATCGCGATCCTCTATATCCCGATGGTGACGTAACCAGTGTGGGGCCGCAGGATCTAGTGGAAGACAGGTGGCACAATATCGGGGATCGGGAAAAGGCAAGTCCCGAATCCATCGACATCAGGATTCACGATCCCACGAATTCTGAAATCCCGGTAGCATTAACGAGGGGTGGAAAGGTCAATTCGCACGTGTGCATCAGAGTTTCACCACGTCGGGTATCGGGAGTCAAAAAATAATAGTGTTTGATATCGCGAGTTACGAAACCATGAATGAGAAGAAGTCCCGACAAGGTGAGAGGAAGTCAGCATTGACTGACCATCGGGTCTCTGGGATTCGAGAGCCCAGTGATCGACAGTGAACTTACGAAGCCGCGCGTTCCGATCCTATGATAAGTAAAGAAAGGGGGATCGTGCATAAGAGAATCTGTGGGGTGCATATTTCCTGATAGGGAAATAGAATAAACTTGGTGTTCTTCGGGCCGAAGAGAGGAGAAGATCCTATGTGAGTGGGCCTGCCTACGGGTGCGGCTGCGTCAGTTGTGGTATCAGAGCGGGAATATCTCTTTGCTTTCTGTAGTAGATAAATAAATTCTCCATGCCACCGAGAAGAGAAAGACAGTCACCTGATACAGAAGATAGGGAGGTACGAAGAAGAGGCAGGCAGGTAGAAAATCCATAAATGGAGAGACAGATGAGAGATCTCCGACCAAGACTCGAAGACATGGAGACAGCTCAAAGATGCACAGCTGGTGCAGGGGATCTGAGTGATTCCGATAGTGAATTAGAGGCTGAACGCGATGAGGAAGTTGCAGCCGAAGATGCAACGAATGAATGCCTAATTAAAGCTATTGCCAGAATGGGTGCGAAAGCAAAGATGGAAATTCCTGTTTACAAGGGAAACTTGGATGCAGAGGAGCTACTAGATTGGATTAGAGCTCTGGATACTTATTTTGACTATGAAGATGTCGAAGAGGATAAGAAAGTCAAGAATGTTATTACGTGCTTGAAAGGACATGCAGCATTGTGGTGGGACGAGCTACAATATGACAGACGCTGCAAGGGCAAGCAGAAGATCAAGAGTTGGGATCGAATGATTGCAAAAATGAAGGCGAAGTTCATCCCAAGAGACTACCAAATTACTTTGTTTAGGAGAATGAAGAACCTGAGACAGAAGATGATGACAGTGAAAGAATACACTGAGGAATTCTACCAAATGAACATCAGAGCAGGTCATCAGGAGAGCAATGATGAGAAGTTTGATAGATATCTGAATGGCTAGAGATACGACATTCAATATGAATTGAGCATGGTAACCATCTGAATGGTGGAGAATGCTTATCAGATGGATTTGAAAGCTGAGGAGAAGCTGAACCGTAAGCAAGGTCAGCGAGGGCGAGGCAGGAGCCAGCCAAGAGGCAAAGCAGTTGCCCAGGACAAATATCAGAAGCCCAAGGAGGAATAGAATAAACCTCATGGTAAAATTGAAAGAGGTGGGACCTCACAGCGAGGGCCATACATTGAACAGAGAGAGAAACATAGAGAGCAACATGGAGGATATGCTGACAACAATACTTTTCCTCATACCAGAGGTAGAGGAAGAGGAAGAGGTGGAGTAATCACATGATTTACATGTGGAAAGAATGGCCACAAGTCTTATGAGTGTCTAGAGAAAAATAAGGACATTGGAGAAGCTCACATCACCGAAGCACAGAGGCGGGATGTTGAGGCCGAAGATGCAGAAGGCAGAAGATCTCTCATGATGCGTAAAGTCCTTTTGACACCTGAGAAGGAGGTGGAAAGCTCGATCCAAAGGACCAGACTCTTTAGGACAGCTTTCAAGACCAAGGATAGGATGTGCAAGGTCATTGTAGACAGCGGTAGCATGGATAATATCATATCTACGGAGATGGTAGAGAAGCTGGAGCTGGAGACAACTGATCATCCAAGCCCATACAAAGTTTTGTGGCTACAGAAAGGACACCAGGTAACTATTACTAAACAATGCTTGGTTGAATTCAAAATAGGAGGGTATAATGATAAAATACTCTGTGATGTTATTCCCATGGATGTATGTCATCTATTGTTGGGTAGACCATGGCAATATGACATAAATGTGATTCATGATGGGAGAATGAACACATATACCCTGGAGAAGAATGGGAGAACCCATATGTTGCTTTTGATAAAAGATAAGGAGGTGAAGCCGAAAGTAAGCAACACAATACTTCTCATGAGTGGGAAGAAACTTCTTGCAGAGGTTAAGAAGAAAGAAGATCCACAATTCTTTGTGGTCAGGAAACCATGGATTGTTCTGACTAGCACAAGAGTGGATGATTTACCAAAAGAAGTTCAGGAACTGTTGGAAGAGTTCGCTGACATCATAGTGGACGAATTACCTCGTTCGTTGCCACCGATGAGGAGTGTGAGTCATCGTATTGATCTCATACTAGGAGCTAGTTTACCGAACAAAGCCACGTACCGATTGACATTGCAGGAGAATGAACAAGTTAAGAAGCAGGTCCAGGAGTTGTTGGACAAAGGATTAGTCAGAGAGAGTTTGAGTCCATGTGTCGTTCCAATAGTACTCAGTCCAAAGAAAGATGGAGGTTGGAGAATGTGTACCGACTCGAGGGAGATCAATAATATAACCATCAGGTACAGGTTTCCACTGCCGAGAATGGATGATCTGATGGATTTCCTGAGCGGGGAAAAGTATTTTTCAAAGATAGATTTGAAAAGCGGATATCACCAAATTCGCATGAGAGAAGGCGATGAATGGAAGACAGCCTTCAAAACCAACGAAGGACTGTATGAATGGCTTGTTATGCCATTTGTCTTAACAAATGCACCGAGTACCTTTATGAGGTTAATGAATGAAGTCCTGAGGGAATTCATCGAGAAATTTGTCATTGTATATCTAGATGATATATTGATTTTTCAGTAAATCAATGGCAAACCACTTGAAGCATTTGGCTATAGTGATGAAAAAGCTACAGCAGGAGAAGCTGTTGATCAATATGAAGAAGTCCTCATTTATGAAGACAGAGCTCATTTATTTGGGGTTTGTTATTTCAGCGAATGAGTTGAGGATGGATCCAGATAAGGTAGAAGTAATCAGGAATTGGCCACCACCGAGAAATATTTTCGAGGTGAGAAGTTTTCATGGTTTGGCTAGTTTCTGCCAGAAGTTCATCAGGAATTTCAGTGGAATTAGCGCAGCGATGATGGATACAGTGAAGAAGCGACATAAATCTTTTCACTGGACAGCAGAGGCTGAGAAGAGCTTCAATCTGTTGAAGTGGAAGATCACGGAGAAACCAGTGTTGGTGTTGCCGGATTTCTAGAAAACATTTCAGATGAAATTAGATGCAAGAGGATTTGCAATCGGGGCGGTCTTGAGTCAAGAAGACAGGCCAATTGCATATTTCAGTGAGAAGATGAATGAGGCGAAGGTGAAGTACTCCACGTACGACAATAAATTTTATGCTATCATACATGCATTGAAGAAGTGGAGGCATTACTTGATCCCAAAAGAATTTGTATTGTATAGTGATAACCACGCATTACAGTTTATGACTCAATAGGAGAAATTGAATCAGAAACATGTAAAATGGGTATAGTATATGCAGAATTTCACATTTGTAATTAAACACATTTCGGGTACTACTAACAAAGTGGTTGATGCTTTGAGCAGGAAGTGTTTGTTGTTGCAGGAGTTCCGAGTCAAAACATTGGGTTTTGAAAATATCAGGGACATGTACGCAGGAGATGCAGATTTTGGAGAGGCATATGAAGCAGCTGAGAATCCAGTTCTCAGAGACAGAAGCCCTTGGATAGATTATATGATCCAGGAGGGATTGTTGTTCAGAGGCAATCAATTGTGCATTCCGAAATGCTCCATGACGGAGAACTTGTTAAAGGAGAATCACAGTGGTGGATTAGCAGGACATTTTGGCCATGATAAGAAATTCACAAAGCTGAGCGAATCATACTTTTGGCCGGGAATGTGAGCATATGTCAAGAGATTCATTGACAGATGTAGAGTTTGCCAGCATTCAAAGGGGAGAAAGCAGAATGCAGGGTTTTATCAGCCATTTCCCATACCAGAGAGGCCATGGGAGGCGATAAGCATGGATTTTGTATTGGGGTTTCCAAAGACACAAAGAGGTGTTGATTCCGTCTTTGTGGTAGTAGACAGATTTTCTAAAATGGCACATTTTATTCCATGCCAGAAAACCAGCGATGTGACTCACATCACAAATCTGTTTTTTAAGGAGGTCATTTGACTTCATGGATTGATGAAAAGTATAGTTTTTGACAGAGACACAAAATTCATAGGGAATTTTTGGAGGACCTTATGGAAGAAGTTGGGGACTAACTTGATGTTTAGTTCTTCTTATCATCCTCAGACAGATGGACAGACGAAAGTGGTGAACAAGAGTCTGGGAGACTTGCTGAGAAGCTTGGTGACAGAACACCATAGCAGTTGGGACCACATACTACCACAGGCAGAGTTTGCATATAATGACTCAGTCAATAGGAGCACAGGCCAGAGTCCATTCCAGGTTGTCTATGGTATGCAGCCGAGAGGAGTTTATGAATTGCAAGATTCATAACAGACTGCTACTAGTAGCGCAAGTGCCAAAGAATTCGCAGAAGTGATGAAAGAACTTCACAGTCAAGTGAAGGAGGGGTTGCTGAAATCAAGCCAAGAGTATAAGCGCAGAGCCGATCAACATCGGAGATAACTTTAGTTTGAAGTTGGTGATCTAGTTCTAGCACATTTGAGAAAGGAAAGGTTCCCGAGAGGAACATACAACAAATTGAAAATGAAGAAAATTGGGCCATGCAGGGTCTTGAGAAAATTCGGGGAAAATGCTTATGAGATTGAGTTACCGGATGGGATCGGAATATCTCTGATATTCAATATCACAGATTTATACCCATATAGGGCTGGAGAAGCAGAGACTGGAGATGAAGAGCCAGTGATCCAGTGGGTGAAACAATTGTCAGTTGCAGAAAAGCCACAGATGGAATGCATACTGGACAAGAGAGTGGGTAAGAAGACCAGGCGGAAAGAATACTATGAATATCTGGTCAAGTGGAAAGGCCATCCAATGGAAGATGCCAGCTAGGAGAGCGAAGCAGAGATACAGAAGCATGGACAGACTTTGCAGGAGCTCATGGACAGGAGCCCATGAAATTTTTCAAGTGAGGGAATATGATGCAGGAGCATCGCCATCACATCAAGCGAGCCAACACAGAAGCGGAAGACAGCTGGACAAGCCAGCACAAATTTTGAAAACACTTTGGGGTTGTTGCGTAAATCTTTAATGAAGTTAATTATGAAGGAGCACACTTGTATATTGTAATGGACCTTGAGAGGATAGCTCTCATCCTTTAGTAGATGGTCGACATTTAATATAGTTAATGCTGGTAGATAGGAATTTAATTTTAGATTTGATAGCTTTATAGTCCAAGAGGAAGAACGGATACAGACACCCTCATTGTACATTGTAACATAATTCAGAAGTAGGAAGAGCAATATCATGCAGAGAACTGTGTAGAGAACATCCATGTACTGATATTTGAATTAATAGAAGAAGCTTTGATTCAAATTCATGGTTATGTGTCTATTCTCTGTGTATTGATGTTGCGCTCATGAATGTTCGTTTCCTGTCATGCATTTTCTTTTATATGCTGTGTATTTGATTTCATAGTTGAATTGAAGTTTGAAGAGAGGAAGAAATGAGTTTCAATTGTTTCTCTATTTGAGCCAGAGGATTCTTGCAAGGAGTGCAGTCGACTTGTCCGCAAGGAGTGCGTTGACAGAGGGTTCAGGTAGAGATAACTTCTATTCTCATTCATCCCAGAAGGTGCAGTTGGGAACAAGAGTCGTGCAAGGAGTGGGCAGGCCAAAGAAAAAGTCTCAGGGTTGCGAACCTGAGGGAATCTCTGAAAGACTACTGCTGCAAGTGTACGCAGAGTCGAGGGGACTTCAACACTTGGGACGTGGTTGAATATTTTCCGCAAGGAGTGCACGCAAAGTTTCTTTCTGAGGACTTGAGAGACATAAGAAAGCTCAGGAGTGATAAGGCGTCAAATTTGTTGAAAGACAGTAGTCAAAGTTACACTTTGAAGATCAGGAAGAAGCTTCAAGTCTGTGAGCAAGTGGACGAGTTTCATGGAGAGGAACGCAGTCATTTCGCAGAATAACCAAAGGAAGAATGGACGGTCGAAATCCTCTGAGGAGATTTCACGAAGTTCCAACGGCAGTTGGATCTTACAGAGGTGCAAGGAGGTTACAAAGAGAACGTCCGAAAGGTTTAAAGCTCAGGAAGGGCAGATTCGTCGATCCGAGGCACAAAGACCATCGGATCTACACGTGATATCGTGTATCGGGGATTTGTGAGTCGAAGCTGCAAAGGATTGCATAAGGAATTGTGATATCGCGATCCGCGATATCCCGACGAGTCCAAAATCGTTCTTTGTTGAGGAAGCGTGCCAGGAGATCCAAGGAATTCAGTGTTCGGAGAATCAGGTGTTTCGAGAGCAGAGAAATCTTGCTGCTTGGAATCGCGATCCACGATATCCCAACGGTGATGTAACCACTGTGGGGCTGCAGGAGCTAGTGGAAGACAGGTGGCGCAATATTGGGGATCAGGAAAAGGCAAGTCCCGAATCCATCGACATCAGGATTCGTGATCCCGCAAATTCTGAAATCCCAGTAGCAGTAACAAGGGGTGGAAAGGTCAATTCGCACGTGTGCATCGGAGTTTCTCCATGTCGGGTATTGGGAGTCGGAAAATCACAGTGTTTGATATCGCGAGTTGCGAAACCACGAACGAGCAAAAGTCCCGATAAGGTGAGAGGAAGTCAGTGTTGACTGACCATCGGGTCTCGGGGATTCGAGAGCCCAGTGATTGACAGTGAACTTGCGAAGCCGCGAGTTTCAATCCTTCGATAAGTAAATAAAGGGGGATCGCGCATAAGAGAATCTATGGAGTGCATATTTCCCGATAGGGAAATAAAAGAACCTTGGTGTTCTTCGGGCCGAAGAGAGGGGAAGATCCTGTGTGAGCGGGCGTGCCTGTGGGTGTGGCTGCATCAGTATGGCCTATTTGAGTTTGAAGAATACCTAAACAATTCCCCTCGGTTTGTACCCACTCCCTTGAAGTTCTCTCACCCGATGAACCCTTTAGCCCACAAATTCAAGAATCATTTGCCTCTCTTTTGTGGCGATGGAACTGTTACAATGATTGAACATCTTCCTACATTTTCGAATGCTTGTGCCATTCTCAGAGTAAATAATAATGATAGTTTCATGTTGTTGTTTATGAATTCCCTTCGGGATGATGTTTCCTCTTTATTTTCCAACCTTCTTGATGGATGCATCTCTACTTGGTTTGAACTTTCACTAGTTTGCTTCTACCTTTGGGCATTTAGATAGTCCTTACGAACATATTAAGAGGCTTAACCAATTACGCATAAAGGATAATGAGAGAATTATTACATTTAATCTTCAGTTTATCAAGTTATACAATTTAATTCCTACTCCCATATGCCCTACCAACTAGGTTTCTTTTCTGCATTACTACAAACTTTTGCCTCCTGTTTACCGATTGTGGTTGGAAGAAAAGAATGTTCATAACCTAGAGATAGATTTATCCACTTGCCTTGACTTCGAGCAGAAAAACCATAGAACAAGTTATTATTTTGGTATTCATGATGCACACAAGGAGTTGTCTTCTTTAATCACCGTCATTAAGATCTTACAAGATCACTTTTTCTTTCTTGAATCTCAATCTTCAAATCATGTTGGGAGTATATCTTGGGAGCCCTCCCTCTCGGGGCCTAATTATAATGAATCAAATAATTGTGGTAAATAGATTGGATGTGAAGAGAATTATGATTATATCATGATGCTTAATGATCAATCCAACTCTCACATCTCAAACATCACCCTTCATAAGCCTCATGAAGAAACTCAACCCAAAAACCATCTTTCATCTCAAGCTTCTTATCCGCATGCATATGATGGGAATTTTGATTATGCAAATGAAGAAATCAATTCTAACCATGTCAAACCAATTTATGATACATTTGTATTCGATGATAATGCTAATGAGTGGTCAAATGATGTAGACCGGCATGACTTTAATGATGTGGCTGAGGAGTCCTCTTTTGAATATATCTATGAGTTCAATCAAGATTTTGATTTGTATAAAATGTTCGCTAATCCTTTGTTTCAATCAAAAGTGGTTAAATAACTTGACACCATAAAGCATGTCCCTCCTAGATGCAATTTCTTTGATGATAGTGACTATTGTAGGGACATTCATATGTTTTTTAATTCATGTTATGAATGTTCTTTGCATCATGACGACCATGTTCCTGATAGAAAGGTCCCCAAAAATGATAATAATTTATTTGATGAATTCATGAATCATTCTTTTAAGGTACAAACCCTAAACCCTAAATCTAATTCAATCAACACCTTCATCATTACTGGAAAAGCATCTGTTGGTTGGCATTTCTTGGAGGTTGGTGGTCAGTTCTTTTGGGTATTGGTTAATCATATCTCTGCACCATATACATTT
This sequence comes from Picea engelmannii, assembly GCA_009831015.1. Taxonomy (NCBI): domain Eukaryota; kingdom Viridiplantae; phylum Streptophyta; class Pinopsida; order Pinales; family Pinaceae; genus Picea; species Picea engelmannii. The sequence goes on from ML787977.1 coordinate 231,239, forward strand.
GTTGGTTGGAATTTTGGCAGTCTCTCCATGCACAAACTTTTTAAACTCATAAGATCTGCATGCAAAGTAGATGACGTGTTCCTTTACACTAAATTTCATCCAACCTGAGTCCAAGCTAATGGTTTATTTTCCTCTATACATAAATAAATAAACAAACAAATAAATAATAATAATAATAATAATAATAAATTCAGCAAGGGATAGATTAGTTTTGAGTTGATTTCACATTTACTCAGTTTATTTTCTCTCTTTTATTTCTTTCGCTTCCTTTTTCTTTTTTCCCCTTTTTTATGGTCAAAAGTGATGGAGCAATGATTGGTGATATTAAAAGGTAGGATATCAACATATTATTAACTAATTGACCAAATGTGTTTTGGTGGATAGTAGACTTGCAGGTGAACCAAGTTTCCTTCCTTTGTCATAATCCCTCTCTTACCATGCGCTCGCTAAGTGATACATCCTCGGCCATCACGTTCGTCAATCTTATCCCCTTCTCCCTCTTTCCCTTTCTCTCTCCCCTTCATTTTGAGATACCTCCAGCATATTCGTTGTGGATGCTCAATGTTAACTTTGGGTATTTCCCTTAGCACACATCCACGAAAATGTTCTAGCCTTGTAATCATTTTGTCGGGATCTAAAGAGTCACCCCTTCGGGTTATACAACAGGACCAAATCTGCTCATACTTACCACTTTCCATGAGCTATTACATGAAGTCCTGATCCATGAATCCCTTGAACTCCATCGTGTCTCCCCCTATTGGTATAACCTGGTACACCCAACCCTATTCAGCTCTTATCGTACCACATTGAGTCACCCTTAGTCATGGCATTACCCTTCCCTTCCCATTTCCTGTAGAGAATCAATATTCATAAGGTATTGATTAAATCTGGCACGCCACTGTAAGCGACACACATATGTTGGTTTGAAGTTTTTGAAGACATTTTTTGTCAATAGTACTTAGCCGAAAAAGCGTTTCCAAGCTTCCCCTCATTTGGCGTAAAATCTAACAGAAAATTTGTGCTTACTCCCACTGAGTTGCTACTACACATTCAAGGAAGACGCGTTTGGATATCTTATCATTCAAGAAAACTTTTATATAATTGAAAAGGTATTGGTGATGATCATTGGTCGATATAAAGGCTACAATTATACTCGAATAAAGGATGGTTTTCATGGAGCTAGAATAGAAAAGTTGTGGTTCTCGATCTATGAGTTAAAATGCTTGATTATCCCATGTCCCACATTCTTGGTCTTGTCATAATTGCTTTATAACCTTCAAGTCCTTTATCATACCTCTCTTTTATAGCACTTGGTGACATTATTACCATAATTAAAATTATATTTTTGGGCACTTCTTGATATCAAAGGATAATTGATTTATTTAAACCATGTTTTCACCTTGGCTTTATTAACCACCCCATTCCATATCCTATATTTTTTCTACTTTTCGGAGAAAGAAATATCTTGCTTTGCCTTTTATTATGGATTTAACCATATTTAATTCCTTACCCATTATTTAAGAGTAAAAATAATTATTATATGTACTTCTCATTAAAGCTATTTCATGATCCCAATTTCCAAGATTTTTCTTATGTCACTCTTAAAATATTAAGAGATTTCAAGATTACCACACTTCTCAAATTATCATTTTTGGGATTATCCTTATACTATTTCACACTATGGGAGGTATTATTCAATTCCATGGAAAGGAATAACATTTGTTTATAGGTGATGGCTCATATCAGGTCGTATCCATGCTATTGATACTACCCAGGATCCACAATATGCTAACAATACTCGTTCCCTTGCATCTGGTGATATTTTAACCACTTTCCTTGGAGACAAAGGTGGCAATGTAGAGGGAAATGGATTTTTGCTTATAGACTCAGATTTAATGTAAAATAAGGTGGGAAAAACCAGGTGACATTCCTAAGTTTGGCTATGATTTTTTGGTACCAACCACGACAGAAGACAATGATCGGTTCATCCTAGGAAGCACCTTCATCTTTACAAAAAACTTCAATCCTCAACATGTTTTAGATGGATTATATGGAAATCATTTATTTTTGTACAGCTGGCCTAATGGTACATTAAAGAAAAGTTACAGATGAAAAAGGAAATGGACAACAATGGCAGTATGATGTTCCAAATGTTCAAGGTAAGCGTTGAGGGAGCTAGATTGTTCCCATTCTCGAGTTCAATCCACTTTAAACGAGAATTGATTCCATTGTGGAGAGGAGTCAATGAAGTAAAAAAGGTTTACAAATGCATAAAGATCAAGGCTGAATCAAATTCCCAATCGATGATTTACACTTCCATGGTCTCCTACCATCAATCGTGCCAATGTTTATGTGGGTTTTCAAGTGTATTTGAATTTGACTGGAATTTTCATGCATGGAAAAATTCCAACACTGAAGATATATTTGATTCAAATATTTAGGGTGCATATGTGGTAGAAAGTACATGAAGGGTTGTAATGGATCTCTGCCAACATATAAATGGCCAATTTCCAAACCCAACCTTGTGGCAGAGTTTAAGGATATTTTTTATCAGAAGGAAAGTAATGAATATTGGGTCGACGTGTAACTTCGATGGGGTATGATTCTTATGACATTGAGCCATATACGAGAGCCAAATTCTTAGACTATACAAAACTATAGTTATTTCATTATTGTTCTCCATGACCATTTAATATGTGATCAGGTCGTATGCAACGAGCGAGAGATATTCCTCTTGTTTCTGATTGGTACAAGGAATAATGTCCTCCCACATATCTAGTGAAGGTTCATGTGAGCTATTAGAATATCCTAAAATGTTATGTGTTTAATGAACTTCATCACATGCCTCCAAAGGCTCAAAAGTAAAATACTTGTTTCGTTTCCTATAAGCTACCAAATTTTTCTAGACAACTGAGCTAGATTGGGCACAGGCGGGGCTTCAAGTTTGCAGATAGGGTTACAATATGTTGAATCTTCGTATTCACCAAAATAACTTGAAGTATCTTCATATAAATTTCAAATTTAATCTAAATCCCACTCACAACCAAGGGCATAAAAATTCACGTTTTGGAAATGATTTCCATTTATGTCGTAAAATTTGGCGATTAACAAAGCTAGTTGTTGATGCAACATACAATTTCTAAGGGGAAATGTAGATAATTTCCAGTTGGAAAGTGGATTACAATATACATTTTCACATGTAGGGAAGTTGACTAGTATGTATCGTTATGAGTATCGACTTACACGACCAATAAGAATGTGCAGAGATATGAAACAATTGATTTATTATCACTTCGACACTGGGCCTATTGGGAAAGAAACAATATGAAACCGTTAGGAGATAGACATTGGGACAGAGAAAGGCTGCCACAACACAAGTTGTTCTTACATACAAATTATATCATAGAAAATTTTTTGGCCTCGATGGGAAGCTCTTGAAAAACGAGGGAAAGAAATTGCGCCTTCAGAAGATTCGATCCATGGTTCAACTCTTCAACAAACAAAAAAAACACTTGGACAAGGAAATCCTCTTAACAAATATTTTGTTCTTTTAAATAAAAGAAGTTATGTCTCATGTAAGATTAAATTGGTTAGCCTCAAAACTTCCAGAACTACCAGGTAACTATCTACTCAATGCCATATAGGGAGAAACACAGCCTGCCAAAGAGGGGGAATTTTTATGAACAAAATATTTTCTAAAGGAGATATTTTTAGAAAGAAAATTCTGAGAGAGAACTATGGCAGAAAGTTTAGAGATAGATATGCCTGGAGTGTTATGAGGATTGTTTCCATTCATTCTTTTGTTACATCTTCAGCAGGGATTGATAGAGTCGTCGACAACAAGGGGTCTTGCGAAGCAGTGATAAGGATAAAGTGAGGATGAGCTTGTTGGCCTTAACAAGGTAAAGGTTTACTTGCTATTTTGTTGTATTAAGGTTCAATTTTATTCGATGCTAATTAGTTTCTATATGCAGGCTTCCTCCTTGTGATCTACCACCATTGATCTAATCCACTTCTGGCTCAGTTTTTTTTTTTTTTTTTCATTCTTGATCTTTCTATTGCACATTGTGTCTAGAAGGGATAAATACCATATACCTATCCCTAGTCTATGCAGAGACTTGCATATTTTGAAGATTTATGAATTTGTACAGGAAGCCTTTTTAATGAAAATTATTTCTTTCTCACTCGAAACTATCTATTTGATTTTTATTTAAAGTCCTCAGTTTTCCTCATCTTTATTAATTTAACACTTTGAATTCAAAATAAAAAAATTTAGATAAACTTATAAAAAGACAAAAAAATACCTTTATTTTTGTAAATAATCATGCTTATTAAGTTTTATTTATTAATTGGTTCATGTACATAAATTTTTGTTTATTTTACTATTTTTTAATTAGATCCTAACTTCTAAATGAAAATATAAAAATGCTATGTCATCAAAAATGTTATTTCTCTATTATTCAAACTATTGTTATGTAATAAACTTTTCATGTAATTAAACTACTTTAAAACTAACATAGTTTATTAACTTTCTTTAGCTTTTAGTTAACTTTTCTTTAGTTACTTTTTTGCTAAAATAAAAACAAAATTGCCTTTTTATTTTTTTATTTATTTTCATTTATTTTATTAATTTTAATTTTTTTACTTCAAATGTATAAAGTAATTAAATTGTAAATAGCATAAAGTTCATAAATTAAATAAAAAATAAATATTACTAAAAGGAAAATTACAAGGCAAAGGAATATATGCTTGGACTATAGGTTAGGAGAAAATTGGCCTAGAGTTCAATGTGCTTTCTTGTCTAGGGCTTTAAGCCTAGGGTGATATTCCCATCTCTTCTCGCCTAACCTCACGAGAGGTCGAAAATGTTGATGTTGGAGACTCTCTAGTATCTTTAGGTCAACACTCATGAGTGGAAACAATTGACATAGACATCCATAAACAAAAAGTCATTGTGACTGGATACGCCGATCAGATGATCGTTTTGAATGTTGTAAGAAGTACTAGAAAGAACGCGCAAATCTGGTCGTATCCTTAAAATAACCACTACCATTAAAATTCTTCTCAAATCCATTATTAGCATAGCCATTGTCATGCAACTTCCACTTACAACTATGAAACACGTGGATAAAACAATGGGGTTGTCCATGGCCACTATCATTATGAAATTCCTTCTTCCACTCTAGTCATGGATGACAAAGCATCCAACCTATTTAGTGACAAGAATCTGCATGCCTACAGTGTTATGTAAAGCTTTGGAAAGGCTTGTAAATATATAAGGGAGAAGTTCATTTTATCCTGTTTTTCCAAGTTCAACATTCTCCTTTGGGTGACCTGGAAATCAGAGGTATGCCTACATCAACACAGTATCATGTGCATTCTGCCTCAATCATCCACATTTTGCATCAATGATCGGAGGGATGTCTGCATCAACACAATATTATCCACATTCTAACTTTAGCTTCCCTAACTTCCTTGATATCATTTGTACTGTTGAAAGAAAGTGATAATGAGAATGATCAGAAGTTGAGATAGGGTCACCACAGTCAATTGCTACCACAATACTTCCTCCTCAAGAGTGGATATCGCTTAATGGAAACGGTAAGGGAATAGGGAAAAAGGGCAAGTTGTACATAGACAGAATTATTTTGGAAGTTGCGACACAAAATTCGAGTTAAAGGGACCTCCAATTCGCTGGCGTTAGAAACGAAATGCAGGGAAACAAAAACCCTTGTTCCTTCACTCCATGTGAGTTCATTTGAATTCATTGGGAATTAACGAGCGTTCAATGGGAGTTTCTTAGGTGTTTCTAAAAGCTACTTAAAAGGGTTATCGTATCCTCTGATAAATTGTGAAGGACAGAGAAATGCAGAGAGAAAAGAATAGTATATTCAAATGTATGAAGAAGTACAGAACAGAACTGAAGAGCTTCTTACAATGTAAGATGGTTGAGCTATATATGCTCAAGCAAGACAGAAATAGAAAGTACAACTATCCAGTACAGCTGGCAGTGTACGATTAGTCTGTTGAGGATACAATATATTTAACACTCCCTCTTAGACTCAACAGTTACAATCAGCAGCACTGACTATGCCTAAGTGTTGTCTCTGGAAGTCAAAAACTGACTTTCCTAGTGGCTTGGTGAAAATATCAGCAAGCTG
>ML787977.1:247027-264557 GCA_009831015.1 Picea engelmannii
AAATTGACATATCAAATCTCAATAAAAAAAAATTGAAAATTAATGAGTGGAAAGCTAACAAAATTCTTCACAAGTTTTGTTTTTACTGTAAAGTGAAATTCTAAATAAATAAATAAAATTGTATACCAGAATTTGATGAACTTGTGAAAATATAGTTTTTTTTCTGATAAAACTAGCAAAATAGACACCCATCTTCATGATTTCACCTTTTTTCAAGATTTCATAGTTTTTCTGTAGGTACTCAATGAATATTTAACTCCTTAGATCATAACCTGTCTCAGAAAATCATGCTCTGTCTCTGATAAGGTTTAATGATTATCTCTTTTAAAACATTACACTCATCTCAACAAAGTCCTTCACTTGCTAGCTTGTCTGCTATAATGAGATCTTTGTCTACATAATTTAGGAATTACTTGCATCCGACAACTCTAAAATAAAATCATCCTCTCGTTTAATTATTGTTGTAAACTATACTTGTACACATTCACAACATCTTCGGTTGTATACACAATGCATGGGTCTTAGTAGGGTTCAAGCATGTTTTGCATCATTAGACTTTAACATATGAATTAGGTTCTTACAGTAATTGTATGTCCTGAGATCGCATCCTTTCGTCTCTGTAAAAACGTTTTATTTAATGATTTACTTATTTTGATCATTATCCTTGTCGAAATTTTCATCTATGTATTATGGGAACAAAAGGTAGCTATGTTTTAATTGTTAACTTTGTCACAGTAAATTCTTTCCATTCTATTGGTCCTCTGTACATAGTTTTTTTTTTGGTAAATTCATTTTGATGATTTTTTCTGTAGAAATAGACTATTTCGATGAACATATTGTATCGTTTTATCCTCCGTAGGAAAATAGATTGTTATCGTTAACTCTTGGTTAAATTATTCGTTAAAATTTTCTTCACTTGATTAAATCTTGTACTTTCTTTTGTATCGATTCTCTGTATTTTATAATCTAAAGGCATGTACTAGGATGACGAAGCAACAAAACTTGATTAAATGCTTGTGTTCTTTCTGTAATTTCACAAGTGAATAATTTCACATGGATATAATTTGATTATGTGTCCCTTTTTCTTTGCGAGGGAACCCATCACATGGTTACGAACCCACTCCTCCTCTTGAATTGTGGATTGACTACTTCGCAAGGGAAATCGAAGATGATTCAATATTCATTGGGATCCAATATAAGCTATGACTTTGACATATATTATTCATTTCATTCTTTAATGACTTGAACACTAGTAAAGATACTAACACCTTCGTATTTCTCTCTTGCGGGTTGGAAATAACAATTTACTTGGTGAAAGAAGTGTCCTGCCACCAAAATGTATCCGGGTTCCATGTTTTTCCTTCCACTGGTCCATGCCCTCATTCACTTCAGTTACATACAGTTTTATGTAGACTCTTTTAAAACTCTGTTTAAACTAGTTATGGAGTTCTTGGGTCTATGGAAACTTGATCTGTACTATTTGGTCAATGACCTATTGACTATAATAAATGTATTTTGTCAAACATTATGAGATATACCGTATCAAATATCTTTCTATGTTAATAGATAAACATAATGTATTTGGGACTTTTATTCTTTTCCACCTATACTCAACATAACAGTAGAAATTTTATTACAGTCTATTTATACTTGTTTCTTTCTGAAGTATGTTGATTTTGTATAGTAAATGAACAACCATCAAAGAAATAAGTATATCATGGCCAATAGACACATATACATAGTTTCATATTTATATATGTACACACACACACATATACACTAAACTATAACACTTCAGAAAAACGTCACTAAACATACGCTTACATAGTGGCAAGCCACGAATCTAACATGGCTACATAGTCTACTTAAATAGTTTCTGATTTAAATATATGGAATATAAAACATAACATCAACTATATAACATCAACAATATAACATCACAAATAAAATTGCATAGCTGCGATACATATCTGAATACTTATGCTGGGAAACAAGTGGGACAACCACCTTCCACCCAACAGTAGAAACAGAATACGCATGATCACTTGTCCTGATCACCCCCTAGCCTGACCATGAATCCATAAGGGAAAACTGAGTCACACTCCTTAGCCACTGTCACCTTCAACAGTTTAGAAAATGTTTTTCCTCACACCAGATGTGTTCATAAAAAAAAAACAATTCTCATTCCCCAACATACTAACTAGTGTCCTACCTCCCACATATGTTGTATTTATCTTCTGCCTAGGACTTTTCGTTCCTTTCCCTCCTTGGGGAAATTCACACCTTTACAAATATCTTGTTTTCAAGGGCTGCGAGTGAAATAACTCAACTTATGACACTTGTAAAACTCAGTTCTGAGTTAACTCAAACTTGTTCCCTACTCATGGAGTCATAGTCAGCTATTTTTAACATGGTTGTTCCATTTTTATTCCATCATTTAATTTATTAAAAAGTTTGTCTCATACATGTGTCCATCAAAAGAGGACAGTTGGGAAAGTGAAACATTTTCCCAACAATAATAAAAATAATAATTACATATTCCAAAATTCTAAATTTGGATTTTCCATAAATGGAAATTTATTTCTAAATTCAACTTAGAATTTATTTTCTAACAATTTGAGGATATAACAGATGTCCAAAAAAGTGTAGAACAAGATGGTAAAATAAATGAACATAATTGCCTCGGAAGAGGAGCCATCCCAACTACAATGTGCATCAGAGGTATGTAATCATTTATATATTCATCTATGTACAACGAATTTAATTATCACGTGAAATACTATTTTTTTATTTTTTTGTTGTACAAAAGAAAAAAAAATAGAACCCATTCAACACATAACATGGGATGATGAGGAATAAAATGGTTGATTTCAAAATTTGTGAGTATTTACATTTTCGGTCTTACTTAAGATTTCATGTTTATTGTGATATTTATATTTTAATAATTAATTTACACTTTTCCATGGATGTCTTCTAATAGGTGCTCACATACAAAGAGGATCCAACCTATGAATTGATAAACGGGTTAAGTATGGGTTGTGAGTATATGTTGAAGTATGAAAGTTTAATTGAACAATTTGTAAGTATCTATGTTGTTTAACTTTCCTTGTTTTATAATTAATGAAACAACAAGAAACCTTTATATTAATTATATTGACTATGCTTTGTCATGGCATATTACACATGTAAGAAACAAAGTACGGAATGCATTTAAAAAAGGATATTTTGAGAGAAGGCATGAAGCATGGCTTCAAAATAATGTGCATTGTTTATGAAAGACTCGGTGCTAAGGCCTATTTTTTTATTTATGAAATTATGTACATTCTACTATACATACACACACACACACACACACACACACACATATATATATATATATATATATTACAATGTATTTCTATGTTTGTAGATGGAAGATGAAGAGTCGAAACATAAAAAAACAAGTTGACCAACAAAGTATTAGGTTAAATAACCAAACTACAATATCACTTAAAAATGATGAATAAATGAGGAATGCACACAACTCAAGCAATGACAACAGTTCAATTAATGAATGACAATCAATATAATTGAATGTTACTGCAAGTTGTATGTTTTGGAATATTTGTCTTTGAAAATCATGAATTTTGTTTAATTTACTCGACATATTGTCCGAATTGCATGAGGACATGTTACCAATAAGTGTAATAATTACATATTGGTTGAAATTCGATTATTGTGGACCTTTACCTTGTCTCTTTTAGTTCATATATAATAAAATGGGTTTCTTATTTTATTGCATTGTTGAATGTTGTAAAATGTTGTGTTGTTGAATAATTAATATGTGGATAATTTACATTGTTACAAATAACAAAGGTGTAATTCATTAGATAATGCATTATTGCAATCATTATATCAAAATGTAATGACATAAATGTAAAACAATACTATTATACTTTTTATTTTTATTTTCACATGATTAATTGAAAACTTGTAAAAACATATTTAATTAAAATATATGAATATCAATGCAGTGTATTCTTATGAATTGACTAGATGGTGCATGCTATAATATAGAAAGAAGTGTGTTTTGAGGCATCATATTCATTGGTTCCCATTAATTATAATAACACACCGTCACGAACTATTGAGAAAAAACATCGTTCTGTAAACAACATAACTTACAATAATATTTATTGTTTCAAAATTTACGGTGCTCATGTTTAAAATATACATTGGGGAACCAAATATAGTGTATGCATTGGTGTTTTTAGTATAATATATGCACCGTAACTTAGTAAAAATAATTGCGCTGACATCTCAGATCGAATATTTGAAATTTAACTATCCTTCAGTGCACATCGTAATACAAACACCAGAAAGTACTAATTATACAAGAACCTAGGCACATATTATACTAAACACACCAGGGCTAAAGATAACTTACATGCACTGGGGAACACCATAACTTAAAATCAGTAGGTCATACAAAAACTAAAAAACATTGGTGCTTCATATGGAAACAATGTGGAGTTGATGCATAGAAATTATAAGAGTCTCAATGCTCTACATACAAAGAAAAAGGTGAAACAAGTGTGTAATAATTATACATGCACTGATGTGTTTTTATTATATTAATGCACTGTGGTGAGTGCTTAATAGTGCACCCGTGCGTTTGTAATATGAATGCATCGGGGTAGGTTGGTTAAGAGTGTCCTAATGCGTTTTGACAGTAAAAGCTGGAAAAAAAAAAAACCCCACTACAACCTTTGCTTTCCAAAATGTTTTCAGTTATATGGGACATCCGTTAAAAACTCCACTAAAAACTATACAGTCAATAGAGGAGGTTGTAGTGGAGGTATTTTTGAAAAAAAATTCAAATTTTGTAACACTAAAAACCTTTGCAAAAACCTCCTCTACAAGGTGTTCTCCTTGTAGTGCATAAGCCTTTTTTTGTGGACCCACCCATCCTCTGTGGCAGCCTTATTTGGGAATTATCCCCATATATATATCTCTTCATACTGATTGCAATTATACCTCTCTCGCATAATCCTTTTTGTAAGGATCCACCCGCTCTCTTCTTTCTCACTTCTCTCCCAAATGGCCCACACGCGCAACCAAGACATTGACAGCTGCATCACTACCTTCAATAGAGATCACAAGAATACCAATAAATATGTCACTAGCATTAATTCAAATACTTCTACCATGAATTCCCAACTCCACCAACTGGGCACCATAAATTCTTGTCTCACCCAACTAGAAACTCTCCCTTCCACTGTGGAAAAATTGACATCAATTCTTACTCAATCATGTGATCTTATATCCATTGCACAACCTTCACACTAAGAGGGTGTTGACTTATCCCATTACATGGAATTTCATTCTAACCCCCTTACTCGTGAAATGTGTCTCTCAAATTCAAGGTGAATAAATATGAAGCCTCAGACCCCACAAGTCGGGTCAACCAAATGGAACATTATTTCTCCTTACATGGAGTTATTAATGACTTTATCAAACTTCGTATTGGTTTCCTTTATTTATATTGTGAAACATTGGCAATTGTGTAAATGGTGTAAAAATTGACACAACGGGTATCTTGTTTGGATCCAGATTGTTTCATACCTTTATGAATGATTTGACACATACACACATCATTTGGGTCATTTGACCAAGATTAAACAATCTAGTAAAGTGGAAGAATACATCACCTCTTTTAGCAATTGGATTTTTGAATTGAAAGAATTTCTGACACCTTCTTATGTGAATTCTTTATTAGTGGCCTTAAGCATGAAATTTAAGCTCATGTCCTAATGGCTCACCCCTGGACTTGGCTTGAAGCTACTCATAGTGCCAAGGAAGCACAACAAGTAGTATCTTCCCAAATTAGAAATCCCTCCCTTATTCCCCGCTCTTGGCCCACCTATCCCACCCATCCTTCCCTCCTCTTAAGATCCATGAATTAACTAGGGAAGAAATTGCTAAACACTAAATTAAGGTTCTTTGTTATAACTATGACAAAATATAATTTTCCAAGGCACAAGTGTAAGTAGAAAAATATTTTTATGTCAATATATGAGGATGTTTATGAAGAGGATGGTGATGTTACCCCTCCCAAATCACTTCCCCGAGCCAATGATCATAGCTCGCCCTCTAATTCCACTAGAATTTGAACTGCTTATCTCTCTAAATTATCTCACTTGTATCTTTTATCCCCAAACCCTTAAATTAATTGGTTATATCAAGCATCAAGAATTCATTATCCTAGTCAATGGTGGTATCATCCATAATTTTATTTATCGTCGAATTGATAAAGGGAATGTGTTATATTCATGTAGTTGATAACTTTCAAATCATGATTGCTAATGGTGGTTCCATGAAATGTGTGAGTTGTTGTGAAAATATGTGCCTGCAAATTGGTCATTATAACCTGAAATCCCACATATTTGTTATTGACATGGATAGTTGTGACATTGTTACGTATACTCAACCCCATCACCATGGACTTCAAGCAATTAACCATGATTTTCTAACATGATGGATAGTAGTACTAATTTCATGGCATCACGACAGGTTCCCCCAATGTCATTAGTTCACACATAATGGAGAAACTCCTCAAAAAAGGTCATTATGGCATTATTTCCCAATCCCATGCCATTCAAGCAATTGAGATCCCCTCACCCATTTTTTATTCTGACATACAGTTTATCCCCTCTAAACACCGATATGTTTTTGAGAACCCCCAAGGACCCCCTCATTCACATGGAACCCATGATCATTCTATCCCACTTGTCCTTGATAATATTCCTCCCAATGTTCACCCTTATCATCACCCATTTTCCCAAAAAAATGAAATTGAGAAAATTGTTCAAGAATTACTAGTCGTAGGTGTCATCCATCCAAATACCAACCCTTATTTTTCTTCTGTTGTCATGGTACTCATGCAATAAGGTATGTGGTCCATGTGCCCTAATTTTTTATCCCTCAACAAAATGAACATCAAATATAAATTTCCCATTCCTGTCATCAATGACCTTTTTGATGAATTGAGTGGTGCTCAGTTATTTACCAAACTTGATCTACATTCTGGATACCACCAAATATATATGAAGGAGGCCGATATTCCCAAAAATTCCTTCTGTACTCAAGAATGCCATTATGAGTTCTTGGCGATGCCCTTTCACCTATGTAACGGACCCTACACTTTCCAAAGCCTCAAGAATCATGTATTTCATCATTTCCTTTGTCATTTTGTACTAGTCTTCTTCAATGATATCCTCATTTATAGTAAAAGTTGAAAATCCCATCTGGCACATGGATCAATTCTTACACTTAATTTATCTGCACAAAATATTTCTCAAATAGTCTAAATATTCTTTTCGATCTTCTAAAGTAAAGTACATTGGATGTATTGTTGGTACAAATAATTTTTCGTGTGGATCCTAAGAAAATAGAAGCTATGAAGGATTTACCCTGTCCTAAAACTCTTAAAATTTTGAGAGTTTTTATGTGTTTTAATACGATATAATCATAAGTTTGTTCAGAACTATGGAAAAATTGCACCCCACTCATTTCTCTCCTTAAAAAGAATGATTTCAATTGGAATCTAGCCACCAAACAATTCTTCCAAGACTTGAAAGAGGCTATGTGTATGAATCCTATTATAGCACTGTCTTAATTAAAAAATACTTTTGTTTTGGAATGTGATGTTGTTGGGAAAGGCATTAGGGTCATTCTCATGCAACATGGAATACATTTGGCCTTCAATAGCGAACACATTTCTGAGAGACACTTGGGAAAATCCACCTATGAAAAGGAAATGTTGGTTGTTAACACATAAGATTAATCATGTCAAGGAGGATTTATGGTTTTCAGAACCTACAATTTAACCATGTCTCGAGGAATTATGTCATACCATCAAATAACAACCTCCTTGAAGTGTGCAAGCTATATTTGAGTTGGCCCTGTGAAGTACTTAAGGAGGAGCGTTGTAGCTTTCATAGGTTGCAGGCACTCACGTTAGGACTTATCAACATCCACAGTAGCCTTAGGAGCATCAAGTACTCCATGAGGGTTTTCATCCTGTTTGAAGGTTGCAAAAGTGGTTTTGGATTTTTTTTTCCTTTTAGTGTTGCAAATTGGCAGACGGGAGTTGCGAACCCATTTCATGTAGCAGTTGCTTTTACATATTTGATCATAAATCCAAAACGGTGATGTGGGTTCTTCTAAAATTATTTGTGGAGGATCATGACAATGTCTGTGACTTTTTGTCCAAATTTCATCCTAACCCAATTTGCAATTCGAGAGGAATAATTAAAGCACTAGTACACTGTAAACTCTCTATTTTGCATAGTTGTTGGATATTCACCTTGTTTGGAGGTTTCCACCTGTCAAGGAAGGTTCAAATGGTCTCCTAGGAGTTTATTGGACATGAGGGACATTTGTTCCATCTCCATATCAATCAGGATGAGATATTTCAAAAGGCATTTATCATCATAGACAAAAATGGAAAAAAATAAGAATTTGTTAAGCTTTTGTTGGAATCGTTTGTAAGAAGACTCCTAAATGGAAGAGGATCCTATCCAACTCCTTGGTTTTGACATCCTTAGGGTAGATAAAAATTATTCACTATAAATGAAAGGGTTTTTTATGAGAAAAAGGGTTGGAATCATGAGCCAAGAGAGGGGAGGGTTGGAGGAGCATTTTTAGATGCTCATTTGTAAGCCCGAGGGCATGTTTGTAATGACATTTTCTGCCATTAAATATTCATGAGAGATGTTATCATATTGTCTTCTATGTTTTTTCCATTTCTTTGTTATCTTATTGCTTGAATATATTTCAATTTTTTAGGATCATAGCTTCCATTGATTGATGGATTCTTCAACAACAGAGGATTTGTTGTAGCTTTCCCATTAAATCATTGTTCATTGCGTAGTAAAATCTTTATCTGTTTCAAAAAGGGTCTCTGTATAATCGGTTTTCTTCCTTTTTTCATATTCACTATGCTTCTACTCATCATTATATATCCCTTTTTCTGATATATATTTTGATTTCCTTTTATCTGTAGCATGTTATGAATTCATGCCCAATGAAATTCCTTTGCAGAATTGTTTCTACCCTCTCCCTTTCTTTATCAATCTAGTTGATCCACCTACTCAAACCATTTTAATCCATTTATATTTTGATGTGTACTGGGATTGTACTTACATCAATCTAAGTGTGACTCTTAGTTCTTACATTTTTGGCACCATTTCCGAGGACAGAAGTGAAGAAATATTCCCTTGGAGAATGACAACAATAAGATCCATCTCTTGAAGGTAGATAAGAGAAGGACACCAACTTGACTGCAATATTATACTTGGTGACTCCAACTTCATCATAGATGAATCTATGGGAGACTCTACTGTTTTTAAATGGAAAAGATTATTTCTCAGAGTTATCCATTTTCTGCTTTCTCAAATATATCTAGTTTTCCAAACCCCATGCCTGATAGAAGTGAATGGGAAGGCTTCCTTCCTAGGTTCAGAGGGGAAAATTGGGATATGTCAGCTGAGTTTTTACTAGATTTCCACGAGTGCATACTTAAATTGAAAGTTATACATGAATATGTTCTCATCAAATTGTTTACATACTCTTTATATGTACCAGCTCGATTGGTGTAGATCACTCCCAGTTGCTTGTATTACTTCACTAAGACATTTTCATGTTGCATTTCATTTGTTTTGCAAAGAGAAATGTGCAGCTGATTTCCTTTATCAAGAATGTTGTTATGAATTTGATTTGTTGAGTAAAGGATCAAATAGTCATAAAGAGTATGCTGAAGTAGAAGACACCTTTCATTATGATCAAGGGGATTATGATCTTCAAAGGGATAGCTAGGATGTAGATACTTTTGGCATTGTATCAAATGTATCTACTGTTTTAAGTTGTCATGAAAATCAAATTGTTTCCTTTGAGTATTCAAATGATAAAGAGAAGATATTTACTAAAGCACATACAAATATTATTAGCAACCAACCAGTATATGATAATGAAAAAGATAAGGAAGAATTGAAGCAACAGTTGGAATTCTCTTTATCACCTGTTGATGAGCAGAAAACTCCAAGGATCAGCAAGGAAATGTTTATAATTTCTCTACCTACACTTGCAAAAGACATCAAACAACATATGAGTAGCTATGAAGTATATGAGGACCATAATTTTATTGATGAATCATCCTTCACAGATGAGCAACATGGTTTTCTTAACCAACTATAAATGTCTTTGCATAAGTTTCATGATCCTGTGGATTTTTACATAGAGTTATATTTTTAAAAGGTTTCTAATGATTCAATTGTTGGTATGATTTCAGTTCATAGTTGTAAGTATCGATTTCTTCCTAACCTCTTGTTGCAAGATTCATATCACTTGAAAATTCTTTCGAACAATTGCATGGAAAGAGTTATTTTCATCAGTTCGATAGTCACCTCGTTGCATTAGAAGTATGACTTCAATTAAGCAAAGAATCTCAGCTAGATAGATTAGTGTAGTCGTGTATATAAATAAGCTTGATATGTAAGCATTTCATTTACAATGAGTATTTTTAGTTTTCAATAAGGAGAGAAGGTGCTCTCAGGGATACAAGTTTTGTGGACAAATATGGAATGGATAAGGCATTGGAACTACATGTTCTTGGTAGCTCACAGGGAGCATGCCATCCCCTATGGAGCTAGATGTTAACACATCAGATTGATCATGTCAAGGAGGATTTATAGTTTTCAGAGCCTACAATTTAACCATTTCTCTAGGGATTTTTTCATACCATCAACTAACAACGTCCTCTAAGTGTGCGACATATATTTGAGTTGGTGCTGCAAACTAGTGTAGCGAAATAGGTAAGGAGGAGCGTTGTAACTTGGATAGGTTGCACGCACTCACGTTCGGACTTATCAACATCCGCAACAACATTAGGACCATCAGGTACTCCATGAGGGTTTTCATCCTGTTTGAAGGTCAAGAAAGTATTTTTAGATATTTTTTCCTTTTGGTGTTGTGAATTGGTGTTGCAAACTAGCAGACATGCCCTATGAACTTCGCTGCAAATGTATTTCCTGTAGCAGCTCCTTTTACATATTTGATCGTAAATCCAAAATGGTGATGTGGGTTTTTTTGAAATTTTTTGTGGAGGATCATGATAATGCATTGAATTTTTGTCCAAATTTCATCTTGACCCAGTTTGTAATTCGAGAGATATAATTAAAACACCAGTGCACTGCAAATTGGCGGTGCAAACTCTTTGTTTTGCATAGTTGTTGGATATTCTCCTTGTTTCGAGGTTTCCACTTGTCAAGGAAGGTTTGAATGGTCTCCTAGGAGTTTTTGAACATGAGGGACATGTGTTCCATCTCCATATCAATCGAGACGATCTCTTTCAAAAGGAATTTATCATCATAGACAAAATCCCCAAAAAAATAGGAATTTGTTGGGCTTTTGTTGGAATCTTTTGTAACAAGACTCTTAAATGCAGGAGGATCCTATGTAACTCCTTGGTTTCGACCTCATTAGGGTAGATAAGTATTATTCACTATAAATGAAAGGGTTTTTGATGAGAAAAGGGTTAGATTCCTTAGCCAAGAGAGGAGAGAGCTAGAGAAACAATTTTAGTTGCTCATTTGTAATCATGACGGTCTATTTGTAATGGAATTTTCTTCCATTAAAGATTCATGAGAGCTATTATCATATTGTCTTCTTTGTTTTTTCCATTTCTTTGTTTTCTTATTTCTTGAATATATTGCAGGTTTTGAGGATCATAGATTCCATTGATTGATGGATTCATGAACAACATAGGATCTGTTGCAACTTTCCCATTAAATAATTGTTCATTGTTTCAACAAATATTTATTTTTTTTAGAAAGGATATGTGTATAATGGATGCTATTCCTTTTTTCATATTCACTATGATTCTACTCATCATTATATATCCATTTTTCTGATATACAGTTTGATTTCCTTTTATCTGTAGGATGTTATGACTCCATGCCCAATGGAATCCCTTTGCAGACTTTTTTTCTACTCTCTCCATTTCTTTCTCAATATTGTTGATCCACCTACTCAAAACATTTTAATCCATTTATATTCTAATGGGTATTGGGATTGCACTTACAATAGTCTAAGTGTGACTCTTAGTGCTAACGTTGGTTATTCTGCATGCGGTGGATCTCTGGTGTTACCTCTTGTTGAATGGTGGTACAACACCTCTTACCATGGTGATAACTCACATGATTCGCTTTGAGGAAGTCTATGGTTAAAATCCACATTTTGTATTATCCTACCTGCCAAGTGTCTCCAAGGTCTAGCATGTTGAAAAAACCCTTACAATTAGTGTTTCCATTTTACGTACCTTCAAAGAGAATTTGGTCATGGATTAGAATCACATGAAACAACAAGTTGATAAAGGTCATTCAGAACACCACTTTGTTGAAGTGGATCAAGTGTTCTTCATCTGAAACCTTATAAGAAAACATCCCTCATATCATATCACTACCATAAACTTTTTCCAAAGTTTTATGACCCTTGTATGTACTATCTATGCAGAATGATTGATATGTGCATTGTGTATGTACAATGATTGTAATGTACATGACATAATTGTATTAATCATTTCTCAATATATATTCTATATATTGACATACAATTACATGGGATAGGTATAGAATGATGAAGATTTTTTTCTATGAGTACACATAAACTTGTATTAAAAATGAATTTTATTTGCAAATAACAAAAAGGTTTGATCTTTAAAAATGGTAATCAACAGGTTAGTATTAGATTAAAAATGAGATGAATTTATCGTTAAAGAGATATTAAATTAATAATTATTATTATTATTTTGTTAAAAAAAAATTATAATAATTAAAAATAAATAAATAAATATAATAATTAAAAATGAAAAGAAATAAAAATAATTATAAAACTCTCTAATGAAATAAATTAAGATAGTTTTCTCTTAATCCAAGATCTCTTAAATATTTAGAAAACTGAATTTATGCTTATTAAATCATTGATTAAGATGGTTCTATAACCATGTTTAAGGTTTAGCAGGGATGAATTTCATATCAGTTTCAACACTTTTCTTTTCCTTGAGAATATTAAAATGGATCTTAATCCAAGATCTCTTAAATAATTAGAAAAATGAATTTATGTTTATTAAATCATTGATTAAGATGGTTTTATAACCATGTTTAAGGTTTAGCAAGGATGAATTTCATATCAATTTCAACACTTCTCTTTTTCTTGAGAATATTAAAATGGATCTATGGTGATGATTAGGGTTTGTCATAATGGATTCTATGTTAATTTGGACATATTCTCCTTTCTATAGGGGTTCAATTCTTATAAGTGATATGTTGGTCAATTGTGATAAGGTTACCTCTTAAGTTCCCTCTTAAGTGGGACCCCTCTAAGTCACAAGTTTCATGCTAGGCTCTCGGTTTGGGTTGTAAATTGTTGACACTAACCTAGGATTTATAGTGACAGCCAAAAAAATTTAAACCTTTCCTCATCCAAATAATCCATGTGAATTAAGGACTCTCTTAAATCTTAAAAAAAAATGTATTCTAACGTGAATTTGGACATAGCCTTCCTGACGCAACTTCTTCTTGGCCCTGGAAGCATGCTTCTCATAAACAATTTTATTTCTCATGGGAGCCATTAGAGCTACTAACAAGAAAAACATAAAATCATTCTGACCTTCCAAAGATAAGTAGAGGTTGCAAGTTCCTGAATGAAATCTAGCCGAAGTAAATATATATGAAAATGAAACTAGGAATCTATTTTAGGAGAGGATTGATAGAGTTGCTTTAATGTGATCTTTCCGAGGGGATGAAGCTGGGTAGCATACTCCGTGGCCTGGTATGACATGGGGATCATTCGTGGTCATGTATGGTTGTCGATGATGGATACAATGCTATGTAGGGCAGCGTGAGTGATGTGTGGTTATGAATGATGGATGCCATGGTACGAAAATGAGTGTGTCTCATGATTTTTGTTGTAGCCATGTATCTTAGGTATACTGATATTAATTTTATTAGTTGGTTGTTGACTATGTATGGTTTGATTATAAATACACATTGATTTTTTTAATCATTAAACAATAAATTGAAGAGCAAAAGCAACTACAACTCAATGAAGTAAAACAGGAAGAATAGAATGGAAAGGTTCTCAGCATAAGCAGCTACAAGTCAATGAAGTAAAACAGGAAGAACCTGATGGATAGGTGGCCAAAATGCTTGGCCAAAGTGCTAACTTAGTATCATGGTTTTACATACCACTAGGAACCATAGACATATTCGTCCACATGAAATGAGCAAAGAACATGGGGTGGGTAACGCTAATTGAGGGAGTCAAGGGAACTCCACTATCCATCATAATGAAAACTCACGACACAATAAAAAAATCCCAGGGCCAACTAACAGTCAGAGGGCATACCAAAAATAAACAAAAGGCCAACATGCACACAAACAAGATAAAATGGTTGAAAGTTGTCTCCCACCCTAAAGTAGTTATTCCTCTCCCAAGAGGGGTTTGAGACTCCCTGCAAAAGATCGACAATATCAAAATTAGTTATAAGGGCCCTCGTGGGCTTAACAACCAATCTGTCACATCCCCCTGGAGAGGTAATCCTCAATAAAGCATGTGTGCTATCCGACCCTTATCTGACCCAAGGTACATGAAAAATAACCCCTACAAGTAACCTATGTGGCTACCTCTGTCAAGAAACTAAGCCACCATGATATAACCAATGTGCAAGAGAACAATCATAAGTCAGGTCCACCGTATGGGCATGGTAACAAAGCCCAAAATCTCGAAAGCACTACCTCTCAAAGAGGTAAAGGTACTAACAGGACCCCCATATACGAATAGATCCCATGAATTATCTCTGACGCTAAGAAGGTATTGGGGGGACATCCCCTCAACCAACTTCACATGACCTCATGCTTAACTCAAGTGTGAGCGAAGCCTCCTGATGTCACCAATTATACAATGGATTTCACCACTCCCTTAGTCGGACACATATGTTGAATTTAATAGCCTTGGAGAATTTTACTAACAAAATCCTATTCGAAGGCTCTAAATCTTAAGCTATTTTGTGCACCCTGGAAAATAAAGTCATTTCTAATCAATTTTAAATTTATTAGCGTTACTTTTAATGGCTTTGATTACTCAAGAAGGTGCGATCATGAAACATATGATGTTACGACTCAACAAGTAAAATAAATGAATATGAATAAAATGCAAAGTCCTAACTTCAATTCCCAATAAATGATAAGTGTTTCAAAATGCAACTTTCAATTCATTTCTACAGTTTCAAATAAGATGCAATCTTTCTATAAATGTACTAAGATCAATGATAAGAACCCAAAAGATCAAATGCCAACAATGCAAAATGTATTTTTTTTTTGTATTTTCAATATAAAAGAATGAAAATGCAAGGACTAAACATCAGCTTGATATAAATACCCAACTATATGTAAACAGAGAGAAACCAAGTAGAGTATCAAGAAGCAAACACCCAACCCACGATGCAAGGATAACCAATGAAAAGGATGATGAGAAAGAAAAACCTCCCGAAAATTCAATCAAAGAAAGGTTTACTATCACTTCGCATGCACTTAGCAGTCATGATAGAGTCCTAAGAAGACTCAGTAACCATCAAAACTTACCCATCAAACACCAAACTCCACAATCAAGAAAACAAGGATGATGTACGTGATTGTTCCGAAGAAAATCGCATATATATGCTTCCTGCAGAACGCCAACTCACGTATGTACGTGACTGTCAGGGAAAAAACTGTGTATATGTATTGAACCACTATCAGGTTAAGGATAAGGCCAAGAAACTCAGACTCAAACTGAATAGAGGTTGTCAAGCAATCAGACGACAAGAAACTCAAGATAAACGAGAGCAATCAAAGTAGAAAAAACACTCCAAACCCCGAAAACAAGATTCACTCCCTAGTATAGTCGCCAATTATATTACAAGGAAAATCACTATATGGCATGGGGTAAACCACAACAGACGTAAATGACTTAAAAAATCAACTATAATCTCAGGTATGCTATATAAAAAAATATGCTAATAGGACAGGATAAAGAGCCTACCTCGTCCAAATGTTCGATGAAGTCTACAGTTGAGTGCTTGACTCAAAGAAATATATCTTCAAGTTGTCCTCAACAACCAAGATACGCAAGCATACGGTGATAATATATAAAGTTAGCACATAAAATAGCATAATAAATCAATATTCATAACAAATACTCCCATGGAATAACAATTCAAATATTTGCAAGACATTAATTGGATGAGAAAAGAGTTTCTATTAAAATGTAATCAAGAGAAGTGTATGAATGAAAAACTTCTATGTCGGCATGTTTAGAACCGAGAAACTAAGTCCCTTCGAGCTGGGCCTCCACCACTTCAATCATCCACCAAAGGAAAGCTCATATAAGAGAGACAATGAGATTCCCCATAAAATATGGAAGATCTTGGGGGATGAACAATGTGTTCAGACTTAAAAGGACAAAGGGCTGTAGACTCAATATGAAGTGAATAATTTCTCCAGAGTAACTTTACTCTCAAAGTTGAATTCTTCTCCTCTTTTGCACAGCTTGGATATGGCCCATTTATATCCTTCAAATGGAACTGAAGGGCCGAGTCAGAACGTTTCTAGTAAATGGAAGGTCAAGGATCATTGATCTCGTGACGTGACATGGAAACACGACACTTTTTTTTTGGGGGGGGGACAAAACCTGATGTACACGGACTGTAATGGTGCAACCTACATATACGTATGTTGTATAGCTGTTATAAAACATATATGTGGAAAAATACAATTTTTAACTCTCGGAATTGCAAAAAGAAACTTCTAGTATGCATAAAGAAATGTGAAAGACCTTATGAACAAGTTTACATAAAGTGAAATAAATCTTGCTATAACCATAATTTACTTAGCCGATTCACATATAAGTACTATTTATGTAGAAGGATTAGAATATGTAAGACACATTGAATGAGTCATTTCTCAATAAACATTTTATATATCAAAATGCACTTGTATGTACTATATATGTAGAATGATTGATATGTGCATTGTGTATGTATATCAAAATGCACTTGTATGTACTATCTATGTAGAATGATTGATATGTACATTGTGTATGTACCATGTATGTATGCGACATAATTGTATTAATCATTTGTCAATATATATTTTATATTCTATATATTGACATACAATTACATGGGATAGATATAGAATGATGAAGATTTTTTTATGAGTAAACATAAACTTGTATAAAAAATGAATTTTATTTGTAAATAATAAAAAAGTTTGATCTTTAAAAATGGTAATCAACTAGTTAAAATTAGATTAAAAATGGTAATCAACTAGTTAGAATTAGATTAAAAATGAGATGAATTTATAGTTAAAGAGATATTAAATTAATAATTATTATTATTATTTTGTTAAAAATAAAATAGTATAATTATAAATAAATAAATATAATAATTATA
>ML787978.1:0-24805 GCA_009831015.1 Picea engelmannii
CAACAAAAATGACACCATTTATGGAACTCTATGGATACCACCCTCCTTCCATCACTTCTTCTCTAAAAGAAAAATCTAAGGTTCAAGCAGTGGAAGATCACATCGAGCATCAACAACAAGTTCTCCAAATATTAAAGGACAACATGAAACAGCAAGCAGATCAACACTGTAGTAAAAGAAGTTTTGAAGTAGGGGATTGGGTGTTTTTAAGACTTCAACCATACAAACATATGTCCCTCAAGCAAGACAAGAAGGATAATAAATTATCACCAAAGTACTATGGCCCTTATAAGGTGTTGCAAAATATTAGTACTATGGCATACAAATTGGAGTTGCATGCATCTTCACGAGTACACCCAGTTTTCCATGTTTCGTGCTTAAAGAAGGTTATAGGTGACAAGATCCCAGTTCAAACTATATTTCCAAAACTTCACGAGGAAGGAAAACTCATATTGGAGCCTGAAGCCATCACTGACACAAGAATTCACCAGCTAAGGAATAGATCCATTTCAGAGTATCTCATTAAATGGAGGAAACTATCGGCTGAAGATTCCACTTGGGAAGATGAGTCTTTTATACAGAAGCATCCAGAGTTACTCAAGCGTTGCAGACAACACTTGTCTCAAGGGAGGGGCATGTTAAGCCCTAAATAGTGGCTCATTACCCCTTAATTGGGGCATATTACATTAGTAATGTTATTTTATTTCTGTCGACTTTAGTCCATTAGTTGTAATTATAGTTCCTAGTCTCTTATATATACCAAGGAGACATTTTTATTTGGAATCATCTGGTATTTGGACATTTATGTGGGCATAAGGAGGTTGCCTCCTCGAAGAGGCTTATTATTTGAATTTCTCTCTTTTTCAAGGCGTTGAGTACTTATTCTGAGGTTTTTCTATGCTATATTGATATTTGGTTCCTAACACTAACAATATCATTCATGAAATATGATATATCCATCAAATTAATGAAGACATATATAGCAGGGGAAATGGTACCAAATTGTTAACTTCATAACTTTATTCATATAACTCAAACATCATGTACATAGACTGAAAGAGTTATCTGTATACATAAGAAGACACGATAACATAAAGAGTTTACATATTGATACATGTTGAAAAAATGAATCTCTAAGGCTGATAAATAGTCTTCATGATTGTTCTTTACAAATCCTAAGAATCTTTAGCCTTGATCTTTCTTTCTCTAAAGCACAATTACGCCTTACTTTAAAAATTATCCATCCCTTGTTCTCAAGCCCTTGTTTTCTTTTACACCATATATTTTGTTAATTGTATTAGTTGTTCTTGCAATTCTTTAGGCATAAATTCCCAAAAATAAATTTTGGTTCCTATATTCCTTAGAAATTTATGAGTCGTGATCAAAATTGTTGCCAGATGCACATCCTGATATTCACCTTGCGCTATTTTGTCATAATTGTCTGACAACTAGTTCTGTTGAATCAATCTTAGAATATTGAGCTATATTCCTCCAATGATTAGTTGTACAAAATTATACAAAATTAATAATTAATAATATTGTAAAACTGAATAAAATTTATGAAATTAATCATTGTATTTGCAAGCCAACAAAATTTGCAAATCGTCATTTATATGCCCCATATACTACGTAATGCAAACTCTATGAAATTTTTGTGATTAAATTTGAAGTTTTCTTCTGTAAACTTCTCGTTTTAATCTTGTGACTCAGCAGACATTAATCACGTCGTAGAGGAAATCTCGATCGTTGACTTTTAAGCTTGAGTACTTATCCTACATGCACCGTGGTATTTTATTTCAATGGCTTTATAAGATTTATGCCTTCCAACGTAACTTGTGTGTGGTCAGGGAAATGGAACTCCACACGGTTGGAGAGTGAAGTTAGATTTTTCTCACGGTTACCATGAATCCAAGAATCTGAATATCCGGAAAATTGATAAAACAAACTTAAATTGGAAACTTGGATCTAGATTCCAAGTAGGATAGACACGTCATACAAATATAGATTCCACATAGAAAAACCCCTAGACCATGCGAGCATCTATATCTAACATAGAGGTGACTTGTCGCATGATGGGGAGGTGGCTTGGCACATGGCTTGGAGGTGATCTGGTGCATGACGTGGACATCTGGGATACAAGATAAAAGAAATGCATGGCCAAAGAAAATCTGGATTCCAGATATATGGATATCCGAGTGCTCTGAAAAAATATGGATGAGATGGTTGACGAGGATCCGGATATCCAGATTCTACATAGGATATTGACAATAAATCAACCCTTAATCTATTGAGAGAAAAGCTTGCCCATTTTCCTCCAAAACAAAATAAAAATTAGAAGTATAAGATCAAAACTAATTTTAAGTATGAACAATTTGAAATCAATATAGGAAAATGAAAATCCACATATACATTAAGGATCTCGGAACATTAGGCTAGATAATAAAGTCAAAAATTTAATGGAGAACCCTTATTTTTGCTCAAAAATTTTTAGAGGCACATTTTAAGTTACAACACAATATACCATACACAAACAATAGATGAGAAATAGAGGACACAAGGTGGAAGAGGAGGTGTTGACTATAAGAATAAGTGGCTATGGTGGAAGAAAAGGAGGTTGAGGTGGTTATTTATAAGATTTTGTTTTACTTGTTACAAATATGACCATCTTGCTCCTCACTACCCACTAAAGGATAAAGTTTATTTAAAATTTTGTAATAATTGTTCACTGAACTTTAAGAGTGGCAAATTGAGAATTATGAGTCAAGAGCAAGATGTTGTTGGACTATTGAAGCTATAACTAGGGATAGCCAAAAAAACATGCTTATTGGTAAGAGAGAAACAAAGATTAAGCAATATCCCAATTTAATTCCCACAAACTTGGAGTCGGTTTCTTTCCCACCATTAAGATACAAAGAATGAGAATCGCCTACCATACATGTTGTTGAAGTGTGGAAAAATGTTGAACAACAAGGTCGACCATAAAATATAGTACAATATTTTATAGGATATGATGCTCATTAGTTGGGTACTCATGCCCAGCAACTGCAGTCCTAGGTGATGGCCACCACATATTTTATTGAAATATTTAGAGGAATAAAACTATCATCAACCACTCAGATAATGAAGTTTAAGCCTAGTTTTGACCCTAAAAGACATACTCATGATTGTGAAAAGAATGGAAAAGGATATAGTATCACAACGGATGGATGTGGCCACACATGTTCTTGAACATGTTGGAAGACTTACCATAAAAATGTTACAAGATCAAGGAAGAAAGAGGAGACACTTAGAACTGACAAACTTTGAAAGACAATTTTATTAAAGATTTTTCCATTGTCATAGTAGTATAAGAATTAGAAGAAGTAATCCAAGATAATGTCATATTTCAAAGAGTGATATTCAATAAGAACATACAATACAAGGGCAAGTTGAATGTTTACATCGAATTGCAATAGAATAACATAAGAAGAACGAGAGTAGAAAGACTTCACAACATGAAGAATTGAGATGGAAAATGAAAATTTTCCTAGAAAAAGTTTCAAAGGGAAGAAAGAACACCCAAAGGTCTAAAAGGAAGTAAACTATGTACTCAAATTAAGCAAGCGAAAAATGCCTAGAAAAAAAAGAGGCAGACAAGATCGACTATCCACATACGTATAACAAGGTAATGTTGAACTTATTCTTATACTGAGAGGGGGGGGTGAATCAATATAGAATACTTTTTACTTTATTTAACCATTCATCAATCATTCATTAACTAGGAAGCAATAATCACATATAAACTCAAATCACAATGCACAAAGTTTAACATGGAAACCTAATCGGGGGAAAACCATAAAATTTATCTTTATAAATTCATGTACACACCAACCTAATGTTACAAATATTATAGGCACCCATCTACTGGAGACACCAATCTCCTCAACTGAGCACCAACCCGACAATATGTAGGCACCAACCTACTACAGACACCAAACTCCTTAATTGAACACCAACCTAACAACACATGTAGGCACCAACCTACTATTACAATATTTACAGGCACCAACCTATTGGAGACACCAATCCCCTCACCTGAGCACCAACTCAACAAGATATGTGTTGACACCAATCCAAGATCTCCATACACATAGTACTTCTGACTTCACGTGTATGCTTCATTCAATAGACAATCCTTCAAACCCTAGTCACATGTATCCTTCATTCCCTAGCCAGCCTCATGGCATCATTCTAGAATATAATCCTTGACAACAACATTACAACCTCGTAATAGCGCACATGACAGCATCATAGTGACAACAACATCACAAAATCATAATAACACATACGGCAGCATCGCAGTGACGACAACATCACAACCTCAGAATATCACACATGACAACATCATAGTGACAGAAACATCACAACATCATAATAGTGCACCTTGAGAACTAAAAATACCCCAATAAAATCCCTTAAACTTCTCTTGCACACCTTTAGATCCCATGAAGACACCCCATGTAGTATACCTAGGGAGGTAATATGGGGTACCTAGGGAGGTACCGAATGGGAATGTGGTTATGTAGATTCAATGTAAGGTGGACTAGGTCCATTGTATTATTAAATAAGACCCGTTATGGTAGCTAGATATAATAAATGTGAGAAGGCTCTCTAGAAGGTTCCTAGGAGATAGAGAGAGCTATACAAAGAAGTGTAAGAAATGTATTGAAGCAAAGTGAAGAATATTTTGAATGTATCAAGCATTGCTCAAGGAGTGTTATCCTTCCTTAAGGATTAATATATGGTGTTGCCCTACCTCAAGGGTTTTCTCTATTTCTTGTGTTCAGTATTTGGTGAATGGTTTGGTTTATTCTTGTTGATATTGTGGGTTTATTTTGGGATTTATCTTTAGATATATTCATGTATGTAACAATGAAGGATAAAACTCCTCAAGCAATCCTTGCTTGTACAATAACGATATTCTTCACTATGCTTCAATACATTGCTTACACTTCTTTATATAGCTCTCTCTATCTCCTAGGAACCTTCTAGAGAGCCTTCTCACATTTATTATATCTAACTACCATAATGGGTCTTATTTAATAATATAGTGGACCTAGTCAACGTTACATTGAATATACATTACCACATTCCCCTTCAGTACCTCCCTAGGTACCCCATATTACCTCCCTATGTATACTACACCCCAACACCTTTAGCACGCCTCATATCACTTATACGCACCTCAAACTTAATCTCTTGCTTGTTTTCTACACAAATGTGCACATCTATCCTGTATTTATAGTAATTTTGTCCCTACTTTCAAGGCCAACTTGTAAAGACTGGTTGAGTCGACCTCAATTTTATGGTTGGGTTATTGGACGAAAAAATCCATATCTCCTCATTCCTAGGGAGTTAGAGGGAATTATATATACCATTGGAAAGGTCTCTGAATAATATTTCCAAACATATAACTTGTGCTCCCATTTGAGCTAAGTATGTAGGGTAAAAATTCCTTCAAAGATAGGGTATCCAAACTGACCATCAAAAATCTAAAAATAATACTTTCAACAATCTCCATATTGCAATATTTATCTTGGACATTTGTAGGTTCCCCCTATCTTTGACATCAATGACAACAATATTTCCAACAATCGCCCCCTTTGTCATTGATGGAAACCCTTAGTAAATTTGGTAATACTCCCCATGTCTGCAACTTTCCTTGTGTTTGCAATTTTTCCTTTATCTACAACTTATCCCCATTTGAAATCAATGGAAAAGGGATGCTCCCCCTGAGCTTTTGCTTCCATTTACTGACGAGATGAGAGGGATATCACTCCCATCTTTTGTTCCGTGCAACATTTTTCTTCTTTAAATTCATTGAGTATGTATACATCACTTGAGGTTTTATTTGCATTTTCCATTAATCTTCCTGAAGTTGATTTCCTTA
Source organism: Picea engelmannii (assembly GCA_009831015.1). Taxonomy (NCBI): domain Eukaryota; kingdom Viridiplantae; phylum Streptophyta; class Pinopsida; order Pinales; family Pinaceae; genus Picea; species Picea engelmannii. The sequence continues at coordinate 5,930 of ML787978.1, forward strand.
TCTCACACCCTTTAGAATGATCTGTGAGGTTGTAGCCTTGATCACACATTTGATTGACACTTAAAAGATTGTGCTTTAACCCTTCAACATACAGGGCATTATATGTCTTAATCTTTCCATTATCATGACTAACAATACATTTTCCAACTATCCTTCCAGAGCCAATATCTCTAAAAATAACATTGCCTCCTTTTTCTTCCTTCATGGTGAGAAACATGGTATGATCCCCTATCATGTGTTTTGAACATCCATTGTCAATGTACCATTGGTTCCCTTCATTTTGAGCATAAATTCCAAGTATGTATTCTTCCTTCTTTTGTTCTTCTTGCTTCCTTTTCCACACCTTTGTGTATTCTTCTTTATGTTTGGCAAGAAAATTTTCTTCCTTCTTTGTTATGTTGCTTCTATAATCATGTGCTATGTGCCCATAGTTATTGTACTTATAACATTCAACGTTGTAGTCAAGTAGGGGAGCAAATGAATTATAGTTTATATCAATAAACCCATGAGAACTTCTAGTTTTGTTGCTCACATAATCAGTCTTTGTGATTTTATAAGAACCTCTATTTATATCTCTCACATGATCACTTCCTACATAAGCTTTACAATCTATTTCTTTGTGATCACAGTTATTGCAAGAAAAACAATAGCCAAGAAAGATATTTTGGTATTAGTTTGTGAAAGGTCTTCTTGGTGGAACAACTCTTCTGAACTCATTATTATGGGTAGAATCATATTTATGTTGGTCATCATTTCCTTTCCTGTTATTACTTTCATTTTTTATGGATCCTTTGAGAACATTGGAATAGATTTTAGGTTTTTCTTCATTTTCCATTGGGGGTCTTTTGTTTTTCATCATGTCCAAGACATGCCTTAATGAATGGTGATCTTTAGAAACTGAGAATATTATCTAAGATTTCAGTACTCTTTCCAAACTTCAATCTTCTATTTAATTGAGAAGTTCTTTTCTCAAGTTCCTTTTTTAAGGAAACTATTTCAGCATCTAGCTTCTTGCAATTTTCTTCATTTTCTTGTAGTTGGCTTCTCACCACTTCTTCTGTCCTTTTTGCCTCTTCTAGTTGAGTCTTCAGGATGAAAAATATCTTCTTTGTTTCTTCAAGATCTTCAAGATCATGATCCTCCTCTTCATATTTCTGCAATTGCACTTTTTGCTTTCTATTCTTTTCTATAAGTCTATTTATTTCTTCTAGGGCACTAATGAGTTCTACTTCAAGATTCACTTCCCTGTCAATATCTTCTTCTTCTCCTTCTGATTTTCCTTTATTATCGTCTTCACTTTATTTATCAATGGAATTTGTATCCATGGCCATGAAGAGGAATTCTTCTTTGTTAATATTAGAAATATATCCATCGCTTTCTTCAGACGAGTTATTATCCTCTCTAGAGTAAAAACTCTTCTTCTTAGTGTATTTTCCTCTTTTGTGTCTATAAGATTTGCTTCTATTGTTATGTTCTTCTTTGAAATTATTTTCCTCATCATCAATGTCTTCCCTTTTTGCAAATGGGCATTTAGAAGCAAAATGCCCTACTCTACCACAATTAAAACACATGAAGGATAGCTTACCTTTGTGTTTTCCAAATCCTCTTTTTAGCTTTCTCACAAATTGTGTTTCTTCTATATCTGATTCATGGTTGGAAATCATAGAATTTGTGTCCTTTTGCCTTCTTTGATGCTTTGAAAGTTGGTTTCTTCCATGTTGGATTTTCTTTTTCTATCCTCGTCTCATATGCAGTGAGAATCCCATGCAACTCATCCATTGTTAGTTTCTTCGGATCCTTCATTTCTTCAATGGCACCGACTTTGGAATCAAATATTAAGTGAAGAGACCTAAGCACTTTTTGCACAATCATTGATTATTCAACCTCCTCACCAAGTCCTCTAATGGTGTTGACAATTTCATCCACTCCAAGAAAATAGGTTGCAACATTTTCTTTGTCTTTCATTTTCAAACTCTTGAACTGTCTTCTATGAGTTCAGAGCTTTGTCTTCTTCACCTTGTCATCACCTTCATATATGTTTTGAATTTTGTCCCAAATATCTTTTGTCGATATACAATGCATCACCTTGACAAATTATGATTCTGATAGACCACTCAATATAGCATTCATGGATGCCCGCAGGGGTGTAGACAAATTGGCAAGTGTCGTGTAAATGAAAGGAAATATGTAAAAAGAGGTCTCAAGGTCGATTCTCACCCCGATTTATCTGGAGGACATGCTTATGGGCGATGTGATTTCTCCCTAGGGATTATAAGGCAACCGGTAGGATTCGACCCCATGTCACACAAGTACGATACTATCGTTGTTACTGATTCCCCTAGTTACAAAAAATACACACACATATATATATATATGTGTGTGTGTGTGTGTGTGTGTGTGTGTGTGTGTGTGTGTGTGTGTGTGTTTTTGTAACTAGGGGAATCGGTAACAACGACAGTATCGTACTTGCGTGACACTATATAGTATTCATGGATGCAAAAATCAAATTCAAAGAAGTTGACATATCAAATGATGGTCAACCAAAGATGAAAAAAATTGGAGGAAAAGCAAGCAATAGACATGGTCAACCCTTTGAAACACTACCAGTATGTATTTGCATGAGACTACAAAGACTTGAAAGGTTTGGCCAAAGAGATGGGAGAAATGAAAATTGACATAATAGTTAATGCAAAACCTGTCAAAAGAGACCTTAAAAGCTTGCACATAAGTATAAAGAAATCATACAAAAAGATATTGAAAACATGCTTGCAACATGCATCATTTACCCTGTAGATAAATTGAAATGGGCTATTCCTATGGTTGTGCAATCGAAGAACCAAGATCCTAAAAGGATAAGGAGTTGTGTTGACTTTAGAGGATTGAATAAGGTAACACTTACATATCATTTTTCAATTCCTTTTGCTAATAATATAATCAATGAGGTAGTAAGCCATGAATGCTACTCTTTAACTGATGGATTTTTTATATATCATCAATTGCCCATTGTTAAAGAAGCCTACGAAAAAATAAATTGTGTCATGGAATTTTTTATCCTTTACATATAGAGTAATGCCTTTTTGTGCTAAATAATGCTCATGTTGTCTTCTCAAGGATAATAGTAAAACCATTCCAAGAGTTCATTTATAAAATGATGGTTGTTTATTTTACCATTTACATCTTGCTCAAGAATCATATACATTGGCTTAGAATGATGTTAGAAAGGTGCAGACATATTAGACTATCTCTCAACATTAGAAAATGAATATTTGCTACTCCAATTGACATACTACTAGGGCATGTAGTGCATAAAGATGGTATTAAAGTTGACATTGCAAAAATCAAATTTATATTAGACTTGAAGCCTCCCACAAATCCCAAACATATAAGAATTTTTTTGGGCCATACTAGATATTATAGTAAATTCATCAAACATTACTCAAACATAACATTTCCTTTGGATTAACTCTTAAAGAATGACATAGAAGGTATATGGAGCATGGACTATAATGAATCCTTTGAAATATGGGAGAAGAAGCTAGTTGAATCCCTAATATTGAGATTTCTTGATGGAAGGAAGAAGATTTTGTGCATCTTGATGCATATAATGTAGCAATTGGGGTTGTTCTAGCATAGCATGAGGAAGAAGGCATCAACCACACTAACTCTTATGCCATGTATGTTGAATGGTTAAAGCACATAGAGAGATGACTTGGGAATAATATTTTCTTTGCAAAAATTTAGACACTATATATTGGTTAATCCCTTTGTCTTTTATACAAATCACCAAGCATTGAAATATTTGGTTAATAAGTGAGTACATCAAGGGAGGATTTGCAGGTGGCTACCTTTATTCCAAGAATTTGAATTCAAATTTATAGTAAGACCAAGAAGGGCTCAAGTAGATCTCGGTCATCTATCAAGAGTTGAAACAAGGGAAGAACCTATAGGGATAAATGATGATCTTCCTTATGCATGATTTTTCAAAGTGGATGTTGCCCCTAGAGAACTTATAAAGATTATGCAGTTCCTCCAAGAAGTTAAAGCCCCTTGGGAGCTATTAGAAAAGAAGAAGAAAAGTCTTATCAATGAAAGTTGCACCATATACATTGATTGATAGATGTTTATATAAGATTGGGTTAGATGATGTACTTAGAAGATGTGTTTTGGAACATGAAAGGGACAATATAATTGATGAAGTCGCACTTTGTTCCTGCAAGAGGCCACTACCATGCAGATGTCACAACTAGAAAGATATTGCAAGCTAGACTTTGTTAGCCTACCTTAAACAAAGATTGAAAAATGAATATAAATACATGTGATAAGTGTCAAAGGATAGGCATCACATTAGGAAGGGATGAAATTCCTCCACAATAGATCAACCCAAGTCTCCCCTTTGAAAATTGGGCCATTTATTTCATAGCAATATTTCCTAAAAGAGGAAGCAAAATGGGAACTAAGTATATTATTACAATAGTCGAATATCTCACAAAGTGGGCAGAAGGAAAACCAATTGATTGTTGCACCAAAGAAGTGGTAGCAAAATTCTTATATGAAAATATCATAACCAAATTTGGTTGTCTACTTACCTTAATAAGTGATTAGGGGATAAAATTTATGAATAGTACTATAGATATACTTTTGAAATAATTTTTAATTGATCATAATAAAAGTTCCCCTAATCACCATCAAGCAAATGGAGCAATCAAGTTGTTTAATAAAAATTTAACGAAGGGGTGCACAATGATGTGCAATGTGAACAGATCATATTGGGATGAAAAAGCACTTGCTATTCTTTGGGCATATAGAACTGCCTATAAGAATTTGACTAGAAAAAACTCTTTTAAATTAGTATATGGATAAGAAGCAGTAGTTCCACTTCATTTTAGCATAGATGCAGATAGAGTGGCCAAAGTTTTTGAAATTTGACTCAGATCAAGCAAAGGAATGCTAGCGGGAAAAACCCCCCTTTAACTACACCAGGGTTCAGAATGTAGCAAGATCGATTCACCATCTAAAAGCTAATTAATTCTCTATACTACCCTAAACATACCAAAATTCATATGAAGAAAGCAAGGAAAAAGGAGATCGGGTAACTATACCTCTAATCCCACGTCTGGTGATGACCTCCTCGCGCTTGGAAATTCCATTGACTGCACGCCTCCTCCCAAGGATGACCTGCATCCAAAGATTGACAAACAGAAAAATACAAGCATGCTATTCCATATATAAGTTAGGGTTAGATGTTATGATGTCAAGCATAAACCAATAAAAGTATTCAAGACACCATCATTTGGGACAGGAAAATGTAATTCTTTTATTAATAAAACAAAGATTATACCTTTACAATCTAAGTCGGCCACTATTCCCTGAACCTGGTCTGGGCTCCTCTTCACCAAGCTCCAATTTCACCTTGTATGAACTCCTCCTCTCAACTTTCTGATATCTTCTAGGGAAGTGAATGGGTTAAATGGAGGAATAAGGGACTAATGTGGGAATGTTGAGGCAATTTCTCACAAAAGGCAGCAATATCTTGGGCAAGGAGGGGAAGTGAAATCAGGCAGAGTTTCATTGTTCTTATGCTTAGATGTGAAATGAGACCCCAACACCTCCTTTTATATTCCAAAAGGATGGTTATTCGGTTGGGTGATGGGCTATAGCAAGTGGATTAGTTGGGAAACTACCAATAGCCCGTCAATTTCAACGAATTCCTTGCAACTTTTTATTTTTTGCAACTTTTTCAAGTATACGCGGGTTGTAATGGTGCAGCATGCATATGTACACGAGCTGTAGTGGTGTAGCAAGCATATGTACGCAGGAAGTAATGGTGTAGGGCGCGTACATCATCTAAAAATTGTTTTTTTAAGAAGAGCTAGTCAGCAGTGCTTTGGCAAAAAATGAAAGTATGAGGGTCAAGGCCATGTATGCATGTATAGAGCAATTTAGGGTTATAATAGATGTCCCCTAATGTGTGATCTCAAAAAAGAAATCGATGGTCGAAATACATTACAATATCTTCACCAATGTACGAAATCGAGTGAGCCCAGGACCAGAGTTCGAGAGGTGCCATCTGCAAAATAACAATTGTCTCTCTAAGGCTGCCATACCCATGCTCAAGATGAAATAAATCATGGATTCCAATCAAATACACTGTAGATCCATGTCATATAACTATATAAAGTGTATCCGCGAGCAATACACAGCAGATCTACATCTCAAAATCAAAGATATATAAATATAGTATCCATCTTCAAGAAGCCAGTGACGCCCGATGGTTGGAGATGAGGACTTCATAGTTCGAGCAACAACTTCAAGATCTTCAAAAACTGGGTAGGATTATAATGGGAGTGCATAAATCACTCCCCTGAGGTCTTCGACGGCTCGTCGGGAAAAGACAAGAGGATCTCAATGATCAGGCAAAGAACTTTGTCGATTTTGAATCAGGACTTGACTGGACTCTTGGGATGGTCGACTCATGAGGTCAAGAGATAAACTACAGAAAGGCCGACTCAGGTTGGGTGAAACTTCCCCTGGATAAAAACATGAAAGATGATCAGACTCAGGCAGCATGACATTGACATAAGTTCACGATCCAAGAGGCAACGTAAACTCTCCATGTGTTTGGAAGAGTAACCAAACGGAGGAGGACACAGCTCTATGTAGCAAGAACAACTTCCTACGGTCATACTAGATCCCAATGCTTGATGAACAAATGGAAGGATGTGCTTTTTCCAAGGGCGACTCTTTGTGCTGCCAAAAATAGAATACATATATGTTGTCCCCTCCTTTGGGGATATTTGATGTTTTTGTCTTTTTCAATTTTTTAAAGAGCTTGAAAAGGAATAAAAGAATTCTACATTACAAAGGAGGAACGAGTGTCACAAGCAAGCATACTAGTTCCAAGCGCAAGGAACACACTAATGCTCAGAGCAAGAAGACATGTGCAGGAAAAGGATACTCGAGGAAAAATCCTCCATGGGTAAAGATGTCAAGTCACAGAGGCAAAGTGCTACAAGGCTTGTGTATAAGGAATGCTTCAAAGGTCAGTTGAGAGAAGCATGGAGTCGGCATTAGGCCAAAGATGCAGAGATGAAAATGTGATTAAGAAAGACACAATGAAACCCCCTTCAATGTAATTTTAACGATCCCAGAGAAGGTAAGCTCGGTAGTTTTTCCACGTTTAGAGAGTCTGAAAAAACGTAAAAGAAAACTCCAGGGAGTACCTTTTTCAGAGAGAGTCTAGTCGGTTCAAAAAAGGGGTAAACTTGCACCAAAAAGACGTCTATTCAAAACCATTTTAATAAGTGTGACAAAGACAAGATCACTTGGCAATCTTTTCAATTTTAAGGAGTCTGAAAAGAGCTTAACTATGGACTCACGGATTTTTTTTTAATTTAGTCCCCTTAGCCCGAAAACATATAAAAGTTACTGAGAAGAACTCTCCCGTGAGAGGAATCTCTCAAGGCGTACCTTTTTCCGCTATAATCTACAGGCTAGAAAAAGGGGTAAACTCATGCTACTAGATTTTCTTTTGGACCAATTTAACGAGTGTGAAGGAACAAGGTCACTCGACGATCCTTTCAATTTTAGGGAGTCTACAAAGAGCTTAACTATGGACTTCGCGGCGGTTCCTTTTTTGTAAGTAATCTCCAAGGCCCGAAAAAGGTGATAAACCAAAACCAAGGAGAATGTTCCTTTTTTAAAGATTTAGTCCCTCGGGCCTGAAAAAGGGTTAAACATACACCTGAGAATACTCTTCTATTGAACCGAAGTTCCTAGAGCATACCTTTATTCGTAAAATTGACCGTCCGAAACGAAAAAGGGGTAAACTACCACCGGACAGACGTGCCTTCAAATTTGAGTTTGGCGAGCATGAAGGGAAACAAGATCACTCGGTAATATTTTCATATTTAAAGAGTCTGAAAAGGGCTTAAAGAAAACTCCAGAGGGCTACTTTTCTCAGTTCATCCAGACAAGATCGAAAATCATAAATACAGTCTCGTCGGATGTTGCTTTCGTATTTTAAAGCAAGCTTGAAAGAAAACAAAGTGTGCTCATTTAGGAGTCTCGAGGGTGAGGCTAAGAATGATGGTGCATCAGACGAATGAGGCTCAATCTCGTAATAATGACAGGACTAACAAGGACTCTCGAGCCTATAGTCATTACAGACAGCATGGATGCCAAAATGCAACAAGGATCTACCTAGGGCATACATGTAAAGGTAGGATCTACCACCTAATTATGACACTTCTGGAGCAACAATGAAGGTTCTCTATCGTACTTCGGTGGGACGATCCTATGTCAAAGCGGAAAAGACAACGAGATGCAGAAAGTGGAGGTGAAATCCTAACTTATATGCAAAAGTTGGAAAAAATGACTTTTACCAAAGGATACCAAAAATGACCCATCCCCAAAAGATTACCAAGCCAAAAGAAAAAGTGTATCATAACATCCAATAAGAAACTCAGAATCGGAACCAAATGATTTCCAAGCCAGGAAAAATGATAAAGGGGGCCAAAAAAGTGGCAAAAAGGGTCAAAAAAGTCTATAAATAGAAGCTGACAACTCATTTTCACCATTGCATTTTGAAAATTGACCAAAAGGAGAAAAAATCCCCTTTGCTAAAGAAGTTGATTCTGGGAGATTCAGTGGATGAAACGAACTTTCGCTCGGACCAAATAAGTACAAATGCATCCCTCTTGTAATTAAATTTCTCTTTTATGCATTTCTTTTTTTTAGGGGAGGGGAGCGCCCTCTTAAAAGGGCGGACCTACGTGTACGCGGATTGTCCAAGGACAACCCATGTATGTATTCAGGCATAAAACACTCTACCTGCGTACATACACGACTGAGGACAAAACAACCCACGTACACCTTCAAAAGCTTGGAAAAAAATTAAAAGGCAAGAGCTAACTCCCTTTTATTTTCCATGGAACAGGATGTATGTCCATTGGAGGGAGAGGGAACACAAGGACATTGATGTACTGGTCTAATAGGACCTTGTTTCCATTGCATCATTAAACAATGTGGGTTGTGGAAGTTCTCTCAGTGTCCATTTATGAGGGCACAACCCAGAATATTGAACGCCCTAGTTGGCTATTTGCATCCGGATGCAGAGGCCTTTATGATAGAGGGAAAGTCATTGACTCCAACAACTGAAGATATCTACTTCATGACTGGACTCTTGAGGAGAGGGGAACTAGTCAATCTGTGGATGTTTTCCCCTGGGCCTTCTAACATTGAGGACTACATTCGGACGTATTGTGAGGCTGGCACTGAGAAGGTAGGTTCTCAGGTGTCGATTCACAAAATCACGGGCTTAACTCTGCGAGTGATATTACTATTGATTGGGAAGATTATTGGATATGTAGCCCTTATTTGTCTTATGGGTCAAATTTTTTTACAAATGTATGTACATGTGTATGTGTGTGCTTCTCTTTCTAGGTGTGTGCAACATGCCAATCTAATACTTGATTAGCTAGAGTATATGTCATGTGACTAAATCTCCTAGGAACATGGATATACGTAATGTAATCAAAGTAACGTTCTAAGAGACGTACCTTAAGGAAACGTCGACGCAAAGTAGGATCATAAACGTGGTAAACTCCATTTAATTGGGACACAACTAATTGAGCATCTAAGTAGACCCGGAGGTGTGAAATGCCATGCGACAAGGCATCGCAAAGAAATTCTATCACGATGTACTCGGTGACATTGTTTGTGGCATCACCTAGACAAATACCTCTGAAAGATAACAACTGGCCTCCAGGTGTGAAAATCACCCAAGTTGGGGAAGCAAGCCTCCGAGTGTGTCGGCTAGCATCATCCACGAACCCAAAGAACACCTTCGATCCACTTGAAATCTACCACAATGAAAAATAAGACATAAATAACTACACGTCCATAAAACAAAAAGATAAAAAATGTATAAGAACAATACATATCTACAAGAAATCAGGCAAGCAACCAACCTAAGAGTAATACTTCTTGAGGTAGAGCCCATTTCTAAGCTTTGCCAAGGCATTTCCTTCAAATTCAACCAGACGGTAAGCACCCTTCTTTAAGACCTCTTTCACAATGAACGGTGCGAACCACATGGGTTTGAACTTTTCTGCCCCTAGGGGATCTTTGTCTTGATCATAGACCAAGAAAATATCGCCTTTGGAGAAAATCTGAGGACGAACGGACCGATCGTACTGACACTTGAATCATTGCTTATGAGCCTCATTGGTCGAGGCTGCATCACGATGCTACTCATCTAGTTGCTCGAGATATAATAGGCGTTCCTCAACCGGTGAAGTGTCCGGCAGTAATTCCACTGCCAACTTTAAAGACGGGATCTGACACTCAATAGGCAAGACTGCTTCCAACCCATATACGAGTTGAAAAGGTGAGAAACTTGTGGCAATCTTAACAGACGTTCGGTAGGCCCACAATGTCGAGTACAACATCAAATGCCAATATGACTTGGCATAATTGATCGTCCACTGAAGAATAGTCTTGAGAGACTGATTCACATATTCAACCTAATCATTCGCTTGTGGGTAGTAAGGTGATGAATGTTCTTACCTCAACCCAATATTTGATGTTAACTCAATCATCATTTTGTTTTGGAAGTGACTACCATGGTCAGTGACAATCTCCTTCGGGATGTCGAACCTTGCTACTATCTGGTTAAAAATGAAAAGAGTCGTTGTTTCTCCATCATTGTTAAACGTTGGCATAGCCTCGACCCACTTTGTGAAGTAGTCTACCGCTACGATGATGTAACGATGCCCTCTGGCTGAAGCTGGGTAACATGTAGTAAAGTCAATTCCCCGCTTGGTGAAAGGACCAACAACAATGACAGGAAATATGGGAGCAGTATGTGCATGCATATTCCAAGAGAAGATCTGACATGGGTGGCACTTCTTGACCGCCTCAATGCAATCCTTGATTAACATAGGCCAAAAGCAACCGACACATAGAATCTTTTGGGTTTTTTCCAACCCAGACAAATGACCACCACATTCTCCAGTCTGGTAGTCGTTCAGAATGAGCTCTGCTTCTTCATGGTTAAGGCATCGACGAAGAATGCAATCGACACCTCGACGATACAAAGTGTCATCGAGTATGAGATAATTTCGTGCCTAATGGAAAATTCGTCGACGTTCATCACGGGAAGAAGAAATGAGGCACTTCAAAGTCTAGAGATAGACTAGTATATCTCCATACTAAGGGTCCAAAGATGGGATTAGAAAAAGATCGCCTTTCATAGGCGATTCTTTAGGTGTGATATCACTAGACTCGACCAAGAGTTCTGAGATAAGTTCGGCAAAGACCAACGACTTTTTGGATTTTGCGGAAACAAAATGTAAGTCAAATTCATGGAGGATTACAATCCATCTACTAATATTTCCACCAATGATCTATTGGAAAGGGTTCACAACAGCAATGACAGTGGTCTTGCGAAGCAAAATGTAATGACAGAACCGTTGGACAGCATGCACTGCTGCCAAAGCAAGCTTTTCAACGTGTGAATAGTTGAGTTCCGGCCCAACCAAGCCTCAGCTCAAGTAATAAATAACATGCTCTTCGAGCAGATCATCCTCTTGAACCAAGACCATGTCGATGGTCGACTCTGTAGCAGCCAAGTACAACAAGAAATCACTGTTATAATCGAGAGGTCGGAGCAGAGGGGCAGACATAAGGGCGCGTTTCAACGCTTCAAAAGAGTGTTGAGCGGCTTCATCCCAACAGAATGGAACTCCCTTTTTCAACAGACAAACAAACCCTTTAGTGATCTCACTTAATTTGCGACAAAATGCCGAAAAAAGTTCATTTTCCTCTGTGGGCTCTGAACCTGGGGTATTGTGCACAGGGGAGTCAATTGAACTATCGCCTAAACCTTGAGAGGATCGACCATGATCCCTATTGTCGAAACAATGAAACCTAAGAGACGACCCGACGTCACGCATAAACTGCACTTGTTAGGATTCAAGTGAATCTGATAGTAGCGACATCGTTCGAAGATTAGTCGAAGGTGTGTGGGATGATCAAATCTCTTGCAAGAGCGTGATGCTAGATCATTAGTATACGCCTCAACTATATGACTAAGGTCGTGGAAAGCAAAGGACATGGCCCATTGAAAAGTGGCTCCATCATTCTTCAGGCCAAAAGGCATCTTATAATACACGAACGTGCCCCAAGGACAAATAAAAGTTGTTTTATGTTGGTCTTTGGGTTTGATCTAAATATGGTTATATCCCGAAAAACCATCCATGAATGAAAAGACCTTGCAGCCTACGCATTCATTGACAATATGATCGATGAATGGGGTGGGAAAATTATCTTTCAGACATGCCTTGTTCAAGTCACGGAAGTCCATGCACATGTGAATCGTACCATGTTTCTTGTTAACCAGAACGGGGTTTGACAACCATTCTATCAACTGCACGAGGTAGATAAACCTATCTTAAGAAATTTCTCTACTTCAGCCTTAATTTCTTCCACTTTCCAAGGATTTACCGGACGAAGCTTCTATCGGACCGACTTGGCGTTAGGATAAGTCGATATTTCATGTTCGACGATTCTTGGGTCTATGCACGGCATTTCCTTGTAAGACTAGGAAAATACGTCGTGAAACTCCTTAAATAACTTTGTATAAATTTGAATCTCTTTGGGGGAGCAATCTACTCCGACAAAAACATTCTCCACAACTCCAGAGGTTCTGGAGATATCTATGGGAATCGTTTCAGCAATACTCACCATATTACCCTCGACATAAATTGTTTGCGTAGCCAGAGGATTAATAGGAAAAGACCTGTCTCCATTCATGGTCAAAACAAATTTTCCTACCTCTATTATCCTTAACTTCGGGAGGAAGTAAGATTTATGATGGAGATCATCCCGGGGTCTTTTTGGACCAGTCAATGCCTACAGAATTTCCTCGTCAGAGGGAAAGACCAGCTCTAAAGGATCTATAGTGGCAAGAGAACATTGAGCCCAAATAGGCTCAAGAACTGGATCTAACTCCTGTGCGGGAGTCTGACCGGGGTCGATTGAAGCTTGTTGGACAATGTTGTATGCAACTTCAGCCGCGGACAAGGGCATGGCCATGCCAGAATGCACTATCCCTTCCATCGAAGTCGATGGGGAAGGAAGAATCCACGGATCATGAAAGTTGTTATTGCACAAATCGGTAAGTGCGAACACAAACAAATCTCCCTAGTTTCACCCTGAAACTAGCACAAAACAAGACATAATATAAAACTTTCCCTAAGTTTTAATTATCAAGCATACTAACTAACAAGAGATAAATGACATACCTTTTAAATGTCGTTTGTCCTCGCTAGTGTCATCCTCGCTCCATTCCAAGGCTTATGGGATGTTGAACCTGTAAAAAGACACAAGCCAACGAAGTGAAAGCAACAACGTATACTCAACAAAACTTATGTATGTGATCAAGGAGTCATACAATAAAATAAGACCAATTTTATGGGAAAGAAATATATCATTGTATTAAAGAATGTGGAAGAAAGATACAACCAAATGCCTTGATGTTGTAAGATCCCTTCCAACAGTTCCTTGCTTCCTACACACTTCTGCTCCACAGATTATGAGATCAACAATCTATCTTGACAAAGCAAAGTTCAAAGACAACATACAAGCTCCAAAAACTCCAAGCTACAAAACTAAAGAACTTTCCAAATTTTCCAATCTAGCTTTTCCCATGAGAACTCTTTTCCTTTTATAAGCTGAAAAGGATAGGGTGAGGAGGTTAGGATGATCCCATGAGATCAAGGAAAAGACTCATATCCAAACCGATCGAAGGCCACCTCACCCTCGAAGCTTCTATTCTAGAACTTTCGAGAAAATCTTCTTTTTCCTTCGTACGAAAATCGTCGCACCCTTAACACTGAGAAAACTGTGACGACGTCGCAGTCCACTGTGGTGCAACCTGCGACGATCCTAGATCGCCGCACCCTTAACATTAAGAAAGGTGCGACAATCGCTTTTTCTAAGGTTTTTGACAAAGGAAAAGTATAATTTCATCTCTCTGGGAAAAAGTATCTTCATTCTTCTTAAGGGATTCAGGTCATTGATCCTTCTCAAGACAAAGGATAGGTTTACATCATTAACGGTCATAGGGGTGACAAAAATAATGTGTAACAAAATTGATTCGTTCAAAATGACGACATTTGAAAATTTTCATCCCTAGGCTTGTCGGGGGCAGCCGATATAAGCTTGACATCGCCAGAAGGTGGCGGGTAATCACAAGTACCCATTAATGATGGACACAAACCAACCCCTAAATTGATGATGTCGGGCTGAGGATTATCAATCATTGGGATCGTGGATGCCCCCGATGAAGGGTCAGGACGGGAGAAAGATAACTCGTCAATGGTCACAATCTAACCCTCGTGTGGAAACAACAAGAGCCAAAAAATTGTAGCAACCACTACATGCATTCCATAAGTCCAACTCCTCCCTAAAAAAAGGTTGTAGTCGAGAGGTGCATCGACCACTTCAAATTCGACTCACACGGTATTTCCTCCTAACTGCACAGGGAAAGAAGGAATGATTCCATATGGTTTGAACAACCGACCGTCGAATACCGTAAGAAACATAGGTGACGGAGACAAACCGAGCTGGCCAATGACCTTCCAACACACCAATGACATCACGCAAGTCGAAGCACCCTCGTCAACCACCGTACGAAAGATATTATGAGTAAAATATTTTGTGGTGTAAGCCACTACTATCTTAAATGCAACATGGTAAGGAAGACGAGGTTTCAAGTTGGTTGGATTGAGAACGATCGCTCCAGGGTTACAAGTCTCTGCAAATCCCAAGGCGGATAACAGAGCCTTTCTCTGTGAACTGAAACTTTGGAGGACTTCCAAAGCAGACATTGTGCAAGGGGTTTGACCCAAATCTTCCACAATGGAGTAGTTCTGGGAAGCCCTTGCATTCAGAATATGAGAAGCTTTCTTGAACGTACCTTTGGGGATGTGTGTCATTGTTTCGCCCGCCGTCTTCTCAATCTGCAGAGGAACCGGCGGGTTTGTGGCTTCTTTTCCCTTTTCGGCAGATTTCGACATTCTGTAATCTCAAGCCCTGGTCACTATATGAGCCTTATCTTTCATCATGTAAACATTTGAGGTCAAGTTATTATTGGTAAACGCGGGGGGTCTCAAACTGCCCCCTTCTGCGCTCGAGGATGCTGAAGCTTGAGTCGTGTTTTGCCCATGTGGAAATGGGTTTGTGCGCACAGCAGGTTGTTTCTGTGCCAATAGCTTCTGAGCTTCTGCAAGTCAAGGGCACAGATGAGTCTGGTGGTCCTCCGTGCAAAGGTTACATGGATACTTTGACTTCCTCTTCTCCGTTTTTCCCCCATCAACATTTTTATTAGCCTTTTTGTCCCCTTTACCCTTCTTGTTCCGTTATTTCTTCTTTCCTTCAGGTTGTTGGTTGGCCTTTGGGTTCATCAACTGCACATTGTGTACATCTGACATTTGGGTAGGGAGAACAATCGAACCTGAGGTCTGGCTAGCCGCAGTCTGTTGTATTGACAATTGTTGTAATTGATTTGACAATAGATCAACGGAACTTCCTTGTGCTGAGCCTGCAATGTCATCGGCATGGGGTCCAGACTTCTGCTTGGCCTTGTTGAGGATGGACCGTGGTGCATCTGGAAAAATCTCATAAAGCATGTCGGACTGAGAGTAGATCAGTTCAAGCTATTGCGCTCTCATTATCGCCTCCTCCTCTGAAAACACTCCAGAAGTTGTTACGTCCTTGGAGACGCAAGGTACCAAAGACTTTAGGAACCACTCCAACAAGAAAGCTGGTGGGACCTGGACCTTAATCGAGCTCTTTGAACACCACCATTCTTGGATGTGATCAGAGATATGGTTGGCCTTAGTCTGCTCAAAGTTGGCCATCAATTCAGTGCTGACATCATATCTCACGGGTAACTGGAAATGGTTCAAGAAGACCATCACCAAGTCGTTAAAGTAATAATAACTCGAGCGGTTGAGCTCAATGTACCATTTCACAAAACCCCCGATAAGAGTGCATTGAAAAAGGCACAACTGGACGGAGTCGTCTCGCAGTGAGTTTGACAAGCACCACAAGTGAAAGGTTGTCACGTGATCACTTGGGTCTTCACCAGGCTTGCCTTCAAATTTTGGAATATCTGAGGGAAACTTAGTTGGCATAGGGGGCCAATGCAGATCATGACAAATTGGTTCATTGAGTAACCTCGACAAGTCTGGTAGATGCAACGTCACCAGAAACGGTAGTTTAGGTTGAGTATTATGTACAGGAAAAAGGGGTCCTGAAGTTTGAATGGCACTAGGTTGCCAGGAAAAGTTAGACTGTTGGCCAGGGTTCTGGTAGAAACCGTGGCCCTGAACAGCATACAAAAACTACGTTTGTTGGATATCATTAGCTGACTCCCATAATTGGACGACGTGGCTTGGGCGGGGATTGCTCCATGTGTTGTGTTCCAAGGATTTTGGAAGGGATTTCCCCCAACCAATCTGACGAGCACAGGTACTGAACCTTGCCTGGGGTTCCATTGACCATGGAAGGGGTTGCCCCCGACTGACATCCCTTGCGAGGGAACTGATCCCTGCCAAGGATTCCAAATCCCCTGAGAGGAGAAAACTCTTGTACTTGCTCCCTGTGTAGGAATAGTGCCCTACACGGGGTTTTTTTGCCCAAAACTAGGGTTTCCCCCAACTGAGACGACAACCAAAGAAAAAGCGTTGTTCCCAAACGCACCGAACAAAGAAAACGACATAGATCCCAGTAGTGTAGTGTAAGATGAAGGCCCTAAATTGTCCGCTCCAAACAAGTTGTAATTAGCATTTGGCTCGATGGGTTGCTGGAAAGCACCACCAAGCGAGGGGGACGGAGGAGGTATATGACCCCCACCATAAGGAATAGCATTGAAGGGGACTGAAGTGCCCATGATAGACCCTTGCACGGGACTATTTGAGCTCCCTTCCCCCAGACCCATGGTCTATAAGGTGGAGTAGGTAAGGACTGAGTTCGAATCAAATATGGACATCCCATACGAGAATGGAGGGCCCTTCGTACTCTGCGTAAATGGAGCATTGGTCTTCGTCGATGACGGTATCATACCACTCCCCGAGGTAGAGGGAGTTGAGACCACTGTGGTTCGGACTGGTGAAGTTGGGTTAGGAGGAAAAATACCCCCTATGGTAGTAGCCGAAACGGGAGTCTGAGGACTCCCAGATGAAGTAGCAGCATTTGCTTCCATGGATGCTTGTAAGACTAATTGGTGCTGAGAAGGTGTCACCTCAGGAGGGGCAACTTGTACTAATATCGGTGCTGACAAGTCAGTAATCGGAGGGTTGGATGGCCCGAGAGATTCCACCCCAAGGTTAGAAACAGTAGTTTCCTTCGGAGTCGAATAGTCTCCCCGCGGAGCTAGCTCGGGCACAGTTTCTTGTGGCCCAGTTTCTTCGAACAACCCTTGTTGTTCAAGTCTTCATCATAACGGTGGCGGAGGTAGCTCCAATGCAACCGACAACAATCCCTAAAGCTTTCGCGACTGGCGGAGCTCTTGATCTTCCACCTTGTGAAAAGATCAATCGACACAGTATTGCTTAACTAGTGTTTAAACACCAAGCACAAACTAGAAAAAATCCTATAAGAAAAATCAAGCAATCAACTATATAGTAAGAAGAACAGTGACGCCAGCCAACACTAGAGAAACTAACCGGTGCAAGTGCAACTTGAACACGGAAGCACCCCCCGGGTATACTCTGTGAAGCGTGACCCGATATATGCCCTAGGTACCACGGTGTACCCTTGCATTCACCCATGTAAGTCCCTAGAATATGGGCAACTAAGTTGTTAGCTCGCAGTCAGTCACCAGGCGAGTACAGTCGACAGTTGGGCAGATCGCAATGAGAAGGATAACAAGTCTAAAACCTATCGATAATATCAAAAGCAAGTGGTCAGGAAGACAACAGAGGATCTCGAACAGATTCGAGGTCCACGAAGCTCTACAGGCAAATGCAGTCGTTAGTACTCCCACGACATATCCTCAATATGTGTTCCCCACTACGTTTAGTCCGGATTTGGAGGGGTTATCTTCGTTGTCTTTCCTCATGCAACCTCGTGTTTAGCCCCTATGTTAGAGGGGGCTCCCGGATAACTTTTACGACACTGGACATTAACACTCCCTAACTCTGACTCCAATGTTTGTTTAATGGCCTTGAAGAGTTTCCTCTTGAACCTAATTCAAGGCCATAACCCTAGACTAGTTGGTTGACCTTACAAACATAAAAATTCTAGTTAATTTTAGATTATGCATTATTTTTAGTGGCTTGATTTACTCATGGGATATAACGATGAAACTAGTGATGTTATAAGAGACGAAGAAGAGGAGAAAAATACGAAACTTGAAAGCAAAATTACTTCTAATCCAAAAGCAAAGTTTTACAATTAACTCTTTGTAACCAACTTTTCTTTATCTAAGTTTTTCAAGATCTTGAAAAGAAAAGCTAAAACGTATTTTCGCTTGACTACAAGCTACTTATGTTTCAAGAAATCAATAAAGAACTTAANAAAAAAAAAAAAAAAATCATTTTTTTTTAAATTTCCTTAAAGAGAAAAAATGAAATAAATCTTTTTTCTTTCTTTTCAAAGCAAGTAAAAGGGGTAAAAAGAAAACTAAAACAAGACTGAAATAGATCTTTAGCCCACTGCGGATCGCAGGCAATCACTCAAGAAACCAAGAAGGTGGATCTATAATTCACAAGCTTGCTTAAAACCCTTTTAAAAGTAAACACAAGAAACTCAAAAAGACAAGTAAATTGAACTCTAAACCCAAGCTATGGTTGTAAAACAGAGACTCTG